>CM067516.1:22010624-22515624 GCA_034509495.1 Acestrorhynchus altus | reverse complement strand
CAGCTCAGAAACTCCTTCAACATGCACACCATCATCCACTTAAAAGCTTCTCCATGAACTTGCCAGCTGTAATGTTATACAAATTATTGAACTGCAGTACTGAAATCGTAATGATTTCCCAATATCCTGTGTGTTCAATCTGTACTCAAGCCATCATCTCACACCATTTCCTCTAATCCAGAAGGAATTCAAATGCATTCATTTGCATCACACTTAGAACATACACAGATCAACCATAACATTATGACCACCTCTTAGTCTCTACACTCACTCCGTATTGTAACAGCTCCTCTTATCATACAGGAGCACTCTGTTATTCTATAATTGAAAACCATAGTTCATCTGTTTCTCTGCATATTTTGTTGGTATTTTTCAATGGTCAGGATCAAACAGGACCACCACAGAACAGGTATTATGTGGGTGGTGGGTCATTTTTAGCACAGCAGTGGCACTAACATGGTGTTAATGTGTTAGTACGTGTTGAACTGGTGTGAGTGGATCAGGCACAACAGTGCTGCTGGAGTGTTTAAACCGAGTTAAACAGTGTTAAAAGTCAGAGATGGAAGCTCATCTGTTTCTGCACCATTTGTGATGGTCATCCTCCAGTCTTTCATCAGTGCTCACAGGACACTACCCACAGTACACTGTTATATATTTCTGGCTTGTGCACTGTTCTCAGTTACATTGAGGGGTATGAACAGTCCAGCACCGTATCACTGTCGCTGCACCCACATAATACCTGATCTGTGGTGGTCTTTTGGGGCACTGACCATTGAAGAACAGAGTGAAAGAAGGCTAATAAAGTATGCAGAGAAACAGATTGAATGTAGAGACATAAAGGTGGCTATAATGTTATGGTTGATCAGTGAAAGTTATGGTCAAAATGCTCTTTTTTAAATCTAAACCACTTTTGTTCTTTTTCCTGTGATACTGCACATTATGCACTTCATTTCAAGCTCTTTCAAATATCTGTAGTACTGCACCCTATCTATCTAATCTATCTGTACTACCCCATCTATCCTCCCTCTCTCCTCCTCTCTGGCCATGATGACATGTTTCCTTTTGATCTCTAGTTGCTTCATTTCCCAGTGGAGTGTGGATGTAGGCTCTCTGATTTTCCTTCTTTTCCATTCCCTCTGTTTCTTTCTCTTAGAGTAGCAGAGAGCGGAAAGCCACTTCTCATTGTGTCACATAACTCTACCAACCAAGGTTGTGGAGAATAATCCATCAACGATCACTGATTAAAATTGATCTTCTCAACCAATCAAGATGCACATTTTAAATGCATGATGCATGGTCTGGTGGTCTCCAGTCTAGTGATCAGGCTTAGAGTACAGTAAGAAAATGTGTGATGCAGAAATATGCATATATTGTGACTGTCACACAAAATTCTTTTATCTCCAATTGACATTTTGGCATAATATGAATGTGGCAATTGTTCTTTACATTGTATTAAAATTTAGTGATGAATGGGCCAATAAAAATGCTTTGGTTTTCAGTTACCTGAAAACAAGTGATTTTGAAGAAATGTGCGGTTTGGGTATTTCTGGGGGGCTTCCACTACAACTGGGGAGTGCAATTCACTTTTACTCTACTGCAATACATACAAATTACACTATGAGCACCCCCTCATGGCACACATACCTGTTTTTTCAAGAATTTTGTCTTGGTATCAACATAATGCAAGTATTATAAAAATTATAAATATTATAATCTTATATTTCTGCCATATCACCCACCCCCAGTGGTAATGCATTTTTACACAGTTACTCAGCTCCACCACTCAACTTCCATAGTACAATAGCAGTGTTCAGGACCTGGAATGGCAATGTCAGAGATGTCCTTCTCCTTATTACACACTAAAAGTAAAAAATTTAAGCTGTTATATTCAGCTGATGCTCTCATCCAGAGCAACTTACAAAGTTACTCACATTACAGAAGTGGGCCAGAGAAACACAGCATAGTCTCCCAGAACCCACATGGTGTGGTGGCTCACAGGTGGGGTTATCTGTGTCGCCACACCAACCACCATCCAGTTTTTCTTCCAAACTTAGCAAGATGATCGGATTTTGGCACTTGTCAATTAAATAATACAATTAAATTTTATTAAATAATACAGGAAGATGACAAGATCTTCTTGTATTATTGAAGTTTGGGATAAAAATGTATTATGTGTGCATGATGAGCCAGCAATGTTCAGAATGCCAGTTATGATGAGCATCTAAGTTGGTATTACAAACTTTTAAACAAAAATTTAACCTTCAAATAAACAAAACACTGTATATTGTAATTATGCTTTAGTCAAAAATTCAGATGTCATACAGAAATCTCTGGAATTCCATGAGAAAGATTTGGTGAATTTCACTTTACTGTGGCTTAACGTACCTGCTTAAAGTGCTTGCCTTTCCACATGAATACAGTCTTTATTTTTGATTTGTCAGATGCTGTATGGTTGTGTATAATCAGATCTTCACTCTCTTGCTCTGGGCAGTTGTGCATTCCTTGGAAAACATGACTGGAATACTAAACAAGGGGGCAAAAGTAATTTCGTAACCTTATTCCTCAACCTGTCCTGTTGACAGCACAGAAATAGCCATCTTTCATCAAACTGAAAACGCAGTGACCATGCGTGTGTGTGTGTGTGTGTGTGTGTGTGTGTGTGTGTGTGTGTGTGTGTGTGTGTGTGTGTGTGTTCCAAAAGCCAGTGTAATGATGTCATATTTGATGTCTTTCTGAAAACTGCAAGATTATCAGTACAGAATACTGGATATCCTGGCTTTAGTATTTTTTTGTGCTGTCTAATCATTTTGTTTTTTGCTGTGCTAACTGGCCTTTCCGCTGTCTCTGCTGCTCTGAAGTACAACAATTAATTGCAGTCACACATTTATAATCCTTATGTACAGCAGTTATGTGTAGCCACATAATGTAATCAGCTGCTGAAAAAAAAAATATTGTTGATTTCCAGCACATATTAGATCTCCTCACTCCCTCTTATACACAGTCTAGTGCCATTTAATTTGATCTATTATCTAATGTACTTAACATTACATATAAAATGCACTATAAAATGCAGGCAATGCACTAATACAGAATTTCTAAGTCGATGGCAATATTGGGCTTTAAATGCTTTATGAGGGTTTCTGACATCAACATGGGGTCAAAAGTGTACATATACCCACATAGATTACAGCACTGTTGCACAATGTCCTGTTGGTGATCAGGACTGATTACATCTGACAGCTTCTTTCTGCCCACATAAAGAGTTTAATGGCACTCACTTGGACAAAGCAGAATGGTAAAGTACAGTGGGTTCAGTGCAAATCTGAGAAGGACAATTGTAGGAAAGTCTCTTGGAGGCATTTCGAAATAACTGCAGATTCCAAAATCATCTGTTCAAACAATTTCATGAACAAACACGATACTGAAAGTTACAGCCACACTGGTCTGCTGGTGCATGTCAAAAATATTGTGAAAATAATCTTTTTTCATAATTTAATTTAAAACAGTAAACTGTTAATTTATACAAAGTGCACATAAAGTGAAATATTTTAAGCCTCCTTTGTCTTACTTATTTCAAAATAGAATATTTTAATTTTGAGTTTGAATAAATGATTATTTATAACAGTAAAAATGCCATGTCTAGTTGAGCACATGGAACCACAATCATGAGGAAGACTGCAGAACTGATATTCATCAGGATGATCATTGACACCCTACACTAACAGGGTAAGCCACAGAACATCCTTACTTCCTGTTTTCAGTGTGCTGTAAACTGCAGCATTCCTAATATCAAGCCCCTCCAGGACCGGTCAGAATATCAGAAGCTTCTTACCTAGGTTAAGGAGAAAAAGTAAATTTTCCATTTCATTTGGAAATCAAGAGTCCTAGAATCTCAACTCAAGCTACTAGAGTCTGAAGGAAGAGTGGGAAGCACAGAATCCAAAGTTTCTGAAGTCCACTGTGAAGCTTTCTGTAGTCTGTGGTGGTTTAGGGGGCCATGTCATCTGCTGGTGTTGGTCCACAGTGCTTGATCAAGTCCAGAGTCAAAGCAGTATCTACCAGGAGATTTTAGAGCACTTAACACTCCTATCTCCTGACAAGGTTTAATGAAATAAATTAATAATCATTTGAACTTCTATGCTCTCAAACTGCTCTTGTGGTTTTGCAATAGTCCTGGTTTAGGCTGAGTATTGTTCCACTAACAAAACCGCCGGGGAGCCAACCAGCGTTTGTTTGACACACAGCTCTGTAGTTTTTTCTAGTTGGTGGTGGACACATGTACATCCAGTTTTGCAGAAGTATAATTCAGCATTAAGGTGTACCATTGGCTCAATAATGAAACAGCCCTGGAAGGAATTAGCCAAATTGGACCTGGGGGATGATCAAGATACCTTAATCAATAAAGGCCATGTTGAGTATTTTGGTCAGTCCAGCAGGGTTAATGCTTCTGCCCCTGTGACGAATGTCATGGGATTTTTAATGATCTCTGGGCAATGTGTGTGTGTGTGTGTGTGTGTGTGGGTGTGGGTGTGTGTGTGTGTGTGTGTGTGTGTGTGTGTCTCTCTCTCTCTCTCTTTCCTATATGTAGCTCAGTCTGCAAGCCTCTCACAAAGGTAGGCCTCAGTGCTCTTCCATAAGTTATAATTCCATCTCAGCTTAATCAGCATTCAGAAGGGACTGGAGAGAGCTGCACTGTTGGCTGCTGGAAGAGCAGAGGACGAATCATCTTACACGTGCTATAAAAGGCTTCACACTCAAATCTGTGGAAGCATCTAATATCTCTAATATGTCACTCTCCAAATGACCAAACACCTGGAAAATGGCTGCGTGTGTGTGTGTGTGTGTGTGTGTGTGTGTGTGTGTGTGTGTGTGTGTTTTCTACTGGTCTGCTTTGTTGCATTATATTGTATATCTTTGAGTTGAAGAGGAATTTGCAAAAAATTGAATAAATGCAGAACAATCACAAAATTATTAACCATCATGAAAAGCTTTTTGACTAAAGGTCATTCAGTATACTTAACACAGCAATGCTGTAAACACATTAAACAATAGACACTGACATAAAAAGACAAATACATCTGAGTTTCAAAATGGAACATTTAGTCTACACAGTCCACATTTGGAAAAGTTTGATTTCAATATTCATTATGATGTCACAAATAGAGCATGGTTATGCCTATCCATTCAGCCTACATCAGTTCAATTTGCCTGTTCAGGATATACACAGTATTTTTGGAAAAAGGACATACATGATACTGGCATGATACATGGCCAATCTAAAAAGACGTCATTTACATATCACTGCTGTCCAATGAAAAACAGGTATTTTTTGTCAATTTTGGGTTTGAACCATGTCTCTGCTCTGTACACAGTATAAATAATCCTGGATGAATAGCCAATAGAATGCTGTAAAATCACTTGTAATAGAAACAGTTTACATTAACTTCAAATAAAAGTCAAGAACATTTTGCCCCTTCCTGTAAAGTCGTATTTAAGACAAATTAAGGACAAGAAGGAGAGGACATCACAGAGGCTGAATGAGTTAATCAGTCCCATATACCCTACAACCTGCCTTACACCCTGCTCAAAACATCAAGAAGCCACGCCACCAATAAGCATGACATTACATCTGCCATAGAGAAGAGAGGAAAGTAAAGTTTTGCAGTAATTGCAGTAGGGCGCAGTAGGTATTCACTTTTCCATTGCACAGCCATATTCCTGAATGAGTCTCTGGTAAGCCCGCAGCCTTCACACTCCTGGCCTGTAGCACCAAATAAGTCTATGTACAGTCAAATTCTGAAGCTGCTCTGTACATTTTGTTACTCTAATCCCAAGCCATAGTAAATTTCCTTTACTAACTTTAGTTTTTCTTTACTAACTTTCTACGTCAAACAACAATCTATGTATCTTCATAGACTGATCAACCATGACATTATCGTTTCCACATTTACTGTCCTTTTTATCAGCTCCACTGTTCATACAGGAGCACTCTGCAGTTTATTTAATTACAGACTGTAGTCCATCTATTTCTATGCATATCTTTCACCCGGTTCGTTAGTGGTCAGGACCCCACAGGACCACCACAGCACAGGTATTATGTGGGTGGGGGCGTCATCCTCAACACTGCAGTGACAATGATATAGTGGTGGTATGTTAGTATGTCCTGCATGGCTATGAGAGAATTAGACGCCGCAGTGCTCCTGGAGTATTTAAACCCCACAGTGTCACTGTTGGACCACTGATGAAGGACTAGAGGATGACCAATAGATGTGTAGAAACAGATGAGCATCTGTCACTGACTTTATATCAACAAGGTGGGGCAACTAGATAGGAATGTCTCATGATGAATATATACTTTTAATCCATGGACTTGAAACTATTTTTGCATACTTATATTCTTCACATGATAAACAGACCTACGTTTACATAATGTATACTAATAAATAATACAATATAATGTTTGAATTTAAAAATACGACAACTCTGCTCATGATATGAGTCCTATAACATGTGCACACATTCAGAGAAAACTTATTTCAGCTGGGGAAAAAAACAAGCACCTATGTCTATATCACATATATCATCAAACCAATAAATAATAAACAGCCATGGTCAGTAACATAAATAGAGCCATTGGGAAGATGGCAATGTGACAGCATATACAGCGCTGCTAGTGAAGGACATCTACACTGCAAATTACAGGTGTCATAGAACAGATATCAGATGGCATAGAACAGACACCGCCTGCAAAGCTATACTTTGCTGCAGGTTTAACGCAAGGTTTCTGCCTTTTGTTACAGTTAAAATTGGGCTGATAATTCTCTTCTTTCAGTGACCAGTGACCTTCACGAAAAACACTGTTAATTAGCAGGACAATTATACAAGCTCATGCAGTCATCTTCACTGTGAAAAGACCCATTCAAGAGACCACTTACATTAAAGGTGTTCCAGCCGTGGATGGCTTCCAGCACTGGTTGCTAAGCAGTTGCTAGGATGATGACACCATTTTCTCAGCAAATACCAGAGCATGTGGGTTTCATATCAATGAGTACAGAGATGAATACTTTCATTCTTGCACTGGATCCAATTAAGGCTTCCGAACTGTTTTTGTTCTTGGTGACAATGAGGAGAAATCTGTGGGTTATGAAGCTCCAGCTTTGCAGAAGATTCAACTGATCAAAATCTGTTTTCAGAAATAGGGACATCTCAGTAGACTTAACTATATCCTAATCTAACATGAGTCTATTTACATCTTCACAAATGTATGAAGTAGATTGGTACTGATACAATTACAGATGGCCCGATGCTTTAAATTACTAACCCATAGAATCAATGACTGTGAAAATAAGATGGACGACGTGGTTTCATTCCCTTCCACTCTATTACAGTGAAAACTAAATTGTCTGCCATGTTGGCAAGTTTGCAACCAAAGTCTGTGCAGCAAAGACCAGAGGGGGTCAAACTACTCATTAGCTTAGTCCCACCTTAGATAACTGGGCATCAGTTTGAGAACGCGCTGACAAAGCATAAAGCCTCTGGATTTGTTCCAGCCTAAGCTGTGTATCGCTTCATTTTTAAGTGTAACCACACCTTCTAATCATATTGCAGAATAATGTTTAAAAAAAAACATTTTCCTGGGACAAACAATGTGGCAATATTAGCACAGGGAAAACTAACAACTGAGGTTAGAGAGTGGACACAGAAAGTGAGTATAGAGGAGAAAAATGATACAGAATATGGGCTGTATTGTCACTGGTGGTCTGTGAAGGGGTGAACCATTTTCAAACCTGCCTTTAGCAAATCAACATAACCTAAACATCACAACAATGACTACAATATGTTGCTATTCTGAATATAAGTAGATATTATATACTACACTGTAATCCAGAACAGTACTATATATAGTACTATATAGTAACAGTACTATAGTGATGGCAAAAAATGGCAAATCAAATTCCAGCAATCTTTCAATGGAGCAGAAATGGGAAATTTAATCTTCATCAGATAGCAGAGTGTGGAATTAAACAGCAACATGTAAACACAGCTTTCTACCAGCAATAAAGCCTCAGGTTGAAATGCATGACTGGATTGCAATACAGCTCTCGAGATTAAAGACACTAACTTTAACTTCTGTTTTCTGTCTGTCAAAAGTTTATAGCTGTATTATAGCTGTGCTTGGCTACAATAAAATCCAGCAAATACAGACATGCATGTAGGCATTTAAATTATTAAGGCCTACTTTGTATATACATATTGTAAACTAAAAAACTAACATCAATAATAAATACAAAGCAAATTAACTGATGTTCCCTGTTATTTTAAAGCAGTATTTTATCTTAAATTAATGTCATGACACTGAATTGTAACAGGAGAATAGCATCTCTGTCATATCCACTCCAGGCTCAGCATGCCAGAAACTGCCCAGAGTAACTTTATAACTATATAATATTACTATAATATTATTGTACCATTTCAGTCCACATGCTTCTCCCACTATGGCTGATGGTTCTGTATTTCAGCTTGTCCAGAAATGCAGATGCAGAAGTGTGAGAATGACACCCAACTGTAGTGTAGCAGAGCAATAAATACAATTCTGCCACAGTGCTGCTTTAATTTCTATTAATAGCAAATTGTAAAACTCTGACATTCTCTTTCCTTCAGTGCTCTGTATTGAATGTGGTCTTCCAGATGTGTGTGGTGAGTGTGGTAAGAGCATGTGAGTGGTCTCTGGGCACGAGGTGAAAAGGTCTCTGCAAACAGACACGCTTCATTTGAGACACAGTTAACACCCTGGCAGTCTGATGACCCCTGAAGCTGTGGACATGTTTATGTGGCTAGAGTTTAGATCACTGGAAGGAATTCAGAGGAGGTGAGATGGGGTGATGTAAACTCCTCTGATGAGACAGATATCAGTCTACACTGCTCTGACACACAAGCCAATTAGGTTGGTTGCCTGTTGTAAAGATTCCCTTTGTTCACCTCCACTGAGAGAAGGAGATCGAGAGAGACAAAGAGAGAGAGAGATTAGTGGTTAACTACTACATGTAGCTAGACTGCAGGGGTACTGGGGGAATTTCTACCGCTGCTGGCAATCTTTAGCACAATCTCATGATATCATCCAGGCTGACTGAGAGAAGTGTCAGTTAATTAAGTTCAAATAATCCCTGGTGTGTTCTTGGTATGAGGACTGACTAAAGTGCAAGTTGAAATGAGTGGAATTAGTACTGATGTCATAATATCTATGTAAGAGCTTGTAACTGAACCAATAAAAAGCTCATCAGTGAATAAAGCTACTAATCATTACAAATCACAACTGATCTCTCTCTAAAACAAAACACACACACACACACACACACACACACACCCACACCAAAAATAGCCCCTTGGACGTCATAACACAGCCAGGCACCAGTAGGGCGAGTGTGATGAATCTCAGTAATGAACCCTCCTGGGTTTACTTTGAGACCCACTTCTACAAAAAAAGGAACCTAAATAGTCACACTGAGCGCTCACACACACACACACACAAGCATCCGACAAAGCACACTGCCTATATGCTGCCTAGTAGGCTCACACATACACTCTTACGTAACCACACCCTTTTTGTACAGGATGTCACAATGGGGATCTCAAGAACCTTAAAGATAAAACATTCTTTTCAACATTTTAATCACAATTAGTGCATTATTTGTTTTGGTATCATTTTAGAGTGGAACAAAATGAAAGGGGCACCATGCAAATGTTTGGGCACCCCTAACATTTGAGCTTTCATAGTCTCGGACCATAATTAGTTTGCTAGGGATATGGCTTAATCACAGTCATCATTGGGATCAACAGTTCAAATGAAAATGAAAAAGTCCCATCCTCAAACAAGTGAAGAATCTGTCTTCGGTACAGACTCACCTTTATATATTTATAAAATACAAAAACACAGAGAAGTTTTATAAATACTTTGATTACTCAAACTGTAATGCAACAATCAGCTGCCATGGGCTCCTCTAAGCAGCTGCCTGAAGTCTTTTGGAAGCACATCCTCACAAGAAGGAAAACATACACACACACACACACACACACACACACACACACACACACACACACACACACACACACACACACATAAGCTCCTGTGCCTTTATATAAAAGAAGGCTGGCTATTTTATTTCTCTGTTGGGCAAGCTAAGCCCTAGTGTACAGCAACAGCAGGACAGAAAAACACAATGCCAGTGCATTCAAGGTCACTCTGATCTATAAATAAAACATCTAAATTTATCCCCACTATTATCAGCTTCACCCCATCACAGCACACTGTGGTCATTCTATAGATTCTTCAGCTTCTATAAGAACAGTAAGATACAAGATCACAACCATCCAGTTTCACCAGGACAAACATTCTTCTCTTTCTCCTTTAAAAGGTGATTAAAACAAACACCTACCAACAACTCTCATTGTAGCTATGGTCTATTGTTATACATCGTGTGGATAAAAGCATGGAAACCATACATGAAAAATTATTTCAAAACATTAAGACAAAAGCAGTACACAACTGAATAATGTTAGGTTGAAATCCAGACAGCCATGTATTTCAATTATGAGAAGGCAAATGAGTTTTAATAGCAATGTTAAGTACCTCAATAATCTACAGAGAACAAAAATCAAGATAGTATATACCTAACAAACTGACCCCAGCATGGAAGAACACAAAGATCAAAGCTCTCCAACAGCATATATTTAACAAGACATTCCTTAAAAGTGAACTGTATGATCATTTCTGCCATTAGATGTTGCTCTAGAGCACATCATCTTAAACCAAAACAAATACTTCATATTTAGTCACACTAAATATTTAGTTCACTTAAGCCACAACTCCCTCCACCCAGAGAAGTTTGCTGCTAAACACAGATGAGCACAACAGAACACTAAGGCTTTTATCCACAAGATGTGTAACAATAGACTATAGCTACAATAAGAGTTGTTGGTAGGTGTTAGTTTCAATCACCTTCTTGCAGTGAATGGTGTGCTGTGTTGGGGTAAAGCTGATAATAGTGGGGATAAATTTAAATATTATATTTATAGATCAGAGTGATCTTGTATGCGGTGGCATTGTGTTTTTCTGTTTAAACTCAAAACTAATATTCACAAAGTCTGTACTAGGGTTTGACAATTAATCAACAGTTAAAACCAACATTCAGAAAATCTAATCAACTTGAGCTTGCCTCTGTCAATTATTCCAATTTTTTTGTTTTCAATTCTGTTAATATTCTCTCCACTGTGTATTCACGTACTTTCACCATAACAACATACTATCTTGTACAGTATATAGTCATTTGAGCCCAGTGTGGGACATGGAAGCAACATGGAGAACTCAAACACAGAGGAACCTGAGCAGCTTGTGCCAAAGAAAAATTATGTTGTTTATTAAAATAATTGTTTAATAATCCGAATTGAGGTACATGTTCAATTAATCATGATACTGATTTAAGGTCATATCACCCAGCACAAGTCTGTACCATTGTTTATTGTAGACTGCCACTTCTCCCCGTGTCCTGCCTTCATACTCTATTTTGTGGTATTCCTGGCATTTGTGTTTGGTTCTTTGAATTGAGTATGTTTCTGGTCTTCAATTCAAAAATGTTAAGTCAATCAGATTCTCAAACCATTTAAATTCACTTCATTGTTAAAATGTAGCCCTTCGATCAGCTCAAACAGTCTAACCATTTATCTCTGTCATCAACAAGATGTTTCAGTCTAAAGACCTGCTGCTTACTGGACTTTTTTTCTTTGTTCCACAATTCTGAGCAAACACTACAGACTGTTGTGCTAAAAAAAACCATGGGATCAGTAGTACTCAAACCAGCCTATAATTATGCCCCAGTCAGAATCACTGGGATCAAATGTTCCCATATTCTAATGGGTGACATAAACCTGTAAAGGGCTATTACCTGAAGCTGATAGCCCTTTTCTACACAATTTTAGACAATTGTTTATTACATGACATAGTGAATGAGTTGGTGTACCAGTGTTCCCAATAAAGTGTTCACACTTGGCATTACCAATGATAAGTGTGAACAGTGTGATCCAGAATGATCTCATTTCAAATGGTCACCAAAAGGCACAGCCATTCACCTCTGGATCAGACACAGCAGTGCTGCTGGACTGTTTAAACATTTTGACACTCCTACCTAGTTCATTCACCTTGTAAATATAAAGTCAGAGACAAAACCTCATTTGTGTTTGCGCAGTTTGTGTTTGTCATCCTCAAGGCTTTTATCAGTGCTCACAGGACACTTTCTGGTTGATGGACTATTCTCAGTCCAGCAGTGACAATGAGGGATTTAAACAGCCCAGCAGCACTTGTACCAGTACAATGCAGACCAACACACCACCACTAGGTCAGTGTGACTGCAGTGCTGGCAGTGAACCACCACCCACTAATACGTACTATGTGGTGGTTCTGTGGGTCCTGACCATTGAAGAACAGGGTGAAGAAAGGCATCAATATAATAGAAACATATTATTATTATTTTTTTTATCTCTATCAGTATTATTATAATAAGTGTACTTGCTCAAGGACTTCTATGACATTCTATTCTTCTAGCCTCCGTACTGTATTACACTCAGATCTTACAGGTGTACATATTATAAAGAATGTTAAATTGAATCTTTGGATCGAAAGAGCACTTAGACTTTTGATAATTATGCAAGCTAGATTTCCTGAAAACACTGAGCCAGCTGGAAAATGTAGTCTTGACCTAGAAAATGCAAAAATCAATAACCTCCTCTTGAGTGGGAGCTAATCAACTATTCATGAGCAGCTAGTATATCTATGCTTTACCACAAATATGTGTTATAATGCAAGGATTATGATGCATGTGTTCATCTTACACATTTTCTTCATGCACTAGACCAATGTTTCCTAACCTTGTTTCTGGAGGCACACCTGCCCTAAACATATTAGCTACAACACACCCCTTACAAATAGGGCTTATTAATGAGCTGATTAGTTGAATCAGGTGTGTGGGGAGTAGGATAAGCTCTAAAATATGCAGAGCAGGTGTGCCTCTAGTTACAGGGTTGGGAAACACTGCACTAGACAATATCAGTCATACTGCCCTGTAAATAAGCATGTAGTGGTTTGACAACACAAACGACTGTGTGCATACTAGTATAGCAACACACAGATTTGCACAGTTGATCAATGGGTTCCGGCACATGGGTCTCACTCTTTGAAAGCAAGGGTTAATGGACGGATATTGCCAACCTCTTGAGCCATTCAACCATGTCCTTGTGTTTCTACATGAAAACACTCACTCACTACCTCACTCTATTTGCTGCTCTCTCAGTGCACACTCAGTCTCACTCTCACTATCCTAACTGGGCTCACACAAAAAACATTGAAAACACCCCTTCCACTTCTACATATGGTGAATGTTTGAAGCATGCATTTATGGCTGATACAGACATTTGGTCTTTAAGATCAGAAGCCCCCTAAAACAAATTAGATCCTTTCATTTATTAATGATGATCCACGCAAATATAAGCCTCTTCCTGTTTTCGTTTTTTTCTCCCCTCCTGCGTTAAAACGGAAACGTTGAAATATTGATGGTGTGTGTCAGGCCACTGCCTCTGCAATCCATTAGAAACAAGGCACATTTTATCTTACTTTTATCCCGTCTCAGTCTCTCTCATCACGCTGACACAAGCTGATACACACACACACACACATTAGCAAAATCCAGTTAGTCACACACTGATGTGAGTCGGGGGTGGGGGTGTGGGGGGCTGATTTTGTGATTTTATGTAAGATCTGTTTGAAGGAGGGTTTATTATGATCATAATCTTCAGCATTTTGCTCAAATATTTATAGCAGGATTAAGAATTTCAGTGACAGAAAATGGAAAAGATGCTATAACAATAAAAGCCACAGCATTAACACCATTAACATTCAGGGTCAGAACCCCACAGAACCACCACTGAGTAAGTATTTTTTGAGTGGTGGGTAATTCTCAGTACTGCACCGACACTGACATGGTGGTGGTGTGTTAGTGTGTGTTGTGCTGGTATGAGTGGATCATCCTTTTACAGCAAACTTTATTTTTAAGAGTATATGTAGGTTACTGCATAAAACTGTCAGACCAAATCAAGGTCCTACAATTAGAAAGAAGTCATCCCCAAACCCAGCCAACATACTCATATGGGGCACACATATGTGGAACCTGGACTCGTGGGTTTGAAAATATGTTGCTATTGGGACCCAGTTGAACACCATCTCACATTGGTCCCATCTAGGTAGTGTACAACCCAGAGGGCCCATGTTTAACCCATCCTAGTCCAATCATGGACCATGGTGGGCAGCTATATGTAAAGCCATAACAGAGATAACATGGACACATGGTTCTCATCTTGGCTACTCATAAAGCCCTGCTGTTGCCTGGGAATGGTCAGAAATGGCGTGAATGGTCAGAAATTAGTTGGAATGATTACTGCATTCTCCCTACTCATGGGTGGGAAATGGGTTGCATCCAATGAATGGGATTACTATAATAAATTAGTGCAATGTGGGAAAATAACTAATCAGATTGTCATTTTTGTATAAACTACAGTGATTACTTGTAGGATTATACTCAGATTACTTACAAATCTATTAGCACAATGTAAATGATAACTATGTGCATTGTGCTCTAAGCTTGTTCCTTCCTGATCTGTTTTTCTTACTTGCATTGTCAATTTCATCTTCTGCATGTGTTTTGTCATATGGTTGCTCATGTTTTTTTTTTTTGGTTTTTTTTTTTTGGTTTTTTTTTTTATCCCTGTCTCTGCCCTAGCTCCACCTAGTCATTAGTGTTCCCACCTGTATCTCCTTTGTAGCCTCTTGTTATCTTATCCAGGTGTGTCTTGTCTGTGTCTCTGTATAAGCAGCACCTGTGCTTCAGTGTTCCTAGCTGTCATACATAGATTGTTTCTCCTCACCAATTTGGGGATTTCTTCTGCGGCCCGGTAACAATTGCTCCATCCTGGGGTTTGGGGACCACTGTTCTGCTGTACATCAATAGGTTTCTGTATTATTCATCAGTGTCATGCAAAAACCTCATAAATCCTCTAAAATGGCAAGTCATTCTTGTGCATTTCTATTGGTCCACTCAACATTCAAGCATCGGCTGGCACTTGCCAAGCCACCTGTAAATAATAAATAGTTCTTAAAGGTCTGCCTGGATAAATGAATTACATTAAATGTAAAAAAAAAATAAAAACGTAACTATATGCATTTTACAGCAAATGCAGTGTACAGTACATTTGGGGCAGCCATGGCCTGGTGGTTTGGGAACCAGCCTTGTGACTGGAAGCCTGCCGGTTTGATTCCCTGAACTGGCAGCACATAACTGACATGCCATTAAGCAAGGCACTAAATTCCCCAGCTGTTCACATGGTGCCACTTATAGGGCTGCCCACTGGTCCAGGCATGTGAATTCACTATTGTGTGTGTGTGTGTGTGTGTGTGTGTGTGTGTGTGTGTGTGTGTGTTTGTGCTTCACTGTGTGGATGGGTTAAATATGGATTCCCCTGTGTTCATGCACTCAAATTGGCCTTTAAAACAGTAGATGGTAAGGGGGTGCTCCTTTCTCTCAGAATGACTGTGTATCTCGGTGTCATTTAATCAAAAGAATACATCCCATTGCCAACCTTGTAGATTACACTTGTAATTAAAACATTAAGCAGTAAACTGTACCACCTTTCCACAAGCCTTCTCCTATCCTTCAGAATAAATCTCAGCAATTACCATCACTCAGTCCTCATTCATGCTATCACTCTTCTTCCCTTCTATATCTCCATGTTTCCCTCACACCTCTAGATGTTTCTGCTATTGTTTCCATCCCTCCCTCCATCTCTCTCTTTCTCTCTCCCTCTCACCCCCTTTTACACAAGCAGCCTCTCTTCTTAGTCACATCACATTGCAGTAGTCTGCTCTCATTCTTCAATATTCATGAGGACTGCAGAAAGCCAGGCTGCCAAGCATGCTGGGTAGAGCTCTCTCGCCCGACTCTCTTAATTACATCATCATTCTGTGCTGATGTCCTCCTCCATTACCTCCTGGGTATTAGTCCTGTGCATTTCAGCACTTGTATCCATCTTCAGCGATACACTCATGTCCTGCACATTGGGCAGTGTGGGTCATTCAAGTGCAACATCTTGCTTTTAGAGGGTTTGATAACCCAGATTAAAACAGCATTCCTAATTAGCACAGTCTTATTTTTTGCTTCGAGACATTGGTTTGGTTGGTTTTGGTGTTCATTGGTGCTCTTTGCATGTTTTACACCAAATCATTTTAAATTGGGGTTTGATCCTGCAAGTAATACAATTATTCAAGTACAATTTAGGGCCAGTCTTTTAGAGTCCTTATTTGCAGTGTTTAGAGTGGAGATTTTTAATTAAAATGGAAATATAGCTCACCCTGTCCAAGAAGCTGGTCAATATAATGTATAATCCGTAGCCACAGATATAAATTATACAGTCTACAACACACACACACACACACACACACACACACACACACACACACACACACACTCACACACACACACACACACACACACACACACATATATATATATATATATATATATATATATATATGTATATACATATACACACACACACACACACATTACACGGTTATTCTAACAAAAGCATGTTTGTAATGTCATAAAATGATATACAGTCTTTTTATTGCTGTCTGAGCCTACAAGTAATACTACAAAATATAGGTCTAGGATTCCTGTAATACCAATTGCACAAGTGCATGCAGTGATGCAGCAATAAAAGAGAGAGAGAGAGAGAGAGAGAGAGAGAGAGAGAGAGAGAGAGAGAGACAGAGAGCTGAAGAAAAAAAACAAAGGACATAAGGACGGGGAGGTAAGAAAAAAGGAGGTGCATGTGAGTGTGGAGGTCTCCCAGAGAGCAATGCTAGGACATGCATACGCACACACACCACCTGCAGTGACTCCCACAGGGCCAATCGTGCTCCACAGAGGCAGTGGGCACAGAGCAGGCCAAGCAGCCTCCTCTACAGGTCATCACCAGGTGCCATAACTCGTACAGACAGTACCACGCTTCAGAAGTACAATATCCTCACTCTGTACAGCAGATGCACTTAAGAGTGCAGCCGTTACGACTTCTTCCCTAACATTAATTTTTCAAGAGTTGATGAGTCAGTGGTTTTAAGCCCAACTAATCTCATCAAGTCATGTAATATGCCAACATATCATAGCACAGAGCCACACACTGTTATTACAGCAGAAAACCTAAACCAAAAGACTGGGTTTGATCATGGTAAAGGCAGCAGGGATGTAAAAGTGCATCAAGATTTGATCACTTGTAATGCGTGTTTCTTTGCATGACAATTATTGGATGTGTATATTCATTTTCTTACACGGGGTTCAATTCTTATTTACACAGGATATTAACAGCCATGCCAAGTCCAGTCTGGTTCAAGTTACAAAAATATGCTGTCAGGATTTTTCCCAGTTCTCCTGATGGGCAATCGATGCCTGGTACTGTGGTGGATTTGTAATAGTTTTTCAGTTTTGTTTCATTTCTCAGTGTCTGAACTTTGTCGTGTTGTCAACAAAACTCTGTACGGTTTTTGAAATGGCATTTAGTCACATATTTACAAATTACAATTACAAATCTTGACGTCAGGCTGCTTATGAGGAAGCAGATTTCAAATTCTTTGCTCCTGCGCTCCCCCCATATTTGTGAAGTCTAGTTGACTTTTGCAACACTGCTGTAGATACAAGTCAATGGTTGAGCTCCCCCTCACCATAGCTATGCCAGAATTTTACAATATTTTTACAGGGTTACCGCAGTGATTTAATTAAATAGTTAAAGTAAAATTCATTACCATATTCTACTGTACATTACAATAATGACAAGGAAGTTAAATGAGCTGGTAAATTAACAGTGTCATACTGTTAATATGCAGTTAAAGGTGTTTGGAAAATATTTTAGAGCATAGCTGTGGGTTCAGTGTACATTTCTTAATATACAATAAGCTTTTATAATTACCTGAAGAATGATATTGAGGATCTAATTTAATGCTAAGTTCAGAGATTTATATCATGGTGTATCTAATTAGTTCAGACCACAGCTAAAGAGCAGTAATGCATTAAGTTAAGAATAAATATTAATGGACAGGCAAAGACAGATGTTAAAGTGGTGATTATTATTGATATCCAACTGCTTAGAGCCAGACAAGTAAACCCCACAGAAGTGCATCTGTAATTGGATTCAGTAAGTCCCCTTTGTGCTCATCCATGCAGCAGTAGTAATGCAATATGCTATGATTAATTCTCAATGGACTGGCAAAACAGAAATAAGATTATTGGCTGAAAACCTTTCCTGAAGTCCTTTGCTGAAGTTGTAACTTAAGGTCTGTGTTTCAGTTCTGAGACACTGACTGTGATATTCTTTTCAGCTTCAGCTTTAATGAAAGCAAGAAAACCTTAAGGACTGTTTATGTAACTGGTTACACTATCGTATTCACTCTGCTTTTAAACAGAAGTAAATTAGAGTACAAGGGTCAGCACAACTGAACATCTCCTCATTCTGTCAAGTGCAAAGCTACAACAAGCTAAAAACTGTTTTTCTACTTCTGGGCTGGAATGGATATAATATTATATAATATTTCCATGCAGCCACTTTGACCCCCAATGATCTTCCAGCTTTGGCTCAGTTGCACACAATTTGGTAGTGTCAAAGCGCTGAACATGTCACTTTGACTCTTTTGTGATTTCGTTTTGAGTTTTCTGTTCAGTTATGAAGGACTATTTCAGAAGCAGCGAGCCATGCTGAAATTTCTGACTGATATCCATTTACTGTATGAGTCTACCTACCATGAGAGATTCTTTGAAGAAAAAAGCAGAAATGTCCAAGGGGGAAATGTGCCATTTCAGGATGTGGGTTTTTTTTGGCTCTAATGGCACTAGCATCTTGGGGCTATTGATACATTTTAGTGTATCTCCCTTGGGCTTATTCAGTTTGCTTTGAGACAGAGATTGTGTAGTGAGGAGAGAGACAAAGGTGAGGTTGAGACAAACATAAAGATATATGATATTATGAATGGTTATGTACAGTCTTGGGCAAAAGTTTGGGCATTTTGTTGATTTTGTAAGGGAAAATAAGTGAACAAATCCTCTACAGGAAACACATTTATTATTTATCATAATTATTGGTTCTATTCGTTTAACATATTGGAAGAAAAAACATATTGTGTTACATTTTGCAACCTGTTAAAATAATCAAATAATTTTTTTAATGGACTTTTGAGTAATTATGCTGTTAAATCAGCAAATGATGACAATTTTCACTTAGGAAATAAACATGTAATTAGCCTAGCCGTGCACAAACTGACAGGCCACGAGCCCAAAAAAGACAGCATATAAATCGGGTGGGAGGGAAATGTCAGTAGATAAAAGAAACTGTCCAATACAATATGATCAATACATTACCTGTAAGGTGTGGGATAATCTTCTCTTCCTGTAACATTGGTTCATTGAAATGTTGCTGATCAGATCATAAATGGCCACAGTCAGTTTAGTGGCTTGACTTTGGCTGAAATAATGCATATTAGAGGTTCCTACAACCATCTACCACTCCCTGACATTGACTGGAAGAAAGCCTTCGCCAGTCCTCCATTAGGAATTCTTTCAGCTATGTGATGTTTCAGTATCATTCACTGGAGACAGCCTTATTTTTTCCTAAAGCTCTCTGGATTCTGCCTTATCAAAGTAATCCCAAACCAAGATTTTTCCACCACACTTCCATTAAGTTCTCATGCTTAAAGTCTGTGTTGGGTTTGCTTCAAACATGTCCTCTGTTACTGTGCCCAAAACTTTGGACTCATCGGTCCAAAGCACATTGTTCCACAAGCCCTGCTCTTTGTCTAGGTGTCCTCTGATAAACTTTAGTTTTGCACACCTCCCAAGAAAATCAACCTTGTTTGTCTTTCTGATGGTAGATGCTGAACTTTGACATCAACTGTGGCAAGAGCTACCTGTAGGTCCCACGATGACATTTTATGATTGTAAGATACTTCATCTTGCAGTCTGCTGACCTGGCCATGTTGGCAGCTGTTTTAAATGTTCTCCATTTAAATTTCAAAATACTTTGAGATCTTCCCAGACTGATATGTATTTATATCCTTCTTTCAGAGGACCATGGTGATCCCACTTATTTCAACAATCAAGAGCAAATCAAACTAATGTCTGAGGTTAAAAAATAAGACACATATCCCAAGTCCTATTTAACAATGGTCTAATCATCTGATGCTAGTGTGCTGCATCTGATTCTAATTTTGGTCATTTTATCTAGTAATAATGTTTGGGAGGTCTACTAACCTTTTCCTCACAAGCAAATTTAATTTCTCATTATAAAAGCTGTTTCTTCAGTTTAATTTGTTCAGTTACTTTTCCATTTCTCAGCATATTTTAAATGATTGAATATCCATATGTTTAAATTTGAAAAAAGTCAAAGATGTTTTTAACTTTCACATGAATGTACATATATATGCACACAAAAATGAACTTTAAGACATTTTGACTTTTAAGCATTTCTCATCTTTTATTTTAATACATTGGGAAATGTTCTGTTCTCAGACCAGTGCTATCAGACACACAGTGATTCTTGCTGTAGGCTCAGCAGGTCCAGCCTTCTGACATCCTAAGACTAGCCATCAAGATCACATTCTGTCTGTTATCCAACATTCATTGTAAATGCACATAGCAACCTGCAGGCAATGCAAGAGAGCAACAATTTCTTGGCTGTTTTTCATTGCACATTGCAGTAATATGAGAATCACCCACAATGCAACAGTGCATTGATTGGGCTGTACCTGTGACTGCAGTGTGCACACTCAGCTGGAGGATGGGTCAACATCTACTAATACAGCATATGGACACAATATATATGTACTAACACTGAAACCAGTAATTGTGAAGAGGCTGAAATATGATCTATAAGAGGTTGTTTGGCAGGACATGAGGACTGTTGTTGGACAGGCAAAATAGATTTGAGGACGCTGTCCTGCTCTGTTCTGACACTGACTGACTGACTCTGAAATCCCTCTTGTCATGAATCAGGACTGTAAAAGCTCTCTCAAGCTGACACATGCAAGTGTGCTCTCTCTCTCTCTCTTTCTCTCTCTCTCCCTCTCTCTCTCTCTCTCTCTCTCTCTCTCACACACATACACACACACACACACTGCATTCAATCTAACCCACAAATAGAAACAAAATTAAAATGTCAATCTACTGACTTGCTCAGTACAGCAGAGCAGCTGTCAATATATTCCTATAACCTGAGTTATTATCATGCACTGCCCAGTACTATCACACTAATGCAATGCTGATACATATACAATAAGAAAAGCAACAGCAACAAAAAACAATATAAAAATGCAACAGTGCTACAAAATATTCTCCTTCCCAGCAGCCATTTAGCTAAGAAATAACACACACCCACATACACACATACTTAGCCCTATTGCCTTCATGTAGACTGAGTGTGCGACATATGTCTCTCACTGCATGACTGTTTTACCAAAGCTTGGCCAACACACACACAGACTCACACACACACAGATATGTACACAAATGGGGCTTTCCACAGACACAGCACACTGAGGTGGTACAATGTAATGATTATAGGCTAGTGTTACAATCAGCAGTGTAGTGGGGGGGGGCGGGGTATGTAAAATTATATTCATAGTTGACTAGTAGGAATTTCCAAAACTAAAGCAAATCCAATAACTACTTCAACAATCAAGAGCAAACCAAACTAATGTATGAGGTTTAAATAACACAGCATCCTCCAAAATCCTCTTTAACAGTAGTCTAATCATTTGCAGCTGATGTGCTTAAAATGAAGATCAAATGTCCATATTATTGAAGATCAAATGTCCATATTATTGTATTAAAAAAGTTGTTTATGTGCTGTCTTAACTTTTTTTCACATGACTATATTGTATGAATGTCTTGCCCTAAGAATGTGGCTATCTAACTGCTTAAGGTACATCACCAAACCTATCATTGTGCTAGCCAGTTGTAGTATCACAATTGATAATCAGCTGTGCAGCCCTAGTCTAAAACGTGTGAGGCAGGCTGACAGTCGTGTGCCTTTCCCTTATCCTCCACCCCCCACACCTCCACCCCTCTCTTCAGGTCCCTGGTGCATGGCCCTAGTGGTCTGTGTGATGACGGATAGCCTTGTTAGTGCCTTCTCAAACGACGCAGGAGCTAGAGGGAGAGAGGAGGGGTTTGCAGCCTGGCCTGACGGATGGTCCGATCATTAATGGGGATGAGGTATGGAACATCAGAGAGAGAGAGAGAGAGAGAGAAGAACTATGAGCAGCATTGAACATAAAAGAGTCATTGCTGAAGGACTACAACATCTGACAACATTCATGAACCCCCGAAAGGCTAGGCAAACAATCATTTCAGCTGTAGATATTAGTGTGTCATAGTTTCATAAACCAAATTAGCAAGTCTGTGTGAGAATACTTAACAACTCAACACAGTCAGAAGCAAGTGTGTGATGATTTAGTCATGTAGTTTGCACTTCCTCACTGCCGTACACAAGTGTCCATTACTGGTTAGATATGTTAGCCTCATAGCTCAAGTGGAAAACAAAAATAAGTCAACTTATGTTAAACATGTACTGTCTAATTCCCCACCTGTTTTTTTTTTTCTTTTAAGATTCAATGCTGAAGTTCCATCCATCCATCTGCTGCTTAACCGGGATTGCAGGGGCAGCAGCCTAAGCACAGGGTCCCACACCTCCTTCTCCCCAGACAGCACTTCCAGGAGGATCCCAGACAAGCCGAAAAATATAATCTCTCTAGCATGTCCTGTGTGTTCCCCGGGACCTCCTCCTTGTTGAATATGCACCTCATAAGGGAGGTGTCCAGGAGGCATCCGAAATAGATGCCTGATCCTACCAGGATGACTGAACTCCTCACCCAATCTCTAAGGGAGAGTCCACCCACCCTGTGGAGGTAATCCATTTCATCTCCTTGTACTCAGGACCTCCCAAAGCTTGTGTTGAACTTTTGTTTAAAAAAAGAAAACAAATAAATGAAACCACACAGATGGTCAGTGTTTAAAATATCAAATCTAATTTACTAGTACAGCACTTTTCACAACTGAGAGACAATCCAGTAATACGACTAAAGAAGACAAGATGCACATAATGTGGTAAGAAAAGCTCCTGAGCTATAATATATGATGAGAGGAGCGGATGAGTAGAGAAGCAACACATCTCCCACTGGCTCTGTGTGTGACTCTACCAGCAGGCTTTCTCTGATGTCTCAGCAGGACTCTGCTTCTCTGTACTGGGACTCCTGTCTCAACATTCTCAGACACACACCAACAGAAGCAAAGAAAAGATCAAACTAAAAGTCAAAGCAGCTTACAAACATACAAAATGGAAAAAGACTTATCTACATCCATGTATAATTATCATGTTGGCACACCATTCTGGGTGTTTAGAGAGTCAGGTTCATAAGAAGCCCAGATTCTCTGTGACATCAACAAGGAATAGTTCAATGGTCATGTTTGCTCATTCATAAACAAGCAAGATTGGTCATAAAGGCATCCCTAACCCTAATCACATATGATTAACTGATTAACCAATACATTTACTAGTGTAACTAAGAATAAATATCACAATTCATTCATAATTCAATTTAAAAAAGTAAACTGTGATTTTATATTAATTTAATGTAATATGACATTTCAAGCCTAAATATGGCTTATAGCTCATTAAAATCAAAACTGCTACCAATGCAGCCTCACTGTGCAGCCAACACTCGGAAGAAGGTGCCAGATCCCCAGCTCTGATACATCAGCTAACAGACACCTGTGCTGGCCAGCCTTACAATGGCAGTGATGGGAAGACAGTGCCATCTAACCATCCTTACACCCAAACATCACTGATAATGTTTGCTCTTCCATTTGCATCACATGCCTGAAGGACAGATATCACAGAATGCTAAAGTTATATTTTCATCTAAATTGCCTAAAGTATGCTTAGTGGTTATTAATGAACTAAGTTTTGGAGCGATATGAATAAAAAATCACATCATGATATATTTTAGCTGAATGGCAATATACAATATGATATAATGTGAAAAATAAAATGAAATCCATCTCCTGTGTTTTTTACTATATTTAAATATTTATATTTGATCTTCATTCCTTCTTTATACACACTTAAGTCTTTTGCGAAAGCGTCAATGGGGGCAGAGGGGAGCTGAAAAAATGGGTGGAGCAGAGCAAGGGAGTAGAAAAACGGTTTCCGCAAGATTGAAACAGAACGGTTTTTAAAAACTGATATAAATATAAAAATCAACATGTGGTCCAATCCTATAATCAGCTATGAGCAAACATACAATATGTCTGGATAATTTTTAATTCACTGTTATTTTTGTCTTTCACCACTTCTGCATGATGGACATTATTGTTGCAGTTAATTTTACTGTGGTATTTGTTAGCTTACAAAACATTCTTTCACTATTGGTCCATTGTTTATTGGTGCTAAATTTAAGATACTTGTTCCTTCTTAGAAACCATGGCTCTGAATCTGAGAATTTGATAAGAGCTCTGACCATTAATTGGGCTTTGGTCATTTATATGCATTAGCTCATTAACATCTCAATTTTTATAAGTTGTTTCTGAGATAATGAGTGAAAATGCCATTGTGATAAAGACAGAATGATGAACTGAGAAAATCTAGAGCCTCTACTGCCTAGCTTTATGATTTACATTACACAGTTCCTGCTCACAGAAGCACAGTTGGCTAGATATTTTTGGTTAGTGGACTACTTTCAGCAATGACACTGAAGTGTATAAAAACTCCAACTGCAAAGCTGTGTCTGATGCATTCCAGTACTGTATGAATCAGAACTAGCTGTGTTGGGAATGCTCCATCATCCAAATTATATCTGATGTAAGTGGTCCAATGGCTTTCAGACAAAAGATAGGCTAGAGCGGACTTTGTGTTACAGTCAGTACTGTAAAACAACAACAAGCACTTATACATAGGTGAACCAGATAAAATGGGTAGTGAGTGTGAGTAGAAGGTATGTTTACCTAGTTTGTGTAAATGTATTCTTCAGTAATCTATACAGCATGATGGCTGATCTTATTCAGAGAGAATCTTATGTGCATTTATTTCTGCATTACTGACAGTAAAAGCAGATTCTGTGATGACATGACCCAAAAAAGCTGAAGCACGTTATTATTCAGCACATTATCTGAGAGCCAGCACACTGACGCAGCAGAGGTTAGATATGTCTGATATATCAAGATGAGGTTTCTAGGGTAAATATTTCAGCAAGATATGTGAATATATGTCAGTAAACACCGTAACTGTTTACCAATGTTCCACATGCATATATTAAAAAAAAAATCATATTTAATTGTAGATATTTTAAGCTTTTTGTGTGCCCACACAAATAATATATGCTCCCTTGCCTGCAGGTCCAGAGCAATAAAATCTCACATAAGTAATCCCCCCCACCCCACCCCCAGCCATATCTATACATTACATTGTCTTTTGTAGGCAGGCCAATTACTCCACGTCAGCACTGGTCAATGGAAAAATAACAGAACACACTCACTATCAGAGAGGATGAATTATAGAAATTAGTTGCCTGTCGAGAGCTGGAAGCTTTCTGAAAAGGCCTGTGGCACGCTAGATGAATATGGAGGACCAGGGGTGAGTCAGAGCTGGAGGGAGAAACCGAGGATGACCTGGACGGATTCATTATCCTATAGTAGAGCTCCCAGCAGCCATGGACACTCAGCCCTACACAGCATGAAAGGAAAACCTGAACAGACTTCTTCCATCTCTTTTCGATAACACATTGCAGCCATTAAGGCATATGAAATGAGTGATGAAACAATATTAATATAGTGATGCAATTCTCATTTGCAGTGAAAGTTTTATTAAGCACTAACTATTAGACACCGAGCAGCTACTCATATAACAGATCCACATAGGAATATGGTGATAACATGCAAGGTTTAAAGGAGCATTAGTGAAGATTAAAGGTACAACAACCTCTGGCAATTAAGGAGTGAACACAACAACATGGGAATGTTTTCTGTCTTTAGATATGCCTTCCATTCCCAACCATTAACACAAAGCTAGCCTCTAAAATCTCATTTTCAGAGAATATTATCATCTTGTAATGCAAAATGCACACATTACAGTGTATGCATCTGTGTCTGAAGGATGTGATGCTGTGAAGCATTACAATTTAACATGCTGTGAAAATAGTTAAGCCTATGCACTGTCTAATATTTCTTTGTAATGAGCTCCTATGACTATCAGTCTCTACCTGCATTAGTATATACATTTCTCTGGAGCTTTACTTTATTTATTTAGATGTCGAAATTATGCAGATTTATCTACCCAATTTGTTATGTAAAGTTGCCCACAGTTTATTACAGTTATACAGTATTTACATACTTTACTCCAAGTATCTCCATTTCAGAAAAGCACTGTTAACAATCTCTTATTTATCCACATGTTTCTTTTTGTGAAGTTCTTGGCAGCAAGGCATGTTTGTCCATAGCCATGATGGAAGATTACTGGCATTGGCCATGTTATTTGAGCCAAACAGATGAAGATGGGACTGGACTAATGGGGTGCTGGTGAAGGTATCATACAAACTATACAAGTAGCGGTTCAAGAGCACTGCTTTCAATCAGGCACCTGACACATGTACAGATGCCACAGCCAAAATTATTTTTCTTATTATGTTCTATATTTGTTAGAAAAGGAAGATAAATTTAATTAATGCACCTTTAAAGGATTAGACTGACCAAGCTTGCTAGCACTGCCATAGGTACTATAGGCCAATCAGATTCAAATTCTGCATTAGACCCACCCTGGAAATATGTACACTGAAAGTACTGCATGTCTCATTCTCTACCACTGAAAGCCAATATCTTAACAGCAGCTACAGCACATGCTCCATCAACTCTACATACGTTATACCCCATTAGATGTTTAGATTAATTCCATGAGAATGTGCAGAGACAAACAGATGGATAGAGAGCTAGAGGAAGAAGGGCTGTGGTGGCATGAGTGTTGACGAAGTGTTGCTGTGTTTGTCACTTTCACCTTCCCCTCTCTCCTCAAGGGCTCACTGTACCTGCTGCCCTGCTGCCACAAGCCTAAACAGCTGAGTCAGAGAGAGAGAACACTAAATGTGTGTGTGTGTGTGTGTGTGTGTGTGTGTGTGTGTGTGTGTGTGTGTGTGTGTGTGTGTGTGTGTGTGTGGGTGTGTGTGTGTGTGTGTTTCCCACTTTTATCGGGTTGGGTAGCAGCTTCCAGTCGCTAGTGCTGGACCGCAGTCAGAGAGATTATCAGATTCTCAGACAAAGAATACGTATATGAATATAAGCATGCCATAATCACGTCCTAAAAGACCAAATCAGAACCTCTGGGGGGAATTTATATCTAGAGTCATTGTATCCCTTTTCTACAAATGAACCCAGTACTATGTGGTCTTTATTTTTGTCCCACAAGGATCAAGCATCAACAATAACATTTTCACCCTGTCTAAACCACTGTGTTCAGAATGCCTGGTTTGAGTGCCTGGTTCTTTAAATGATAATGAGCCACTGATACAAGAACGCTCACCACACTTCCAGAGAGCTCCAATCTGGCAACACAAGATATTACTGTCTGTAATGTGCACATATCGGTATGTTCATATTTACACATTCTGACCATTTTGTGATTCACAATGAGCTCTTGTCCACTGATGGAACTGTTTTGCCAAATGAACATAACCCAGCCTGCTCTGTACTTCACAAAGAACTGTGAAAACCTGCTTTTCACCATTATCAAGCTTACCAACAAAATAATTAATGAATAATTAAATAATTAATAAAATAATGAAATTGCAAGACTTTTACATTTTATAATAGCTATGATTGATGTTAGGTTAAAGTTTAGGTTTAGGTGGAGGTGTAGGTTCAGGTCATATGATTACACTGCTTACTTTGTAACACTGTCTGTTAAATTCATTTCATTTCTGCCTGTCTGGGTTGAGTCAGAAATGCATTTATAGGCACAAGGGTTGAAATACATTCACTACATATTGTACGACTGCTTTTTGTTTAAGAATCATGCTGATTTACACATAGCAGATTGGTTTGAATGGCGGGAAAGTCACTACACTAATGCTAGTGCATCAAGTTGATCTAAGAATGACAGAACTCCACCACAGGTCAGTATACATTTGGTGCAAGAAATGTACAGTATACATACACTTCAGTATTCCATACATTTCCCATGACTTAAACAATGAAATACTTCCATAGAAAGACTTGTACACTAAATAAAATCTGTGTAATTTATCATTTACTCCTGTTTCCATAAAAATTTTTTGAGTGACCACCCAAATCCCAGCATGTAGCAAGAAACCTCCAGAATATCATGTAAATCAAGGGTTATGACACAAATGCTATTCAGACAATATGGGGTGTTTGAAATATTGATGCTTTCTTAGTCCAAAATTCCTTTTGGCTGCTGGGCAGCTCTTTCATAGTTCAATCAATCAATACAGCCAGTAGGACTTTGATACACTTAATTGATACACAATGTTTGTGGACACCACTTGAAATTAGTGCATTCAGCTACTTTAAGCAGCACCATTTACAGGCAGATGCAGTTTATCTTATCACTGTATAGAGGTACTGCAGATAAAATAGGGCTCTCTGGAGCAGTAGAACATGGCACAGGGCACCATGCCTCATGCCAGATATGGGCTAACACAGCTTTGGAGCAGTGGAACTGTGTTCTATGGAATGATGGTGCTCATTCAAATATGTTTGAGATGAATTGGGGTGGTGATCATCCAACCTCCTGATCTCACTGATAATCTTATTATTTAATGCAATCAAATTCTCAGACCAGAGATCCAAGATCTTGTAGAAAGACTGGAGGGTAGAAACAGTTACTCACAAAAGCAGGATAAACTTCTTTTTAAATACCCTAGATTTAAGAAGAATGTCTCACCCAATGCCATGTGATCTTACTGGCTGTAGCTATTCAATGCACCTTTCAGGCACAACATTTTTCACACTACTGGATTTAGAGTCACGGACAGGTCCAGATATCAAACCTAAGATATTTGTTGGGGGCTTGTGAGGCACCGGCAATCATGTGACATTCAGACACACTGCATATCAGTATCTGCTGGGCATCAATAATCTCAAACAGACCCAGAGTTGGAAATGCAGCTGACCCTGAGAAAGCATTGATTAGTCCAGAATCATCGAGGCATCACATGGCCAGCAATGCATCTGCTGGGTTTGTGCAATCTGTTTCTACTTATCCTTCACCATCCCCAGCCTTGAGCTTCTATTGCAAAGTCTACAGAGAGCCTCACTTTACAGCATCCTTGGTTATTAGACAGCTAACCCCATTCTATCTTCAACCTCAAATGAAATATTTTAGCCTGTAGCAGTTAAAGCATGGCTCCTTACAGAACTGCTGCATACACACATGCGCACATGTATGTACTTTTCATGTCCTTTAATTAATAGTGCTACCTATTTTATCCTCCACTATATCAATTCCTTTTCCAGCCCTTTGGATGTGGAAGAACTGTCGAGTCCCAACACCCTCTGTTTCTGTTTCTACCCTGCCTCCACCACCTTCATGTACACAAAGGCAGAATGTGCATGAGCAGGTCTGGTGCAGCGATACTCATGGACAGAAAAGTGGCACAACAGAATGAGTCAGACCACATTAATATTCATTATCTATTCCAGCAATCAATTTTACCTATATTTATACACACTGCTACAGTTAATAAATCCTCACCTTTTCTTATTTCCTCAGAAAATCCGGAAGGTTCCTCTGAACTAACCTTCAGCATGGAGCAGCAAATGCATGCAGTGCATCTCAGCACAACATTCATAAACCTGAAGACCTGAAAACATCCCTACATTCTTATCAGAAAAAGAAAATGTTTGTTAAAGGGGTCCTAAAATGGGAAACCTGGCATAGTTGAATAATAAGAGTTCAGCACACGAAAAGACCCCAGTTTAAGACCTTTCATGATAGTAACTGGAGTATAGGGAAAGTGAATGGGCAGGGTCAAATGTGTAACTGTTCGATATAGCAGGATATATCTGATATGTTTAAGGAAAGCCTACTGATTGGATCATAAAAGGCCAAAGTAACCTTAGTTGTTAGATGTATGATAATCCTATATTCATGTAGTATTGGTTAATAGAAGTGTGGCTGATTGGATCAGCAACTTTAATTGCAACTTTAGTGGTTTGGTGCAGGGCTGGACAACATAACCAAACACCTCAAATCTCAATATGCTTTAGAAAAATAGTGATGATAAATGATACAATATAACAAATCTTGAAGTACAATGTTAAAGTGTTCATTCATTTGTATTTATTATTTATTGTAAGCATTTATTTGTAACACCAAAAACACTGCATACACAGCATGTTGCTGTATATATATATATATATATATATATATATATATATATATATATATATATATATATATATATATATATATATATATCTAGTAACCTTTAATTATGATATTTCTATGTTATTATTTGAACTCGACTGTACTCAGCAGAGTGTCATCCCTTCGGAAACCAAATCATGTCCACACAAACAATCGACTCACATTCTTTAAGGAAACCATATTGTACACATTTTTATATCTTGTACAAAATATATTTCAGTTTTGTATCAATATTTATGATATATTTCCCAAACCTAGTTTGTGGTAGGGGCTTGTTTGTAATATTGTTTAAAAAAGGTTGTAAAGGAAACTTATCAGATCATAAACAGTAACTTTAGATGAAGGGAGTGGGATGGGCCCTATGTATATCCCCATTTGTTAGCTACATAATTTGTCCACTTATATTCCAGTCACCAAACAAAATTTTAAGAAGTTTCTTTACACACCTTTGTACATCTCATTAAAATAAATTGTTAACTCCAAAGAATGGCATTTCTAGGCACCTTTATTTTAAAGAGTGGACAGAAAAGACGTAGTAAAGACTCACAAATGACCTAATGAGAATTCCCAAACACACACACATACGGTGTGTCACTGCTCTTGGAAAGCGATACAGTCCTGACAGTTCCTCCAGTCTTTCCCACCAGGCTTCCTTACTGCCTGTAATCAGCAATTACCATCAGATAGTAAGCTTGTGTGTATAACTTATAAAGCCAGAGCAGGGGAGGCATCCAACTGTGTTTCAGTGCTTGCCTTGTTCTCTGACTCTCTGCATTTCTCTATGCTCCACTGGGGCAGTGGACTGGAAAGCCCACACTGCACTCATATAAATACTTCATCCCTAATTCAATTTTTAAACTGGCAATGGAGGAAAGAAAGAAGTATAGTGATGTGCTGCTTCTCCTCCAGCTTCACTTTACCTCCATTAGCAATCACGCTTTTATTTTCCCCTCACTTTCCACTCTCTCTCTAGCTCTCTCTCTCTCTCTCTCTCTCTCTCTCTCTCTCTCTCTCTCTCTCTCTCACTCTCTCTCACTCAAGCACACACACACACACACACACACACACACACACACACACACACACACACACACACACACAAGCTAGGATAATGGACCAGCAAGTTGACAGACAGAATAGAAAGCCCATTGTTTCCCCACTGATGAACGTAAGGTTCCTCCAGTGCATGAATGACCGGTGGAAATACTGCAACCTCTCTGTTTGCTCTCATGAATGCCATTATGTTGGAATATTCCAAGCATGGATTTAGGCAGAAACAAATTGTTCTGGGGATGAAATGTCAACAGCTTACAGCAGGAAGGTCATGTTGCAAACAGGGTCTGTAGCCAAACCTTGGGGCTTTTTCTAAACCTAACATACACTGCAAACTACTGCAAAATTGTTGGGATTAGGAGCCGTCATTAGGAGACTGTATTTCTCAGGCAACTCTGACATGTCTTCATTGAAATCAGTATGTTAGTCAGCAAATGTAAACATAAACATGCATACAGACCCACAGGGGAATTTGTCCATTTATTCCATCCACACAGTGAAACACACACATACACAGTAGTGAATTCAAACACTAGGAAGCAGTGAGCACACATGCCCGGAGCAGTGGGCAGCCCTATCCATTGCACCCATTGCTGGGGAGTTAAGTGCCATGCTCAAGGGCACTTTCGTCATTTTCTGCCATTTCAGGGGATCAAACTGGCAACCTTCTATTCACAAGGCTCGTTCCCTAAGGCCCTGTTATTTAAGCTCCAACTGCTATATAAAACAAGTTATGCATACTCAAAAATGTACAAATTAATGTAAACTCATGTTTATTGAGAGTAATAAATAAAATCATCTTTATCATCTTTATAACTGGTGATGTACATCTAGAGCATTGTATTTCATCTGATGCATGGTTTCTATAAGTTGTCCTCTAGCTTTATATCAACAATCTGTTGATGTTAACTGGTTACATCTGGGTGGACCACTTGATGCTGATGTTGTGCGAACAATCCACACGCTACCATGTGCTGAAAACAGTCCAGCACATAACTTATATCTGGTCAACAATGGCCATATGGACTGAAACTGACCAATGGTGACTTATAGAGGCTTATAAAATGTGTATGGCAACAGATGGGTTGTCATACATATGACAACTGTCCAACAGCGAGGGGACATGCAAATTAAATGTCTCTAATAGAGTAGCCACCTGTTCATTGGACTTCAAAAGTGACCAGTGATACAGTAGAGGCTGAGTGTGTGTTATTCATATGCAAATGTTAAAATTACTAATTTAAGATTAGAAAATTTGTCTTCTCTACAAAAATAATGTTTCAAAGTGGACCCCAGGAAAATTTCCTTATTATTTCCCTTATTCCATCATTAACCTTCTGAGTGAGATAATAGTACCTCGCGGTGGTGTACAGTGTGTCAGTGCTGCCAGAACAATCACACTGAGACCCACACTAGGTGGTGACCCAGCTCCTATCATCTTTACTGGAATCCCTGTGTCACTAAGAATATCACAGGGTACCGTGAACACCAGTTCCCACACAACTACAGGCAATTTAACATGGCCAAATCACAAATCACATGTATTTTTAAGAGATGCGTGTCATGTCAGTCCTGTTCACATCCGTCTTCCTGTCTCATCCAAGATGTTACCATGTGATTCCTTTGTTTGTCTCTCTAAATTCAGTGTTAGTGTATCCTGTTTTAGTCATAGTAGTCGTCATTGTTGTGTTGCTATCCCCAGTTTAAGTCAGTGTATTGGTATGTTTCCATGTGTTTGTTTTCCTATTATTAAATCCTCAACCCTGCTAGTACTCCCACTTCCTGCATCTTGTGTGTTCAGCACACAACCCTGACAGTGGGAGGAAACTGGAGAACTTCACTGGAAACCCCAGGAACCTGGAGCTGTGTGACAAACGCACTATCTGCAGTGCCACCATGCCACCTGACTTGGAGATAGAGAAGCAGAAAATATTCCAAGGTCAAAAGTGTATTTTGGAGATAGGAATAAGAAAGAATGGAAGCTGTAATTAAGTTTAAAAATGGACACTGTAAAAACTGAAACTGATGTGAAAGACTGATATGGATGACATTTTTTTTAATTAAGGACGGTTTCTAAATTACTGCACTTCATCAATTAACCTGCATTACAGTACCTACTTGGTTGAAACCAGTGTTTGAAATACAGTGACAATTTTGGGAATCCCTATGCTCTAATATTGGCTGCCTGCCAACTACTTAGCCAAGTGGTAAAGATGGCTTCAACAAAAAAAATCTTGGTTTGAGTTTTGTCTTAGTTAATCTAAGATGTCCTAGACTACAAATATGTTTTTTGTTATTATCTACAGCAACATAGCACACAGAACTGTACCTTGAATTTGGTATCGGCATACAAAGACAGTTTTTTCAGTATTCTCTATTTAATTCTCTCTGAGCAGCACAGTGGCTTTGTGGTTGGCACGTTCACATTCCAACGCTGGGGTCTTGGATTCGTGGTCCTATATGGATAGAGTTTCTATGTTATCCCTGTGTCTGCATGGGCTTCCTGCTCCTACTCTGACTTGCCCTGGTGTTTGTGAATGAGTATGTATGTATGTAAGTAAATGTATGTCTGTATACCCAGATACAGGTTGGCACTCTGTCTTCAGAGAACCTCCCAGTGCTTGATGCAGGTGGATGGTCATTTCTGGAAGAGAGGATGCTGATTGTAAAGAATTCTTAGGTATCTCGAAAGGTGTTACATACATGTAACTTTGAAATTTTGCACCAACTGGTTTGACTTGAAACAATACTCAGTTGGTAGCCTTAAAAGTAGTAAATTCCATACCCAGCCCATGGACACCACTTCAAAACCCAGAGGACTTGCTGCAAAACCCCAGGAACACAACTGAAGACTTCACCTGAATCCTTTACTTGATCAACTGCGTGACAACAATAGAACTAATCTCTCCCATGCTGTATCTTGCTAATTTCTTCTGCAAACATTTGAGAAGGCTAGGACCAGAGCACAGGGATCAGGAGGACAGGATGAGGATCCAGAAGGACATCTCTAATGGAGGACATTCAAGATAATAAATATGTGCCTTGGGAACTGAACAGTGAGGCAGGCTGGCCAGTTTTATCTCAGCCTGCTTCAGAATAGTAAGCAGTCCATCACTGATGCTGTAGGCACAGGCAGGGGATGACGAGCCCCACCCATATATCCATCAATACCTCTGCAACACTGCCAATGTGCTGAATAAGCATATACATGAGCAGAGCACATGCAGTGACCACACCACCTTGACCTCATCTTCCCTGCAAGGACAACACTGCTGAGCTTCTCTACGTGAGCCAGTCCAGAGGGGACAGCAAGGAGATGGACAGTGCAGTCATAAAGACCAGAGGCAACTCTGTCTGTCTAAGTCCTGAGTTGTTTCAGCAGGCTCACGCAATTGCTGCCGGTGGGTCAACTTCCTAATGTATGCTCTCTGAGTTTAATGGAAATCACTCTTACCGATGCAGTCTTTCAGCAGGTTTTTATTGTGTAGTTATAGTATTTATAGTGTATTTTATAGTGTATTTTATTTATAGTGTATTATTAGTATCGAATATAGTATAATAATATAGTATTGTGTGTATATATATTTAGTAAGCTAACAAGTATATTTTATGCATCTTTATTACTACTCCAAAGGACTTACACTAAGTTTTTCACTCACCCTTGCACCTGTGTCATGTGATGTGACAATAAATCTTCACTTGACTGACTTGACTATATGTGTTTCCGAGAGGTGATGTAATATTAGTTTAGTGAGTGGTGGAAAGACAGGGAAAGTGGCATTAATGCGTGTGTCAATATCTTTATCAATAGCATGTCAGTTCAACATCACTATAGCAGGGAAAGCACACCTTGCTACTAGCCTTGTCCAACATTGTTACTGTGAATACAGGTTTCATCATTATGCCAGCAATGCCAGTGCCATGGTGTTATCACCGGGACTATGGGCCCCATTCAGCCTCACTACCACTACTGGTACTGTCTTCACCCACTGATTACAGTTCTCATCTAACAAGTGTACTGCTGTATAAGCGATGAGCCTTATCCAACATCGTTAACAAAGTTAACATCTTAAGATATTCAGCATTGCTACTGCAGTTTTAGCACCAAGTTACAGGCCTTGCCAGCATCACTATCATAGCATTAGTACCCTTCCATAGGCCTAGCCCAATATCACAACCACTGGTTTTGCACATCAGCTACAGGTCTCATCTAACATTAGCATGCCTGCTACAGACTTGTACATCAGAACCATATTAAATGGCACACAAACATAACAGGTGTCATATTGCAGGGCCCTGTTCCTTTACTGAAATGAACAATGTATATTATGGTCCTAACCTCCCCATTATTGAAATTCCATTGACATTTTTTCACACTTAACAAGCAGAGGTATGATGGAAGTAATAATTCTATACTCAGGGGTACATTTTTCATAAATATACCTTTAAAGGTCCAATATATCAGACTTCTGGCACCTAATAAAAACATGGTTGCAGAAAAGGAATTGTACTGAAAGGTACTTTATTGTACTCTAGGGTACAGCCCAAACAACAAGCCTTTGTACTCTTTTAAGTACACATCTGTACCTAATTTTCTTATTGCATATGCAAATTTCTCATTATGCTTTTCATCTTTATTTATACACAGCAATTAAAATGTCTTATTCTATGAAATGTGCCTTAATTTTTCACAGAATCCATCACCATAACACCTGCCCATTCATCACATTTGATACAAACACAACATACATGGGCTTTGTCAGGCTCCCTACACTCATGACATGACTTCTTATCCCTAAGCTAGTAGTAGTTAGTATTTCAAATCATTTGGAGGAAGCATGTTGTAGATTTTAGAATCTAGCTTAGTAACAGGGTTTTTTGAGATGGAGACCAAGTTAGACAGTGGGACGTAGCAATTACAGGTTTGAGCTGGAACATTAAGGGGACAAGCTATAGTAAAATATTCAGTCCAGAAGTTGAAAATGATTTTGTGAAAATGCTGCCCAAGTGGTTTCCATGACATGTTGTATCTTTACTGATATCCACAATACAATTATACACTACTAATTACATTACAATGTTTATTTAATTTAGCATAAGGCTGACATTGTGTTTTGCTTACATTCTCAAAAATATAGGGGTCAAAATGATACTGCGCATAAACCAGTACATCATTTGGCCTTTCAGTGATGTTTCTACAATGCTTCTTGCACTACAATTTAAGCATCACCCTGACATTAGTCACCGTAGCTGCCTGCCTCCTGACCTTTAGGGCAGCACAAACTTTACACCAAGATTTATAGTTACGATCCCTCTCTGCTTTCTAATATGCCCTCATAAAGCAGAGTGCTGCTATGGGAAGGGCACATTGCTGATATTTCCATCTCTTCACACACCTCTAATGGGAATTGCATCACTGCCTGAAAAATGCAAGTAGTTCTTCAAAATGAAGGACCAAGAGCAAACCCACCAACAGCTCACTCCTCTGAACCACCTTTTTATTCCATTCCAACAGGAACGATTTATCCAGAGCACAGCTAAGGGCACTTCTCCTTCAGGATGGCTGCATGTCTTCCCTATTTAGCACACTGAGCATTCATTTAGCACCTTGTGGGTGTAAGCAGACAGTTAAAACAACACTTTCTGGTGCTGCTCTTCTGGTTTTAGCACAGAAGCACCATGCATGATGCAGGTGAGAGTAATGTACAATCTCTAGATTAACTGCATGGATCAACAGTTGCTGATTGCATATGCATACCTATATTTGCATGGAAAAGTTATCTTGATTTATCCTTCCATGTATACATTAGTCCAAAAATCTATTGATCAATTTTTTGCAATTATTTCATTTCAACTCATGCGTACAGTCATGTGGTCATGTGTGGTGCAGCCAAATCATTTCAGGACTAGAACTAACCTCCCCAGACAAATCCTCTAGTTTTCGTTTCACCTTGCCTAACTAAAAGCACAAATCCCGTTTGAATTACAGCAGTCTCTTCACTGTCTTATTCCAGGATGGCATCTGTAGGATACACAGGTCTACAGTTGTGGGTTACTGGTTCAATAGACTGGGACACTAGACCAAATCTCCAGACCTCAATCCTAATTCTAAATCTGGAACAGCAGGCCAAATGCTCAGTAGCTCAAATGTGCACGAAAGTCTTGAAACAGTGAGCTAAAATGTACAAATCACTGGTATAGTTCTTACCACACAGGGCTGTCTGGAAAGTGGCACTTAAACAAGAAAGTAAAAGTTATAAGTGTTTTAGTTTCCTAATGATTTTACTCTCCTTTCTAACCATGTTCTGGGATAGATTTGTGCATTTAAATTGTGTAATTGTCAGAATTGTAGAACTGCTGCTTAGTTGGAAATCTATAAGTACATTCTCACATTTTAATGTTGATTTATGATGTCTTGACCCACAGCCAAGATTACATGAACAAGGCCCGTTGTCCCTGTGATAGCACCAAGGTAGCAATGTTGGACTTTCTGGGGATGTCACCACTAGGGTAGACATGTTGGATGAAGTGTATATCCAGCATAGTTCCAGTGCTATGTTAAAGTAGTGAAAGTTTGAGGCTGATCAAAAACATATGATGTAAGTTGAAAATTGTGTAAATTAAATTTTTCACCCAACCATTCCTTTAAAACATACACTTTCTGGTCATGCTCTCCAGGTTTAAGCACAGAACACCACTGAGCCACGTGGGAGAAAACTGTGATCTAATTAATGATATGAATCAACAGAGTGAATGAGAGTTATGCACACGTACATTTGCCCTGGCAAGGTTAATATGCTCTCGTCCTCTCATCCCTCAGACACACACACACACACACACACATACACATGCAAAGGTTACCCTGAGAATGAGAGAACTGTGTATTCAGCTCCTCATGGAAGACAGACTTTGGCCTTTAAGCCCAAAACAGTACACATCTGAAAATCCAAAGGTCTTGCACAACAGCTGGGAAATTAATGGAAAATTAATCAAAACTGACATTCAGAACCTCTGACTGACAATTTGTGCCTATATTGGTTATTTGGGGTGTTTTTATAAATAAACAGACATTTGATGTGATTTTCCTTCAATAAAAAGTACAAACCTTCTCAGTGAACTATAAGGGCAAAACCAAAAAGTAAAGAACCCTTCATTAATCATTCAAGGTAAAATGTTCAATTAATCATGATATTGATTTGAGGTCATTTTGCCTTGCACATGACTGTGCACTGTGTTATTGAACACACCACACATTATTTAGGTTTGTCAGTCATGTCCTCTTAAGGAGAATCTTCCTTTTGGCTAAAACCAACATCACTACTTAGTTTTCTCTATAGAAGCTCCTTGACTTAAAATGAGAAATATAAAAAGTCAAATCAAGCAGACGCTAAATAGATGAGTCAAAAAAGGCAACTGTCTAAGGCAAATCGTGTGTTTTGTTATGTTAGGACAAGACAAGTAGTCAACCCTTTCATTCATTCTTCCAGGACCCTTTCACTCCAGCCTCTCACCCCTCAATGCTACAAACCTAAAGACACACATCATTTAACATAAAGAAGCCAGCCCTGAGCCTTCCTAACACTGATGAATTCCAAGTGGCCTCTGTGTCTATGCCATCTATCTTTCTGTAAGGCACAAGGGTGAATAAGGAGCAAGACACAAGAGATTTATTTTCCTTTCCTTTCAGTATAATGTGCAACTTATTTTTATACAAATGATGTAATAATTTCCTGTCTAAACACTCAAATATGCACATATCCACTGAATTGAATATTAATATATACTTATCAAAAAAAACACTGGGCTGTTCATGGATTAACCTTTAACCATTAGGTTGGTTCAATGAATTCTTAAATAAAATTTCTTCTTAATAATGCAGCCATCATCAAAAAATAGTTGCACCTAGAAGGAAGTGTCAGATTGCAACGGTATTTGGAAGGAAGATAAATCACCAGGAACAAAAAATAATTAAAAATGTAGACTTGTGGGCAATGTTTGTTGAGCTACACATACAGAAGTTGTGTCTTTCCAATATGGTATGTTGCGATAATCCATCCCATGCAGCTTGATTATTCTCACTCACTTCCTACAGATTTTCCAACAGGGGTGGAGCCCCTGATAGTGTGTCCAATAGCATCCCACACATTTTCAAGGTTAAGTCTCACAATGTGACTGGCCATGGCATAGTATCTTTGCCTTCAAGGCAAGCTCTTGTGACAGCAGCAGTATTCGAATTAGTGTGTCCTGTTAGAATAGCACTGTAATGTGCATTCAGTGGTCTATCAAAGTGCCTATAATCAATACAGAAAGTCTTTGCATTGATCACAGTGCCGCTAAACACAAATGTGTTGGTAGTCTCCACCATAGCAAAAGTGGGACCCATCACTGAAGATGACCTGCTGCTATTCTGAATGACTCTGGCACAACACCAGTGCAGTCATGCATTGCAATCAGTTCTGGGTACATCTAATTTTTTTCGACAATGAATGTAAATGAAATGATTAAATTTATGATTAAATTATGTCACACATAAAGTTACACACAACATCTCAAATATTGCTTATTATCATTTCATATGCTGTACGTGTTCATATGTTCAATCTATTGCAAGGAAAACAATTTGATTATCTTTAACATCTGATTCTGTCAAAAGCAACCAAGTTATCTGTCATCTTACTAAAGGAAGAGCTTTTCAGAACAAACATTATTGAATAAATTAAGACACTGTTGCTGGCAAAGCAGTACAAACACTGTAATGTCTTAAAGTCCTTAAAGAGAATTAGGGGAAATTAATTTTCTGTTTAATAAAAGAAGAATGATGTAGTATGAAAAGACTTTTAGTAAATACTCTAAATATTTCAAATATGGAAATCAATTTAGCGTTTGTTAGGTCCACATGTTCTGCTAAAACAGAACTGTCAAAGCATGGATTCTCTGAATCTCTGAATGTGTCGTGTGATATCTAGCACCTTTAAGTCATGAAAATTGTGAGGTGGGGACCCTATAAGCAAAAAATGAGCCTTGGGCACCTATGACCCTGTCACCAGTTGTCCTTCCGTTTGGTAGGTACTGACCACTGCATACCAGGATCACCCCATAACACCGGGCTGATGTTCTGGAGATGTTCTGACCCTTTGTCCATGTTGTGTCATCTGGGTATCACAGTGGTGCTTGATGTGATTCATATGCTTGATCATTATTCATACTTCCAACACAACAACATCAGAACTGACTGTTCACTTGCTGCCTAATATACCCCATTTTTTGAGATGCCATTCACTTGACGTTAATCACCTGACCTGGCAGTGGTATTATTGTTATGGCTAATTCATGTAAATCCCTATAAAATACAAATACAATTAAAACATAAGACAGTCCCTTTAATCTCTAGACTCATAATTGATTGATTCATCTACTTGCTAATGCAGTTATATTTCTCTGTACCATTCAAGACATTTCTGAAGCATGTTGTAATTGAATGTGCAGTTTTCTGCAAGTCCATTTTTTATTTTGGAGGGCCGGTAGGCATTTGATAATAAGTCAATAAGGCTGGCTGGTGAGAGAGTGTGTGTGAGTAAGAGGAATGTTGATGTGTATTGTTTCTGCCACCCACTCCTGCCTCTCCTCTGCTTCATCGAGTCAAGGATGGCAGACCCCAGGAGCATTCAGCAGACAGCACTATATTACAATACCTAGACTGTGTCTTTCAGTCATATTCTAAATATCTATTCAGCTGCTACTGCTCCTTCAAGTTAATTCAACCCATTCAGTCTAGGCTCGGTTTCTAACTGGACCCTAAAGGACTGGCAACACGTGGCGTGGTCCAGTACCAACTGTTTCAGGCTGATGGAAGGGTCTGTGTGTAGCACATACCTCGTGAAGCCTCTGATCCCAGTTGTCAACAAGGCACTGTGCAGACTGGTAGTGGTTCCACACAAAGGTGGGGTGTATACTGATGGCTTGGGTTGGGTATTAACCCTAAACAGTAACTCTAAACCTTATCTTAATCTAATTCTAATTCTAATCCTAAACCTAGTACTTAAGGTAGACATTCTAGCTCATGGGTGTCCAATCTTAAGTTTTCAATCCAATGAAGCAGGTCACTTGATCCACTGTTTGATGACTGAGACCAAGTAATTAAACAAGTCGAATCAGGTGTGCTTTACCTTGTTTAGGCCATTTCTGGCCAAAAGGTTTTGATTTTGATTTGTAAATATCATGTGAAAAATGCTGTTCTACAGAAACCACACCAGAAATGATCACAATCATTATGCATGAAAGTGTTTAATACCTATAAATGCTACATCACGAGAATTTATGTTCATTTTTGTAAAACACAGCCTGGCTGTTGTTTATAGCCCATAATAAAAAATGAACAATAATCCTTTGAAACCATTATATTCATACACTCTTACACTTGAACCTCTTAATAGACTTAACTTTTTTCACTTTAATCTGTGTCTTTGAAACCCACACCGCGATTTAAGCCACAACCGGATAAGCATCCTAATGACCACTGTGGTCTTGTCTTAATGTGGCCACAGAGGCTATTTCATTTCATTATGCAGCTGAGTTAACCCCAGCCTGACCTCTCTGCACCATATTTCTCTCACTGCATTACCCTCCACTTGCTTTGAAGTACCTTCACCATGACTGATGCCCCTAGTGGCTGAACCATGTCATGTCACAGCCCATCTACACAGAACTTGAGTGAACATTCTGGAATGCTGTGCTGTGCAGCTCCATATACGGAGAGATAGAAAGTAAATTCAGTCTGAGATTGAAGATACAGTGCTTACAGATCAGCATGACCTCACCTTCTCCTGGATTCTCCTCTGAGACAAACTTAGGCACACATGATGCTTGGTAGAAATCTAGGCCAGGTTTTACATGAACCACACATGGGATATACAGTACAGGCAGCAAGTAAAATCTTACTGTAATAACAATGTAATTACACAGTGTATTTACAATGTATAATAACAATGTAACTACTGTGTAATTATGTAGTTAACTGATGTAATGTTACATGGCAGAATAATGTAGTTACACAGTGTAATACAATGTAGTTACAAGGTGTAGTGTAATTGCACGGTGTAATAACAATGTCATAATGTGTAACTACCATGTAATAACAATATAATTACACCATGTTATACTGTACTTAAAGAGTAATTATGCTGTAATAACAATGTAATTATATGGTGTAATAAAAACATAATTACACTGTAGTTACACACTGTAATAATGTAATTACATGCGTAATTACAATGTAATTACACTGTAATAACAATAATTATGCGGCATTTGATTGTGTAATATAATAACAATGTAGTCACCCTGTAATAACAATGTAGTTAATGTAATAATACTGTGTAATGTAAAAAGTCAAAGATCTAAATAAAACCATTTAAATAAATAAAACCATTATGAATACTTCTAGTTCTAAAATTACAGACTGTAGTCCATCTGTTTCTGTGCATACTTTGTTAGTTTCCTTTCATGTTGATCTTCAATAGGACCGTGCAGGTACTATATAGGTGGTCGGTCATTCTCAGCACTACTGCTGTTTTAATGTTTAGACCACTCATTGTCACTACTAGACTGAGAATAAACCACCAATATCACCAAGTAAGATATACCAGATATATCCAGCCAACAATGTCCTCTGGACAGAGCTGGTAAGCACTACAGAAAGACTAGAGGCAGACCAACACAAAATGCGCAGCAACAGATGACCTTCTGTCTCTGACTTCACAACTACATGGTGAAGCAACTAGGTAGGAGTGTCTAATAGAATGGACAGTGAGTGGACACAATGCTTAAACACTCCAGCAGCACTGCCGTGATTGACTCATACCAGAGCAACACACACTAATGCACCACCACCATGTCAGTGTCACTGCTGTGCTGAGAATGACCACACACACCCACACACACACACACACACAATTATATATCTCAATACATGATTATTTGGCAGTTTGCTTTATATGATGATCTGGAATCTTTGGCCTGCATTGTACTAAGTGGTTGATATTACAAGTACAATAAGCCAAGGAGCTTGCCTGTTCCAAAGTCTTCTATCCACTGCAGCATTCATACTTCTTTAAGCAGTTTCAAAAAACATAATTCAGAATCATAGCCAAAAGTAAAACAGGCCACCATTCATCTTTATAAACTTTAGTTACAGAACATATATTTACCATATTTCATGGTAGGTGTTGTGTTATCTGAAGTCCAGGCTTTTTTAGTCCATATTTCTATTTTAAAATATTAACCGTACACTCTTTGCACCTTCATGAATGCAAAATGTACCTAGACCATGTAGTTAAAAAGGGTGTTGCTGATTTGGGGATCCCTACTGGAAAAAAACATTCAGAATGATCAATTACTAATGTTCAAATTTTACCAATTCAATACCAATAAGTCTACTATTATAGGCCAACTGACACTATATTGGTTGTGTTCTATTATACATTATGTTTCAACAAATTGTAGTGTTCTAAGGGTTGGAAAAAATGATCTGATCACAGTTCAACATATATCATCTCATCTTTGAAACCAATTGAATTACTTTATACTGTAATTTCGTCTGGCAACCAAGAAAATATAAATAAACCAAGGTTGGAGTTTTTTTTAGGGCCACAGAATTAAATGTTCTTGACTGGTCAAGTCAGTCACCCTAACTGAACCCTGCTGAGCATGTGCTTTGCTTACTAAAGTTAAGCCTAAAGGCAAAAATCTCCTAAAACAAGGACACAGCAAAACATGACAGCATTATAGGACAGGTCATGTGGAACTTCACAAGGAAAGTCACCTTCTGATGATGGGTATGACTCCCAGACTTTATATAGTCATAAAAAATATGACTTTTTTTGTGTGAATACAACTTAGACTTCCAGTGTCTTCAAGTACAGAGACACATAAAATGTACCATTGCCCAGTTGCTGTCAAATATTACACAACATCATTTCCGAACAGCAAGGTTTTGTTCTGATCAGCTGTGGTCAGTAACTTGGTCCAAGGCTTGTGTGAGAGCAACAAAGGCTATCTTAGTGTGTATGCTAACCCCTATACAATGTTTAAGTGCCAACAATGAGCGCACACGTGTCTAAACTGTATATACTAAGGTCTTGGTGTGAAGATACCACATAATTCGTTCAAAGTTCTTCTAGAGCAGTGGTTCTCAACACTGATTTTTGAGGCACTCCTGCCCAGCACATTGTAGTGCTTTTTCTGTTCCCGAAATAACACCACTTTCCACTGATTCACATCAGACATTTTTGCCCCACTCAGTGAAGCACCTGCTGAAGAGCCTGTTAAAAGAGCTTGGTTTCTAAGACAAATATAGGAGAAATAAGGGAAACCTTATAGAATGTTGGAAAATTATAATTCAGGTAGTAAACATACACAAATGCAGCAGAAAACAGTTAATCTGGTGTTGCCAAGACTTTTAAATGACCTGCAGTCAATTTTCTGTTCAACTTCATGATTGTCAGTTTTATAATAATGACATGATCTTGATAGGCTATTGTTAACTTATCTAGCAAATTTAGCTTTATGAGCTATATTCAAGTATAAGGTTTGAGGCAGCAATGATAGCATTCTCGTTTTCTGCAGTTAGGTTGTTTGGATCAGTGCTGTAATCAATGATTTTTATCCAAAGATGAGTCTCTGGCACTCTCACTAAGTTGTCTCAGTGTCATATCTTCTGACTTCTCAACCAGTGGGCCACGGACCATCAGTAGGCCTTGAAGCACTCTATAGTGGTCTGTAGGCCCTTCCTTAGGGGGAGGTAGTCCATAGTGCACTGGTAATGGCACTTAGAATCATAAGTCTGTGTGAAAAAATGATTTATTATGAATACAAATCGAGAGATATGATTTTTAAATCATAAACATGATATAAGCATTAATAGAAATGTATGAATAATTTAAAATCAGAGATAGTGCAGCTGTAGGCACCTGATAAAGGACAACCAGAGACGTAAATGTGTCTTAAAGATAGAAAAAATGGTGACAAGCAAGACCAAGCAAAAAAATCAGATATGGTGTGATAGATTTCTGACATGGGGGCTGAAATACAGAGACAGCTTTCAGACAGAAAGTGAAGTGCATATAGACGTGTTATGTGATGTTATCATGATTTTACTGCTCATGGGACATGGGATAAATGTTCTCAAAAGTAGATTTTTTTTACATTATGCTTTCTGGTTAAAAACAGGTAGGCTATGGTGGTGAAAAGGTGTGAGCTGCTTTAGCACCACACATGATCATCAGCAAATTATGTATATTATTTCTTAATGATATGGATTATAAATGTAATTTTCTATATGATGATTCTTATATATTGTTGGTGTCCTGTACAAACCTGGTTTTTCCTGGTTTCAATTTTGATTTTCAAACATAATTCAAATGTCAAAAAACAATTTTTCTTTAAATGCAAATTTCATGATGAGTGGGACAATAGAAATGCTTCAAATTAAAATAAAAATGTTCATACATTGACATCCAATGTCATTTATGATGTCATTCATGATGTCATTTCTCCTTCTATATAACTGCCATTTTGGATATAAAAGGTTTTTTGCGTGACAGTGGTAATTTATTAATTTTACTGCTCTACAATGCACTAGGAAATTACTGTAAGTTGGGGAAAAACAGCAAAATCATCAACATTAAATATAACCAATTTCCTTCCCCCTCTGCTGGACATGCCTGGCTACTCTGACTAATGCTACTTCAAGCATCTCATTCAAGATTAAAAAGCTCTTCAAACTGCTTTTCATTTGAAGAAGTGAAATTATCCAGGCAGTGTGAAAATGTATTCCATACAATGCCACAACAAAACATTGCTCACTATGGTTCCTTTACAGATATTAAAATCTGTAAAAAATGACAGAACAACAAAGAGAAACGTGTTTACTATGAATTATTGTTTAGGCGTCCATTTCACCAGTTTATCACAACACAAAATCAACCTCTCAACAGCTGCAACAAATGACCATGCTTGTGAGCAGAGCATGGAGGTCAATCACTCTCTCGTTTACCATGTGTGTGTATATGTGAGTTAATTGCTATAGCAGTGACATTCCCTCTCACCCCACACTTGCCGCTCTGTCTGATCATGTATTTGGGTGCTGGCAGTGATAAATGCTAGCCTAGACTGATTTTATGAGTCTAAAGGTTGCAGAGTGCTCATCTTGTTTTGTCCAGTCACGTGTAGTGGTGGGCAGCAACTGCTCTGCTCTAACTGCACCCAGAACCCATTAAACAAGCATTACCTCAACAGAAAATACAGAGAAAGACAGCAGTAAATGCAACTGTCTGAAGCAATGCAACAGTGCTGCATGGTAGACACATCAGCAAAACGGTCACTCTTTCTCTTTGCAGCCATTTGCATATGCAGCGTAAACACACTGGTGGAAAAGTCGACTGCACAGCGGCACGCTTATGTCTGCGCAGCAGCTGCCCAAAAGCCTCTGGAGGATCATCAACAGCAGCGTATATACCCTTCTCTAGCACAGCCTTCATCAAAGAGATGTCTATAAAAGCAGGCGTAGACATTACACTCTTGATGCACCCATCACGCGCACCCACATATCAAGCACTGCTGTATGCATTCAGCTCACAGAAGCCATGCTAGTACACCTCATGCAGACAGAAAGAAGATCCGCAAAGCCAGCCAGAAAACAATAGAGGCTGCTGCAGACTGCTAACAGCAGAGCAGCAGCTGAATACACAAAGTATGCACAACCATACTAAATAGACTGCACATGCCAAACAGAGCCATACGGAATACATCAACCACACACAACTATACTGAATACATAAACCATACACTGCCATACTGAATACATAAACCATGCACAATCAGATTGAGCACTATAAATGCAGATAATACATAACACAGAAGATCCATAATGAATAAATGGCCAATACATAGAATACATAAACTATATACAATACATAGTGAAAATATAACCCACACAGAACCATGCTGAAAACACAGATACAAAACCGTACAGAATATATACGAACATACAGAGTATGTATAGTAGTATAGTGTAGTGAATACTAGGGATGTAACAATACACTCTACTCACAATGCACTGCGATTCACAATGCTGGCCTAACAATTCTATTTTCTCCCCAATTATTCTTTTTAACTAAATCAAAACTGAAAGGAAATTAGAATGTATCTACTACAAAACTACAAAATGCTGTATTTTGCTTAATGTTCCTTTATCAAAGTAAAGCATCTATGCAAAATAAAATATATCAAATCAAATAGTAAATAATACAAATCAAGTAAATAAATTAATGCTTTGCCTGTGCTCCTCCCATCTTGGAATTTACATGTTTTTAAGGAATATTAGCATATCTACATTTTCTGGACATTCACAATGTCATTTTCTGTCTTGAGGAAGACAAAATACATAGATCATTCCGAACCATACTGAATACACGACCATACAAAATCATTCTAAATACAGATTATACAGAATACTACTTATTAAAAGAATTCAAAATGCTAATAAACACATCCATATGCCATAAAGAATCATACAGAATACACTGACAATCCAAAACTCTACTGAATACATAGACCATACAGAACCATGCTGAATACATAAACATTTCAAATTGATGCACAATGCATAGATCATACAAAGCCATACCCAATAAATACAATAATCTGCAAAGAATCATACAGAATCTATATACCAAACAGAACCATACTGAATCTATAGATCATACAGAACTATAAAGAATACAAGGACTATACAGAACCATACATATACTGTAAAGAACTAATGAGACAAACCATAGAGAACTGTACATAAGACTGTAAAGATACTGAATACATACTGAATCTTTAGACCACAGAGAACCACACTGACTCTATAAACCATAGAGAACCACACTGACTAAACAGACTATAGAGAACCACTGACTCTATAGACAACAGAGAACCATTCTGACTCTTTAGACCATAGAGAACCATTGTGACTCAATAGACCACACATAACTATACTGTTCCTAGAGGCCATCTAGTAACCATAATGAATGCACAGAACCATAATGACCTATAGTGAATGCACAGAACCATAGTGACCTATAGTGAATGCACAGAACCATAGTGACCCATAGTGAATGCACTGAATCATAGAGACCGATTGTGAATGCGCAGAACCATAGCGACTGTACAGAACCATAATGACCTATAATGAATGGACAGAACCATAGTGACTTATAGTGATTGCACAGAATTATAGTGACCCATAGTGAATGCACAGAACCATAGTGACCCATAGTGAATGCACAGAACCATAGTGACCCATAGTGAATGCACAGAACCATAGTGACTGCATAGAACCATAGTGACCCACAGTGAATGCACAGAACCATAGTGACCGCCCAGAACCATAGTGACCCATAGTGAATACACACAACCTTAGTGACTGCACAGAACCATTGTTACCTATAGTGAATGTACAGAACCATAATGACCTATAGTGAATGCACAGAATAATAGGGACCGCACAGAACCATAGTGACCTATAATAAATGCACAGAACCATAATGATCTATAGTGAATGCACAGAATCATAGTGACCCATAGTGAATGCATAGAACCATAGTGACCGCACAAAATCATAGTGACCCATAGTGAATGCACGGAGTCATAGTGACCCATAGTGAATGCACAGGTCGTACAGAACGGATGGGCAGGGCATGCTGCATGTGCTGCAGCTTCAGAGTCGCATGACATTCGCTGCAAACCATCACAGCGCGCTGTAGCGCAAAACTATCCTCCTGAGAGCCAAGCGGTTACTTAACCAATCTCTCAGAACCCCCCCACCCCAACACCCCACCATCCTCCCACCAACCCACCCACCCATACACACCCCCCGCGCCACCATTCTCTCTCATCCTCAGGCTGAGGATCAGTGATGCCAGACCACAACTAATCTCTGCATGTCTGCTTTAATACACCGAGCCGTGAGTGTGTGCGCGCGTGCTGCGCGTTCACGCCTTTCGCTTCCCCGCACAGATGATGAAGACAGGGGGGAGAGGGTCTACAGGGGAGGGGGATCTTTCTTTTCTTTTTTTACCTTGCGTCTGCGGTCCCTCGAGCGGTTCCTCTTCTTGATCTTCTCCTCCTCCTTCTCGCGCTGCTCCTGGGCCGCAGCCTCCGCTAGGTCCTTGTTCTTGCGGATCTGCTTGGCGGCTTGCGCCATGGTGCCGCTGCCCGCGTGTCCGCGTGTCTGCGCCTGACCGAGACTGTTTTAGTGCGTGTCCCTCACCCTGTCACTGTCCCTCTGCCTGTCCCTGTCCCTTTCCCAGTCCCCTGCGGCTGCCAGTGTGTTGGAGATGGCGGCGCTGCGCGCGCCTGGCTGGACAGAGCGCCCTGCTGCTCGCGGGCCAGTCCCCAGCAGCGCGCGCCACAAAAGAGCTGCTGCTGCCGCCTGTTTCTTATCCGCGCACGAGCCGCCCCCTTCCCCCTCCTCCCCCCTCTCTCTCTCGCTCTCTCTCTCTCTCACTCTCTCTCTCTATCTATCTCTCTCTCTCTCAGCACAACCAGTCACGCAGTATTAGACTCAGCACTGAGGGGATACTGCAGCATCTCTCTCTCTCTCTCTCTCTCTCTCTCTCTCTCTCTCTCTCTCTCTCTCTCTCCTATTGGTATTCCTGTCTCTTCCTTTTGTGCAGCTCCAGCGTATATACAATGTTCATTGGCAGGTGCACGCGCATGACTTGTCTTTTTGGGGGTTTTCCATAAGACATCCGAACACAAACACACTAAAATGGGTTCTGTGAATGATGTCATAGTACACTGGTTCTCAAGCTGGCAGCATCCCAAGGTGGTACTCCAGATTACCCCTTAGAGCCTGCATGTAAGGCCACACTTCAATCCGTCACCCTCATAACTACAGTGCTATAATTATTACACCACTTTCAAAGGCCCTGCAATAGAACCCTGCAGAACCCCACAACATTTTAGGCACATTGTGGAAATAAGAATGGAAAGCTCATTTTATGGGCAGTGTGTCTATCACCTCAGTAAAACACTAGTATAAACACTAATAAAATTCCTACAGAAAGTCGTGGTTTTCCATCACTATGTTCATTAAACATCTCCAAAGCTTTCCTTGTGGGAGTCTAGTATTATTTATAGTTCTCATCCATCAGTGCTTAGTCATGTCTCTCTTATTGATCAGAGACAGGAGTTTATAATGTGGTTAGATGCCTACAAATCCTGCATGGTACTGTATGCTAAATCCCTGCCCTGCCCTGCAACTCTGAAGGGCTCGTGCTGTTGAATCAGGTGTGGCGAGAGCAGGGAAAGCACTTAAATATGCAGGGATATGCTGTATCCAGACCAGGGTTAAGAAACAATGTAAAAAACCACTGGCGAGAGATGACATGGACATCTTAATAAGTGTGTGTGTGTGTGTGTGTGTGTGTGTGTGTGTGTGTGTGTGTGTGTGTGTGTGTGAAATCATCTTACAAATTGATCATCCAGAGTGTTTGAGCTATTATAATTTTATTAAGTTAAAATATTATTAAGTTATGATTATTAATAATGATTAGATCATCAAGGATATTTCTTTATAATTCTTGACAGTGGTAAAAAAAAATCATGTGGGCGACTGCAGTTCAGTTCCTAGTCTGGGCAACTATGATGTGCTACACCAGTATGAGTCCTTAGGCAAGATTCCTAACACTACTCTGGCCCACCTCTGTAATATGAGTTACTTTGTAAGTTGCTCTGGATAAGTATCAGCTAAATGCTGTAAATGTATGATGTGTATTTCATGTCTGTAAATTACTCTGATCTTCAGATATGAAATCTAAGTTCAAAGAAGTTGATAAAGTTCTTTATCAATTTTAAGGTTCTTTTACAAAATGTTTCAGAAAACCCTTTGTAGCACATTAATCTTTACAAGCAGACACACACATCACAACTATCATCACTATTACGATAATTATAGCATTCTATGAAAAACAGGATCTGCCATTTTTCTCTACGCTTTTAATAAGCCTTTGAATTCCACTCTCATTTATATTCCGATCGGCTTCCCATTCAAGCCTCTCGGGCAGTGTTTATTAAATTCTGGCTTATTATTATTATGCAGCTATTTTTTAATATTCAACCTGCATCCAATAATGAAAGAAAAGGAAAATATATGATATATAAAGTTTCATGTCACAACAGCAATTTCATAACTTGTACTTGATCATCCTTTTTTTAAAAATGGGGTGGAACAGACCTTTAGAAACAAATAACAGTCTTTGAAAATGAGCTGGTTTTGCTTCAAGTATTAACCAAACACAGGTCACATGATCACACACTGTCCTGTGATGCTTCCAAAATATTCAGTATATAAAGTTAAGAACTTCATTTAAAGTGAAGGAATCTTCTACATCTTTTAATGGGTCTGTGACCCATTTCATCATGGACTCTTATGGGTTGATTACATTATATAATTTTTAACTGAGGAAATGGCCTGCTTTGTAGGCAGTGGTGCTTAGAGCAGCCCATGGCTGCTGATTGTTGGGACAAAGTTTCAGGAGTATTAGTATCAACTTTCTTAATGCATTGTATTAAAAAATCCAACTGGCTAAATGTCCAGTTAAAAACACTCCTGGGTCAACATTTTCATAATGGTTTAACTGGCTCATTAATTTATTTTGTGTTTAATTCACAGCAAACAAAGCTGCCTGAACAAGTTATCTGAAGATGTTGCCATGTTTTACATAAATTGTTCACATTAGTAAATAAAGTTCACAACTCCCTGTTTTCTACAGTAAACTATGGCTCTTGACACCTGACACAATTTGTTAAGTTGCAACAGATGACTGTGATTTAAAAAGGGAAAAGCTGAATAATAACAGCTGAATAATAGTTTGAATCCATCATACTCATCCATTCATGGTAGCTGGGTGGATGGTCCAATTAAAACTTTTTTTAATCTGTATTGATTGTTATCCTAATCATTTTCTGTAGTTGTATTATGGCCACAGAGCAGTTCAGTACAGAGACAGTCCTTTCAAAGAGCAGCAGTAATACTCTGTCCTGCATTAGGCACACCTCGTTTAACATGCCCAAAGAGTCAAAAAATCACCTCTAAACATCCCAACTTTGACTAGCAGACATGTTACGGTCAGCTTTTAGAGACCATTCATCAATACTTTCTTGTAAGCAACATCGACAGTGGCAAGAATAGACCACACTTCAGCCTTCCAAGCTGTGATTTACAAAAGTATTTCCATAGTTCAAACAATGGTGTTGCGATGTAGTAGTTTCCCAAAACCACAGCTGGAACTGAGGAAACTATTGACCTCAACATGTCTGCTAGTCAAAGTTGGGATGCTTAGAGGCGATTTTTTGACTCTTTGGGTATGTTAAACGAGGTGTGCCTAATGCAGGGCAGAGTATGAGTTTGTTTAATTGTATCCGGCCCACTTGTGGGCCACATCCTTGGTTTTCTACTGGCCTTATTCTGGCTTGGCCTTAGCCCAAATCTGGCCTAAACACTGTAAAGACAAATAATGAATGTGGCCCAGATGTGACAACTCCTTGTTGTAAAAAGCTCTATATACTGTAAATAAACTTTGATTGATTGATTGATTGATTGATTGATTGATTGATTGATTGATTGATTGTGCTGTAAAAGTGAGTCGAATGAACAAATGTGGTCCAGATCTGAACCGCATACTCTAAAGTGAGTATATTTAACAGGTATGGCCCAGATCATGAAGTGTAAAGTGGGTATATTTAAAAGGTGTGGCCTACATGAGGTAGCCAAAGAGAGCTGTGATTTTTCAGATTAAAATAAAATAACCAGTCACAATCACCTGTTTAAATAAACACACACACACACACACACACACACACACACACACACACACACACACACACACACACACACACACACACAGTCCAGTGTTTCTCAATCCTGGTCCTGGAGGCAACCCTGTCCTGATTTTAGAAGATTATCTGCTTTAATATACCCCCTACAACTCTGAAAGGAGTTGGTAATGAGCTGATTAGTTGAATTAGGAGTGTTGGGAGCAATGAATGCAGGGTGCAGTGGTGTTTCCAGGACTAGGGTTGAGAATTCTTCTGTTACTGTGCCCAGATAATTCAACTTTGGATTCATATATCCAAAGCACATTGAAGCTATTTGTCTAGGTGTTCTCTGGCAAACTTTAGTCTTGCCCCTTTTGTGACAACAAGGGGTTTCTCCTTGCACACCTGCCATGAAAAACATACTTGTTTGGTCTTTTTCTGATGGTAGGTGCTGAACTTTGAGCTATGGCGAGAGCTACCCATAGGTCCCATGTTGACATTTTATGATTGTTGGAGATTTCTTTATGCATCTTGTGGTCTGCTCTTGGGCTGAACTTGCTAGGGTGGTCTGGCCATGTTGGCAGTTGTAGCAGATGGTGGAGCAGCTTATTCCTAATTGTTATTTTTTTTTTTTTAGATATTTTTAAATCCCTTCCCAGAGTCATATGCATCAACAACCTTCTTTCCTGAGAGCTCTTTTGATCTGGGTATGGTGATACCACTCACTTCAACAATTAAGAGCTAACCAAACTAATGTCTAAAGGTTAAATAAGACAGCCAGCTCCAAAATCCTCTCTAATGATGGTCAAATCATTTGCAGTTGATCTGGGATGTGGGGGAACCATTAGATCAAGTTAGATCATTAGATCAGTTTGAATTAATTTTGATGACTGCTGCCCTTGACCCAACCGTGACCCTGCATACATACAGCCTGCCCTTCATCAGGTCAAATAAGTCCATTACTCTAAACTTAATTACAACACTGCAAACTAACCAGTTCATTGCATGCACTTATTTAAACTTTCCTGTATTAACACACCAAATAACTTCAACACATTATGTAAATATTCACTATCTGACTGAAAAAATAAGTTACACTACTTGTATCAGGTTTCAAGAGGGAAAATATCACACAAACATTAATTATGTACTTTCTGTAAACATACAGATACCAAATGGAAAGCACCTTATGTTCCTAAAGAGTAGCTAAAGTGTCAGCAACTATACTGTACAGGCAGCTACACTACACTTAACAGTTTATTTTGTGTATTTGGTGATATAAGTTTGAAACTAGAAATTGCCTACTTCATCAGAAAAATAACCTCAGTTTACTCTTTTTAAAACACTGTTTTGCTGCAATATTCATATCATTGCTCAGTCTGCTTGTGAGATCGAATCAGCCCACAGCTCACTTGTTCAGTCATACAACTGTTCCCCAAAATTAGAGTTCTGCCAAACATTTGCAAACAGAGAAAGGGAGAAGAAACCTGAGTCAACTTTCCCAGTTATTTTATTAGCTTGTCAGCAAATACAGGTAGTGGTCATCATAAACTAATAAGCTAATTCTTAGCAATAGAGTCAGGTTTCCTGGCCGGTACTCACTGTAAGTGGAGGACCAAACTGGCCAGAGTTACAGTGGCCAAACCTTTTTGTATACCTTGTTGGAAACCAGCATACAAAAGGACCTGGCGTGCACACAAAAGACCCTCTCAAGGCATTCAAACTCTCAATGTCTACTCTATTATACTCTGTGGTCTGCTGCTCAAGACACTTTTGCCATTCTTTTGTGCACCTTGCTCAATTCACTCCACTTATTTCTGTCAGTTTTCTGGTCTATAGAAAAACACTTTTTGCTGGGGAAAGAGGTTAGATCAGTTGGTTTTTTTTTGTCCTGGTCCTGGTCCTTGTTCTGGAGTAGCACTGCAGTGAACATATTTAACCCAACTAATGAACTAACTGACAAGCAATTGCTGAGCCGGACTGGGTGTGAATCTGTGTGTAAATTGTCCAATAGAATAGTAAATGATCATTTAAATGATGTGTGTGTGTGTGTGTGTGTGTGTGTGAGAGAGAGAGAGAGAGAAAGAGAGAGAGAGAGAGAGAGGGAGAGAGAGAGAGAGAGAGAGTCACTGCAGTGTCTCCTACTGACTGCTTTTCCAAACATATTTCTAGACGCTCTTCATTTTGTGCCCACATCTACAATCAGTGAAAAATACACACAACAACGTCACCACAAGTCACAAAGGAAAGATGCAGAAGATGATTTAAAGTCTCTTCAACCTTAATTTTAGTTCTCATAATACTGTAAATGTCATAAGAACACTGATTACAGCACTTTTGATTGTACCAGATAAGCGTACAAATTGCCTTTCCCATAGAAAATGATCAGTAGGCCCCATGACCTCCAACACATCTGTCCCATGTATTTATGATTGTTGTGGCATTGAGCTGTTTGCCATCTCAGTGTCATGAAGTTAACTGGCTGTCCTGCTAGAATGGGGGGTGCTGATATTTATGTGGGTTTATGAACCACGAAAACCCATAACTATGATGACTATTTTACTTTTCTATGTCTTTGAATAAAATATTTTTTTGAATATTTTTTGAATATATATTTTGAATAAAATTTTACTAAGCATTTCAGACTGATATGTAAATAACAAACATAAACACTTATAAAATGAACGGGTGGGAGTACTGTGATGTAAGCTGAAGAGCTGGTTATATGAAAATCATTTGTAACACACACACACACACACACACACACACGGTAGAATTACATTATTATGACCACCTTGGTTCTACACTGTACACATTTTAATAAACTCCTCTGACCATACAGGATAACTTTGTGGTGCTATATTTGCAGACCACTGCAATACATCTGTTTCTCTACATACTTTGTTAATCTCCTCCTTCCACAGAGAAATGGTGGAGCTTTGTCAGCGTGACCATTGGGTTTTTGGTTACTTCCATGACTAAGGCTCTTCTACCATGATCACACAGATACAATCATGCCTTGAAGGTCTACAAACAATTCTTTAGACTTCATGGCTTGGTTTGTGCTCTGATATTCACTGTTTACTATGGGACATCATATAAACAGATGTGTGCCTTTACAAATCATGTTCAATCAACTGAATTTACCACAGGTGTCCAATCAAGCAGTAGAAACATCTGAAGGATGATCAGTTGAAACTGGATGCATTTGAGGTCAATTTTGAGTGTCGTGCCAAAGGCTGTGAATATTTATGTACATTTATTTTCGTGTTTGGTTTTTAATAAATGTGTAAAGATTGTAAATGTAAAGACCAAATACATAATATTTTTATGATACACAGTATTTATTGCTTTAAAATCAGCAGATTCTTAAAAACTGATTTTCAAACATAATTCCATACATTGGTGCAGTGTACCACACAGTTATTCACTAGCAGACATATTAAATATGGAACTTTTGAACTAATGGGAGTACCGCCATCTACTGGTTGTTCAGTAAAACAACACTATGGGTTTAGTCTAAAAGTTTGCTTGATTTTTTTTTTTTCTCGCAGCAAGATGCAGAAAGAATAATTAATGCTACAATTAGACTGAGGCTGAATCCTATTGAAACCAATGTAATTTTGATGACTAGTATAAGAATTGGATTGAATTGGATTACTTGAATGTCAGAAATAACTTGTCAGATAACTTTTCTGAGGCTGAACAGTGTGATTTATGGCTCCGTTGAATTGTGTTTGAGACAAAGAAAAAAGCTTGAGTTTGTTCCACTAATGTTAACCTGGTTATATTTATTAGCCTATAGTTATGTTTACATGGTGTATTTTCATGTTGTACACTGGGTATAATACTGAGGAATGAAGAATACAATAATAATACTATATAGCAGAACAAAAAGCATACTAAAGGTTAGTTTTCATGGACATCAGAAATGATGTTATAGTTGATCTTTGTAAATATAAGGGTTATTTTTCAATACTTGGAAGCAAAGCCTTTGCACTCACTGACTCACTCATTTACACCAGTTTTAGTCGAAACATGGATACGTCACAAAATGTCTCTGTGTGTTGCCCAGCGTCAGTAAACAGAACTGACAAGATGACGACACGCAAAGACTATCTTAATGCATAACATCTTGTGTTTTTTTCGAAAAAGCAAACATGGACCAACTTTTGGCAATAAGACATATGGTATGTCATTGCTCCTATACAACTAGACACACCCAGAGCTGTTTGAGCTTAAATCCAATCTTTGGTTTCATCTGCAAATGAACCTTTCAGGTTTTGGTAACTAAATTTGTTGGTGGAAATGTGCCAAACGGTTCAAAATGATGTTTGTGAACTGGAACAGAACCCCTTCTGCATTAGTGGAAAAGGGCCCCAAATGCTGTTCTCCCTTGAAATGTTTTGCCAAACCACTGCAGCCACATTCAGTTGCTGCTTGTTTATGGGTCTGTCTGCTTCAGTTTTGTTTTCAATAGTTTCAGATGACTTTGTCAGATATTGTCAGATATTCCATATCTTTAACTTGTCATAATATTTGATTTGTTTCTGTTTTCTGTGTTTGTCTATATTGCAGTGTGTAGTACATGCAACTGGCCAGGAGAACTCACTATAAAAGAGCCTAAAAAAGCTTTACCTGAGAGATGTTTATGGTTCCTCCCCATTGATGACCTGGAACAACAGCCTGCTCAGGCCAACCCAGCACTTCCTCCGTTGTTCCATTAGCTTATTAGTCTTGTCATATTTTGCAAACTCACATCTTTGGGGAAAAGCAGGGGGTGAGTGCCTTTTATTATAACTAACCCTTTCCTCCTGCTTTTGTTTTTGTTTTTGTAGTTTGGGTAGTTTCTTATTTTGTGTATTGTAGGTTCTTTCTTTCAGGTTTATTTAGATGTGTAGTGTTCTAGTTGTTTGGTTTGTTGCTTTGGCACATGCTCACCCCTGAAGCCATTTCTCCACTGATTTAAATAAACTTATACTGGTTCACCCAATCAATCAATCAATCAATCAATCAATCAATCAATCAACCAATCAATCAATCAATCAATCAATCAATCAATCAATCAATCAATCAATCAATCAGTCAATCAGTCAATCAATCAATCAATCAATCAATCAATCAATCAATCAATCAAAGTTTATTTGTATAGCATTTAAAAAAACAAAAAAAACAAAGGAGTTGTCACAAAGTAGCTTTACAGATATCTGGGTCCAAGCCTCAATTGAACAAGTCAGCTGGGCAACAGTGGCAAGGAAAAACTCCCTTGGGCTAGGAGGAAGAAACCTTGAGAGGAACCAAGGCCAAAGATAATACCACATAATGGTGGACAGTGGTGGAGTTGGTTTGCAGTGTACTAAGAAGACAACGAAAATCTCAACAACAATAATGATAATAGTTCAATATCAGCGCAGTTACTTGTATGTGAAATAAAGATTTAACCTAGGCCAATTTTTTTCGTGGTTTGACATACTTTTATTCACCAAAATATAAAAAAATGTATTTATGGGAGATAGTCACACATACCAGATTTTAGGGTACTCAAATTTGTCCTTACTTGAGATCTAACAATTTGCAGAATTTAGATATTTTTTGTTTTCTTTTTTTTTTTTTTTTTTTTTTTGGGTTTTTTTTTTTTTTTTTTTGCTTGTAAGGACTAGAAACCCTTTACATTCCAAAAATAATGTTGTGAATTGATCATCCAGATTGTTTTTAAGCTGAAACTGCAATTATTCTGAGAAGTTCTTTGTAAAGATTACATCAAAAAGGCTATTTATAATAAATACAATGTTTTATATTTATGTATCAGTATTATCCATTTTTACTTTTATTCTGAAATTTGAACACCGTGAGCAAAGAAAAAGAGCAAACTGCCCCTTCTGTCCCATATTTGAGTCAGTGATGTCACCAAACCCACCCCTCACTGATCATTCAGAGTCTACATGCAGGATTAGCATGAACAGGCACGGGAAACTCCTTTTGTCATTTAAACAGGGATTAAATTCAGTTGGAAATGAGTGAATTGTAGCTGGATTTTGGCACACAATGATGGGCACTTCCAGTCCAAGGGGGCTGATTCCTTCAGTTTCCTGCTACAACCCACCTGAAACTCACCTTTTGCCAAGAATATTAGGTCAGTTAAAGCAGGGAAATCAGCAAACTGTGCTGGACTCTGGCCCCCATTGCCCACACCTGGGGTACCACATTTGAATGCTTTGGTATTATGTCATAAAGACGTCTTGCCAGACACATACACACAGTTACAAGAAAAATGACTCCAGCATTTCTTGTTTTATAAATGAATAAAAAAATCTGCACTTCAATTGCCATTGAAAATCAATTACACACAAATACAGTCTTGCCATTCTAGACACAATAGTTTAAATGTTGAGAAAAAATGTATGGAATAAAACACTGGGATATAGGTTCCTGAAATAAGTGGATAGTTTTACAATTGAGTACAGAACACACACTAAAGCCAAACTTGATAGCAGATAAACTTCTCAGATAGAAAGTTTGCAGGTCTGATTTTCATAAATAATACCCCAATTAATTATCAACTCACACTTTACATTCAAAAACTCACTCTGCTAGTTCCCCTTTACTGCTGTTTGTTTGTTCCCCTTTACTGCTGTGACTGCCTCTACTCAGAGAAGGCATTCTGTTTGATCACATTTATTCAAAGTCAAAGTGAAATTCTAATCATTTGAGATTGAGATTTATGATTAAAAGTAAAAAATATAAAAAGGGGAAATATGTCACTTGAATGTTGCTTACCTTTTGGCTGAAACTATGAACTTTTTCACAATATTTTTGTTTGTTTTTTGTTTGTTTGTTATTTATTTATTTAATTATTTTAGATGCACTAGTAGAGTGCATCACTAATTAACTAAAATTAATTCAGTAAATTATGACCGACAATTAGAGGGAAAAACTTTATCTGTGTTATTTCTGCAGCTTTGGTCAGTTACTATCCGTTGTATGTATGACCACCGTGGCGTATTCTGTCTCTTGCCCGAAACTGAAGGTGTGTACATTCTTGGCAACGCCTGGGTGGATCACTGTGGCATAGCACAGCTCATCTTCAGCCTCCTGTAAAAGAGCAGGTCAGTGAGAATTTCTCTGCACAAAAATGATGTGTTTATTATTGTGTTTTTAATTCTTTCACAGATCTGTGGAAATTAAGGCTTGCAGTACCACTTTTACTTCATTTTTATCCTCATCTTCTTCAGAAGCAGAATCTTCTTCAGACCCTTCTTAAAAAAGACCAATTGTACCAATGAGTGCACCTTAGAATTATTGACAGCATAAAGTCACACTTTCCCCATTTGTGATTTTATATATATAAGTGGGGAAAATAGTATTTAGTCAGTCACCAATTGTGCAAGTTCTCCCACTTAAAAAAAGATGAGGCGTTAATTGACATCATAGGTGAGCCTCAACTATGAGAGACAAAATGTGAAAAAAAATTGAGAAAATCATTTTGTCTGATTTTAAAGAGTTTAGTTGCAAATAATGGTGGAAAATAAGTATTTGGTCAATAACAAAAGTTCATCTCAATACTTTGTTGTATCCACTCTGTTGGCAATGACAGAGGTCAAAGCGTTTTCTGTAAGTCTTCACAAGGTTGCTTTTTCATTTGCTGGTATGTTGGCCCATTCTCCATGCAGATCCTCTGAGCAGTGATGTTTTGGGGCTGTCGGCAGGCAACACAGTTTAACTCCCTCCAAAAGGTTTTCGATGGGCTTGAGATCGGAGACTGGCTGAAACCCTCCAGGACTTTGAAATGTTTCTTCTGAAGCCACTCCTTTGTTGCCTGGCAGTGTGCTTGGGATCATTGTCATGCTGAGCCAGCCACGTTTCATCTTCATTGCCTTGCTGATGGAAGGAGGTTTGCACCCAAAATCTCACAATACATGGCCCCATTCATTCTTTCGATACGGACCGTCGTCCCTGGTCCTTTGCAGAAGAAACAACCCCAAAGCATGGTATTTGCCACCCCATACTTCACGGCTGGTATAGTGTTCTTTGGATGCAACTCCGCATTCATTGTCCTCCAAACGACGAGTTGTGTTTTTACCAATAGTTCTACTTTGGTTTCATCTGACCATATGACATTCTCCCAGCCTCTTCGGAACATCCAAATGCTCTAGCAAACTTCTGAGCGTGCCTGGATATGGACTGGCTTAACAGGGGGACACGTCTGGCACTGCAAGATCTGAGTCCCTGAGTAAAGTAATTGTGTTGCTGATGGTAGCCTTTGTAGCGTTGGTCCCAGCTTTCTGCAGGTCATTACTTTCGTCCCCCTTGGTTCACCAGGATTTTCCTCACCGTTCTTGTGATCATTTTGACCCCACGGGCTGAGATCTTGCGTGGAGCCCCAGATCGAGGGAGATTAGTAGTGGTCTTGTAGGTCTTCCGTTTTCTAATTATTGCTCCCACAGTAGATTTCTTCACACCAAGCTGCTTGCCTGTGCAGGTCAGTCTTCCCAGCCTGGTGCAGGTCTACAATTCGGTTTCTGGTGTCCTCTGACAGCTCTTTCGTCTTCACCATAGTGGAGTTTGGAGTGTGACGGTTTGAGGTTGTGGGCAGGTGTCTTTTATACTGTTAGCGACTTCAAACAGGTACCATTAATACAGAGTAATGAGTGGGAAAGGAGCCTCTTAAAAAGAAGTTACAGGTCTCTGTGACAGCCAGAAATCACTTGCTTGTTTGTAGGTGACCAAATACTTATTTTCCACCATTATTTGCAAATAAATTCTTTAAAAGTCAGACAAAATGATTTTCTCAATTTTTTTTTCACATTTTGTCTCTCTTAGTTGAGGTCTACCTATGATGTCAATTACAGGCCTCTCTCATCTTTTTAATTGGGAGAACTTGCACAATTGGTGACTGACTAAATACTTATTTTCCCCACTGTGTAATATATATATATATCAATTTAAGCTGAGAGTTTAACTGCTATGTCATTGATTACTGTTATATTTATTTTACCAGTAACAATACATTTGACTTGAGCTACAGGCTATACTAGTAAATTCTCATCCATATAACAATAAACAATGTCCACACTTACTCAGGTTATCTCTCTTCTTAGTTTTACACCTATATTAAAAAGGAAACAATACAAGTAAACATATGTTTCTCAAACAATTTTATATTTAGAATAAATTCCTCTTTAAACCTTGTTGTGGAGAATCTATTCTGCTTCTGTCACCTAAAAAAGCAAAGAATGTTTGGATTATTCACTGAATACATGGGATGACTGTAATCTTAGCTATAATAATACTGATCAGCATCATACCACTGCTAAATATAATGCAGAGAAAGGGACAAGAGAGGAGAGGCATCCACCAGTCAGTCCAATGATGATAATGTTCTTTACATCTGTAAAAAACAAACTGACAGTTACTGTATATTTCACTGCATCCTGTAGGTACTAACAAAGCAAATCTGTAACAAAAAAAATATTGTTTAGTATTTTTTTCTGAAAATGTTCAGAACATTGTTTCTATTTTTATTAACAATGTGAATAGAAAAAGCAACGGTTAAGCAAGTGACAGTAAGTCTGATATAATTTGCAGTAGTATGGCTTTGTAACCACTCTATCGGCTGTAAGTCTGAAAAACAAGTTCATTAAACTTCGAAAATGAAATATTGCAGACTCCAGTATAGAAACCTGCTGTGGGAATGTGGGACATTTCAGTTCAGTTAAGTTGTGCCATTTCAAATCACTTCAAGCATTCATAAGAAACATAATAAATGCTACTTAAATTAAACTGAACATTTTCTTGAATTATGTTTATGAAAACCTGCTGTAACCAGAGAGATGAATTAGGAAGGTTGTTTCCCCAATTAAGTTTTTTTTTTTTTTTGAAGAACCAAAGTGGTTTCTTCAGTAGTATTATTATTTGTATTTAGTTTATAATTAATAACTATAATTTAATAATAATAATAATAATAATAATAATAATAATAATAATAATAATAATAATAATAATAATAATAATAATCTTCTTCTTCTTCTTTTGGCTGCTCCCTTTATGGGTTGCCACAGTGGATCATCTGCCTCCATCTTACCCTGTTTACATCAACCATCTCCATGTCCACCTTAACTACTTCATTAACCCTTCTCTGAGGTCTTCCTCTTCTCCTTCTGCCCGACAGCTCCATCTCCAACATTCTTTCTCCAATATATCCTCTATTCCTCAACACATATCCAAACCATCTCAACCTGGTCTCTCTGGCTTTATCTCCAAACTGCTCCACCTTCACGTTCCCTCTGATCTGCTAATTTCTAATCTTGTCCATCCTTGTCACTCCCAATGAAAATCTCAGCATCTTCATCTCCGCCACCTCCAGCTCAGTCTCCTGTCTTTCAGACAGAGCAACAGTCTCCAAACCATACATCATAGCAGGTCTCACTACTGTCTTGTAAAATAATAATAATAATAATAATAATAATAATAATAATAATAATAATAATAATAATAATAATAATAATACATCATATTAATCAATCTATATAATTAAATATTCTTACTTATACTCCACACAGTTATCACTTCATGTTTGCTGTGTCTGCTGCTTGTTCCATTCGTCACAGTACAGAAGACTTCCACCACATTCCAGATGTTCCAGGGCAGTGGAGCACTAGCCTTTAACAGTTCTGTTCCATTCACATAGAGCTCACATGCATGGTTGTCTTGGATGTTAATGGAACCATTAACAGAGCTGATTTTGAAAGAACACTGCAGATCAGAATTTGGAGGAGGCATACAATTAAGCTTGATGACATCAACAACAGCAATATTTTTACAGCTGACTGAGAATCTGGGAGTCTGGTTTGTTGCATCACCACCTGTTTAAAAGTGAAGAAAAAACGAATAGCATACTGCTTAGATGTTAATTACTTAATTAAATTATATTTCATTCATTCATTCATTCATTCATTCATTCATTCATTTATTTTGTTCTGTAAACTGGTCTGTTCTGTAAACCTTTGGTAACCAACAGGTTATTTGTAAGAAAAGAAGTACCATTTTTCAGGTCTTGTGATTTTCTGTTCATTTATAGATGTATTATTTTATGTTAAAAATGTCTTGATCATCTTACAGCAAACAGAGAATAACAGTATGGCCATGAGTCCCGAAAACAATAGACAACATGCACTCAGATGCCCAATTACGGGCAAAAACAGTGGATTCTTGGCAGCAAATGATATAAACTTGTATCTCCAAAATGGCAACTACATAGTAGAAGGGTAAAAATTTTGAATGGAAAATAGATATAAAAAAAAAAGATATTCTTCAATACTTTGGAGCACTACTATTGGCCCATTCATCATACAATGTTAAATCCTATAAAGAACAACTGCCAGATTCACATTATTTCAAAGGTGAAAAACAGAAAATATGGAGATGCAAGATTTTTTTGTGCCAGTAGTGCTGTATTGAAATGTGTCATCACTCTCAATCTTCAGAATAGTTATTACAGGAAAAGGCTAAAATATTCTTGACTGTAAAACTGAATGTAAGATAAATTTATTCCCAAGTATGTTCATCAAGATTTATTATAAAAAGTCCAAGGAGGAACATTTGGAGGTTCTTCAATTTGAAATTGTGGAGGAACCTCTTGTCCTTTTACTGAAGCTTCCTTGAAGTACCTTCAGACATTCTTCCGCTGTTTCAAATTGAAGAACCACCATATGATCCTCAAGGATCTTCTACTTTTAATAGTTAAAACTAAAAATGGACAAATGTTTTTATTGGACAGCGATTTAGAATCTACACAGTAAAGGCAGCTATATAAAATTCAGTTACCTCCATTCAGTAGCATGATGACAAATCCCACTGAAATATTAAAGTTAATAAACTCATATTAAAACTTAGATCAATATAACACTTCTTTATTCATGGAAATGTATATATCATATATTTAATACTTACATAATACACACTGCTGCACCTGACCGATCATGACTGACAATTTTTGTGAGAAAAAATCTTGTATGTAAACCACCTTCCCCAAGAACTGAAACAGGATGTATGTAAATGCGCCTTAACCAGTTCATCACTATTTTTAAGCATTACACATGTTGGGCCAACTGGCAGCACATTTTCAGGACCACTGAACAAAATATTCAGTTGAATATACTATAAATACAAGATATTTAATGTTCAAATAGATAATATTCACTCATTTTTTATTTGATGCCTGCAACACATGGGTCAGGGTCATGTTTTTACCACCGTGTTACATCACCTTTCCTTTTAACAACTCTCAATATGCATTTGGAAACTAAAGACACCAATTGTAGGTGGATTTTTTTCTCAGTTGCTCAATAGTCTCAACTGTTGTTTTTTGTGCTTCATAATGTGCCACATTTTGATTTATGGACCATAGATGTTAAATAAATTCCCTATATTCCTTGCAATTGTGTGTAGAGACATTATTCTTACACTGTTTGCTCATGCAGTTGTTCGCAACATCCTGCAGTAAGCATCACTTTTTAGGAGAGCAAATCAGATTTAGCCAAGATAATATCACGTCTCGGTGATCATAGACCGTTGACTCTAACAGAACACCACATATGGGAAGGTAGCACAGGAAGTCATGGGCTGATAAGCACATTAGTAAGAGAAAGGAAAGAAGACATTTATCTTAAGCTATAAAATTTAAGCTCTACAGCTTTCATTTTATATTAACTTAAGGTTGTATAGGGATGCAGGATAACTGCTATAAAATGTAATCAGGGAAGAACGTATACAGTCATGCTCAGACAGCCAGACAAACTGTATGTTTCAAAACATGCATGTTGTTCATAATGTGCACATTTAAAATCTGCTGCTGCTCTATTTCTGCACAGTGGCATTGGGTTAGTATTGCAATGACTCAAGTTCTTAAAAATACAGACAATGTTTATAAATGCATGAGTAATAGAATGAGAAACAATGACAAACCACATAAACCACCAACTTAATATGTCATAGAGCTAACAAGAAGTAATAGTTCCATAATAGAAGAGGACCATCAGGTTGAGTTAGGGTTTATTAATTAAATGAAAAATGTTCAATAAAATTATCACAATGACATTTATTTAAAAAAAAATTTAAAAAAAATTTAAAAGTGTTTTAATTTCTAAATTTCAATAAAATGCAGTGTCTTTAGATTAATGATTTCCTGATATTGCTGGGTCTGTTTCCTTATTTGGGTTGAGGTTCATCGCTGAAAGGCCATCACCCAGCACAACAGACGGTGAGTCTTCTTTAGCCAGCAAGTTATTTTTGCGGAGGTGACAGGCTTGCTGATATGGAGGACGAATCGGAGGTTGGGTAGGTGGTAAATATTGATACTCCTTACTGGAATCAAGCTGAAATCACAAAAAGTCACATATTAAGCTGGCCAATACTCATCATAGGTTAGCTTAGTTTTAACAGTAATGCATCAGTGTTAAGTAGGTTTGGACTGTGATGGTTTAGTGATTACAGCACAAGGTTACAGATCAGAGGATTGTAGGTTCAAAACCCACATCTGCTAAGCTGCCACTGTTGGGCCTTTGAGCGAGGCATTAACCCTCTCTACTCCAGGAGAGCCATAGCATTTTCAGTATAAGCAGTTGATACCTGAAGTGGGTAAGTCCTGTCGGAGTCAAAGGCACTCAAGTCTCCACATGCAAGGAATGGAACGATTATCCTGTTTGGTCCCTCTAACTGATTAAAATCCACATCTAATAAATCAGTAAAAAAAATGTCAATTAATCATAGCAAAGGAAACACCAGTCAAGTTTACATTTACAGCATTTCACTGATGGTCTTATCTAGAGTGACTTACAAGGTTACTCATATTACAGAGGTGGGCCAGAGTAGTGTTAGGAGTCTTGCCCAAAGACTCTTTTTGGAGTAGCACATAGTTGCCCAGACTGAGAATTGAACCCCAGAACCCCAGTTCTGCAACAACTACTTTGCACTACTTTAAATTCTCTTATTAGTCATTTTACAGTAATAACAGTTGACATATGGACAAACTCATTTATTTTACATGCATTTGTTGCCATAATCCCTTTATTTTGTAATTTCTAAAGAATTCCAGTGACCTTTTGGAAGATTCTCCATAGTTTCCTGTTATTTTCCTCTTAAGATGATTGCTGGATTAATTCTCAAAATGAGAAAATTACTTGATCAAATTTACATTTATTTATTCTGTATTTTGGAATAAGCATAGTTACAGAGAAGAATCTTACCATAAGAGTGATCGAGTAATGGATTTGACATGTTGGGGACATATCCTTCAGGTGGGGAGTAATTTTGGCACACCACAAAAGCCTCTTCAGGAAGAAAGCACACAAAGAAATATTTCACACACACTGGTATTAAATCATATTAATTAAACCAAATCGTATATTAATTTTAAAAATGTATTAAAGAGAAACAGCTTTTGAGAACATGCAAAGAGTAGTACTCACCAATGCTGGAGTTGCGGCTGCTGCGGGGTTTGGCGCAAGTAACTGAGCTGAAGAAGATTTTAAGCTGAGAGTACAGCAGTGTTACATCCTTCCCTCTGAATATCTACACATCAGTAAAAGATAACTTTTCAAATTTGAGTTAGCAATCAGTCAACAGTCCAACAAAAACTGCACAAGCTTTTGCTATTAGAAATGTACCTGTGGAAGTAATTTCGATGAAAGTGTAGACATAATTTAAAATTAGTGCCACACAATATTGGAAAAAAGTGAAATTGCCATATTTTTTTTCTGCAATATATACTGCAATATGAAAAAAATGTAGGAATTTTCACCAGACGTGGTATAATCAAAACATTAAAAAGGTCAATAAATAAATGCAGTAAATAAATTATCTTGGGCAGACAAAAGTTGATCAGTCATGGAAAATTATTTTTACATATGTATCAAGAAGCAAAATATTTGCCACACATGATACAGCATACTTGCAAAGTAAAAATTACACATGGCCACATTGCAATGAAGCTGAAACGATATATTCTGCGTTATTAAGTATCAAGTAAGGGAGCTTACCTTTGCAACAAAGTTCCCACCAGGTTTAAGAACATGGGTTGTGATATTAAGAGCCTTTAAAAGCAATGTAAAAAATCCTTTGTATTAATAAACAGTAATAGGGTAGTCTCTAAAAACACATTCTGCAGAATAACTAAATGAGAAATAAAAAGCCTTTATTTAAACAGAATACACTTGCAATGCTCAAAAACAGGCAGTTATCTTGTGCGCCATCTAGAGGAAGATTAGTGATACATACTGCTAGTAGGAGCTGTGCTTGAATGTACTCATCAACATCATGGAGTCCTGTAACTGCAAATACATTTTTTATAAACATTAAATAATGTTTGCCAATACTGCTGATCTGTGAGACACATTCACAGGAACGCTGACCACAAAAAATAATTTTTCTATTTGCAATTTGTTTTTTTTTTTTTGTTTTTTTTTTTACATTTTTACATTAATTATTTTACTCAAGTGGCAATGAAAAAAAAAAAATTATGATTAGCTTCAGGAAGGGTCTATCTGCAGCCTGCAGTGCAGCATTCTCAGCCCTTCATGCTCAGCCCCTCACTGTCAGTGCCAGATATCACTGTTAACATTCTACATAATATTTCAGAAACCTCAAATATTAGCTTAATTTTTAAATAATATTTTTTAAAAGCTAATGAAAAATAATTTATATACTCTATGTAAATGTATATATTTTATATATTTTTTAATTCCGTTCCACTGAGCACGTCTAGAAAAAAAAAACTGAAGTTGATCTGATTTTGTATAAATGCTGGATTTTGAGACTTTTGTAAATAGACCAATTTAAAAAACAAAAAAACAAAAAAAAAAAACCCACACACACACACACACACACACACACACACACACACACACGCTAATAAAGCACAACAGCAGTCTTAAAACTACATGAACACTAGGATAAATTCATCTTTCTCTGTAAATTAGACACTACACAACAATTAACAAAAAATAAATAAATTACCATCTGGAGCTCCATCGCACACCACCAAATCTGCAGACTGTCCCTCAAAATGCCTTATAATCTCCTGAGCGGTGGAAATCTAAAAACACAAAGCGCTGTGATTTCCATCTGGCAGCTTTAACTCTGGATCAATCCAAGTATGTAACTCTTACATCATCAGCAGATCTTTATTTTTTAAACAATATGTTAGGCTAATGTTGCCAATCAGTGGACTTTGGCTACATTTACATTACAACATTCATTACTCAATTCAGATTTTTTGGAAGATCAGGTTTGGCTATATTGATGGTTCATGTTTATGTTTGTTCATGTTTGTAAGAGAAAAGTATCTGTAATGTGAACAAACCAGTCCTTGAAATGGCACATGTGTGCATGCCACCTCCAAGGAGACATTAGGAAATTAGGAAACTGGTCACTGGTGGGTTTTCATAGTGCTCAACATGGTGTCTGTTTATGGATAAAGTCTCACCCTTCAACAAGAAACTAGTAATCATCAGGATGTTTATAGTGAGCAGAGATCAACCGGAATGTAAGGAAACCCCAGGGAAACCCCATATTGAGAGATGTGCAATTGTGGTAGCCAAAGCAAGCTTAAAATCATGTTCTGTGCATTACTGAGCCAAACAGTACAAATCAAATAAGTTTAGATTGGACATAACCACATAGCTTTGGAAAAAATCAGATCGGGGTCACATTAAGGCAAAAAACAATATGGAATTGAGTCACTTCTGCCTGGTAATGTATCACATCCAGATCTCATTAGTTTTTTCAGAATACAATACCACAAATTTAGTCTATAAACACAGAGCTGAATGATTTGTTGAGAACATTTTGAGTCACTGTAGAAAAGGGGCCACCAAACTTGCTCCTGGAGAGTTACCTTCCAGCAGGTTTCAACTCCAACCCAAATCTAACATCCCATTCAGCCAATCAAGAACTTCTGACAGCAGTAGTTAGTAGGACCAGGTGGGGAGGATTAGGGTTAAATCTAACGTCTGCATGAAGGTAGCTCACAAGAAAAAGGGTTGATGACCTCTGCTCTAGAACCACTCCAGTTTTGGCTTAAATAAGGTATGTCCATTTTCCTAAAAGTTATTTATGTAGCTTTTTTGATAGCTTTAGCCTAGCATCTCATACACTAAAGAAGCACGTGATGGATACCAAACATTGGCTGAATGATCGCATCTGGGGTATGAAATTAGTATCGCATAAAGAATAATTTGACAAAAATACCAAAACAAAATATGTTTATCCCCTAAACTGTTATGGAAAACAGTGTACCTTAGTGATGTCCCCCTGAATCTGGGTGACTCCTGGGAGAGGTGCCATAGCTTGTAGATCCACCGCTACAATCTTTACATCTTCTTTTGACTCTTTTCCTCTACAAACATGGCATGAAGGAGATACAATTACTTAATTACAAAACAATTACTTAATTAAGCTGAAATTACATTTTCTTTCAGGTCACAATAATAAGATATGGCACATGGAAAATGCAGAGAATTAAAGTAATTGAAGTGTTAAATAGTCTTAACAGTAGTGTTGGAAAACATTGCTGTTGACACAAAAAACCTCAAAACTGCCAATTTCAGAAGGAAAAACCACTTAACCCATAATCAATGTGATAGCTGTTTCATGATATAATGCAAATAAAACAGCAGCTTCATGTTGCGAACAGTTGGTACTGTATTGTATTTTAGTTATTTTGTTTTTGTGTTGCTTCTTGTCTCCAGCACCTGAAACTTAACTCCAAAATCGGTCGTTTGCTATATTTCCAACAGTGTTAAGTTCAATCTTAGTCAGGAGACATTATAGAGTAGCAGAAATGAAGAGGCATGAAATCTGTCTTCATAATATAATTATAAATGTTTAAATGTATGAAACATGTTTTAATATATGAACTCAGCATTCTGTTGAGAGACACACTCACCGTAGTTTGCGACTCAGAACCTGGCTCCAACTCCCAGGGGCAGCACACAGATCTACTGCACAACTCACACCTACAGAAACAGTTTCATACTTGTCTTACCAGTATCATGACCAATTACAAACTCTACAATAATAATTTACAAGATACTGTATATGACTGTATGAGAAACTGTTTCATTTTACCATCTTACAGACCTGCCAAAGCAAATAAACAAAAAAAGACCTACAGACATAAATGAACTTAAACTCAATTTAGGGCTGAGTGATATCAATATTCATATCAGGATAAACTGTATGGGTTGAGGTGATATTTATATCCAGTGTTCCATAGGAATCCCAATTTTTTCAAGTTGAATGGCTAAGGAAGGGGGGGCAGTTAAGCAGATGGGACAGTTAGGGGTACAGTTAAGTGGGCAGACGGGCGATAGGGGGGAGGCAGAAACTGTGTGAATTATTAAAAGTCTTGCCTTTGAAAAGGTTGAATTCCTCGTCCAGTTGCAGCAGTTTGAAGGCACTCCTCGCTCTCCAGCCTTCCTCTTTGGCCAGTCTGTAGTAAATATCTCGTTTGTCTTTGGAGGAACGACCCATCCTGGTCCTGACCTCCAAACACACACAAATGAAGTTCGTATCACTCACCTGAAATAATCATCCTAACTGAGAAAGCAGAAGAAAGCACACACAAAGCCTGGACTGGGTACAGAAGTGTGGTCAGTTCTGCTCTCAGATATCAGCTTCGAAAAGCAATGAAAACCTACCTGTTGGAGGATATTATTACTTCTGTGTTTATATCTGTTACCTACTGACTGCCTGCTGTTGCTTTCCCTCTTCTTCTACAGCAGACTGAACACCCCAATGCGCTCTGCTGCCCCCTATAGAGCAGGACTAGTCACCATCCCTGCTCCTGCTCTTCAATATTTAGGCAGATCCTTTGGGCAGTAGGGTTTGAGAGGGACAGGGTGGTCGCTCCCTAAAAGCATTGCAGATGAACATCTTCAGAAAGCTTCATACACACAGTGATGTGTGAGGCAGAAGACAGACAGAGAATGGTTTGGAACACATGGTTGGTGTGCCATACCTTTGTTTGATTGTTGAACGACTCATAAAGCATATACAAACTAAAAGCATAGTAAACCTCTTTACTTTTTATCAGTGTAAATTATCACTCATAAATTCCATTTCTCATATTATTAAAGTATGTCATGAGAATCTAAACAAAAGGATGTACAGTATAGAAAAGCTCCTTTACCATGGATTACTGCATCAGTGGAGCACAGCATGAAGTTATTCAGCTGTTTTCCTGGATCAGGTGTTTCTCACCTTCTTCTTCACAATGTAGATTCTATATTGCAGGGGTCACCAACCCTGCTCCTGGAGAGCTACTCCTCTGCACACTATAGATTCAACCATAATCCACCTCCACCTGATCTAAGTAATTACTGTCATCCAGTTCTTAATTGTCTAAACGGAGTAGATTTGAAACCTGATGGAAGGTAGCTCTCCAGGAGCTGGGTTGGTGACACCTGTGCTATGGAATTCAGACCCAGAGACTTGGCTAGCTGATCTACCATAGTAATATTGTGCGTAGCAACCATTTGGTTATAGTATGCCACTGCACCGCTGGAAAAGGAAATTGGCATCTTCATAAAGTAGATGGAAGCAGGTGGCATGAAGTTTTCAAATCTATAATATATATCTAATATAATATGGTGGAGCTTGGAATGCCATTCTCATTCATCAGTGGGCAGTGGTTAGCCGGAAAAGAGCCTGGGTGTGAGGAGGGCAAATGAAGCAAAGAAAAAATGGCAACATTATCAAGGAATTAATGCATTCGAAACACAACTTCGGTCACAGAACAAAATCCTTCTCCAGAGGCATAGGTCACTGTGGGAAGAACACAAAGGTAGTAATAGAGCTGTGAAGAGTAGATCAGATTTTAAATAGCCAAATCATGTGGTCATTCACATCTTGGTCATGGCATGTAACAGAATCGCTGAAAAACACGGTTCCTGGCATACCGTCCTTCATCTGAACTCTGCCCAATCTTTGTAAGCCAGGATTGTGGACATGCAGACACAGCAAATAAGCTGACCCATATTAAGCAGCCTGATTTGTCAGATATTGCAGCATGTTTAGCTCATAGGAAGTTCAAGGGACACTACAAAATCTCAAGACATTATCAATGGGTTCTGAACCATGACTTGGACTCCTTCTCACATTCTTCTGTCATCACTGGGAGTATTTTTATTATATTATTATATTATATTATATTTTTGTTTCTTTGTTTGAGAGCTGTTTGTGAAGTACCTAGGCCTGTCACAATAATTATTATTGTCATATGACATATGAGCATGATTTTTTTGAAGACCTCAGTATTGCTCATTTAAAAACACGCTGCTTACTTTTGAGTGGTAGATCAAATTGCCAAATCTGTGCTATTCCAGCCTTATACCCCAAAGTGAAATGCTCTTATCTATCATTATATCAGTATAATTTATTGCAATTATTTTTGGGACAATATATTAAATATAGTGATTAAATAGAAAAAAGAAATCTATTTAAATGTGAATGAATTCAAGTTTTAATAATTGTGTTCTTAAATCATTAAAAAATGATTAATCTTGACTGATATCTTTCAAGTGGCTCCTGATTTTTTGAGTACTTTACAGCCCTACACTGAAGCCTGTGGTGTGTACCTGCTAGGAAGGACAATGTAAGAGAAAGATACCCTGGTAAACCAAGCCTCTTATAAAGGACAGACTTCTTCCCTGGGCTCAGATAAATGTTCTTGAAAGAACTCTTAGTCAAGCTTTAACCAAAGTGGCCAGCTTCATTTTGGGATGACTGGATGCACCATGCAGATCAACACAATGCAATTCTGATCAACTTTGGGGACAAATTTGGGACAAGTAACTCTGCTTTATTAAGCTCAATACTGAATCATTTAAATTTACAGGGTTTAGCTGTAGGTTAGATTACTTATATTACAGAGGTGGGCCAGAGTGGTGTTACATCCTACCCAAGGACTCTTATTGGTGTAGCATAGTTGCATAGACTGGGAATCGCACCCCAGTCTCCCACATTGTGTGGGGCACATTGGTGATAGATTAGGGTTCAATCTAAAGTCTGCTCTACAGGAAGGTAGCTATCCAGGAGTATGGTTGGTGACCCCAGTTCTGGAGCCGAGTTTCTCAACCCTGGTCCAGGAAGTACCACTACCCTACCCATTTTAGAGTTTTCTCTGCTCCTACCACACCTGACTCAACTAGTCAGCTCATTATAAATCCCTTTTGAGTTGAATTGAACGTGTTAAAGCTAAGGGGGTGCAGGAGTGCCTCCAAGACCAGGGGTAAGAAAAAGCGCTCTAGATGATGTATGTTCATATATTGGCCTGATGAATTTAAAAGATATTGCATTAGGTTTACAAGACATTTAGGTCATGTCTTATTCTGTTAGATTGTCTGGTTGCAAAAGCAGAAATTCAATGACTGTCTAACCTGGAGTTTCCCCATGATCTGATTACTCAAGTGCATGTAAACACATTGATCGGATTACTGACAAAATCTGGATTTGTAATTTGTAATTTGACTTCCATGTGTTAACATTTTTAAGTCGAGACAAAATATACTTTCAGTGTATGGACATGGAGATCTATTGGGATTATTACACTTAGCTGTCATCATAAGTGTAACTTGTACTGATCAATTTTGCTTATGATCATGACGAATATCACCAGACACATAATGGGAACGTTGTGTGTAAGACATACTGAAAACCTGCCCCTTTTGCATCTCAATACTGTTTTAAGTGCCTTCAAAATCTCTTAGTGTTTTTAACTTATTATATGTGAAGTTCTAAAGTTCATTTGAAGTGCTGGTGGTTGATATGTTATTTCTGCTTGTGTCTACAACTTGTGTAGATTTTTAAAAATAACTGGTATTAAAATTAACTTGTATACTCTCTGCAATGCAATTTTGTTTTCTTTCACAGATTCATAATAAACCCAGTAGTATATCAAGCAACCTTATGTATACTGACCTTTTGTGGCACAAAGCCACTTTATAATGTTTTGCTCTAAGGACATGTTATGCAATCTTAACATGACCATGGAGGAATGTGCACTATATGTACAAATTTGTGGATGTCCCTTCACATAAATGCATTCAGTTGCACAGTGTAGTGAAGTATTGCCAACAAAAGTCTTCCTTGGACAGTACAGATGTAGTAGATAAACTTATTTAACTACTTGAAGTCTTGTAGTGTGTTATGTGTATCATGTCTGTATGGTATTCTGATCCTGAGTTATAAGGCCTAGAAAACAGCGTTCAACAGGTATATATATATATATATATATATATATATATAAATAACACACAGTAACATATGCAAACATATTATGGTATGTCGCTGAAAAACCAAAAATTATACAGCTTTAATCTAGGGTAATAATAAGTGACAGATCACATGATGTCCAGTCAGTTACTTTTGTGTTTTTTAGTGTTGAGCTATCCAGCAAGTAAGCTACACAGCAACCAAACCACTTATCTACATTTTACTTCAACAACCAGCATAGAACACTGTTCTCTCATGGCAATATACTTACCTGTTAAAATAATGTTCATGTATTTTACTGCTAATGGCACCAAAACAAGCATTTTTCACCATATGAAGCCCTGATCACAGCTGGCTACACACACTAGGAATTCTGGGATTTCTGCAGTTAAACACTTTGGTGTGAATGGGCTAAACTGTGAAGGTTCATTTGTTAAACCAGCTAGCACACCAGCCGCCCCATCTTAAAGCATCCAGCACACTACCCAGCTGCCAATAGCCGGCACTTTAACTCCCATTGGCCAGCACTGTAGCTAGACACATCCTTAAGCAGCCAGCACACCACCCAGCACATCTTCAAGAAGCCAGCAAACCAAGCACATCCTAATGCAACCAAAGTAGCCAGCACACCAATCACCATATTGTAATGCAACCAGCATACCTTAAAATAGCACACCTGCCAGCACATCATAAAGCAGCTAATCTGTCAACAGCACATCTTCATGCAAAACAAGCATGTCATAAAGCAGCGAGGATGGTGTGCCAACAACTGTAGGACATGCTGTGTTCATGCCTTTATAATGTGCTGTATACTGTGGCAGATGGTGTGCCAGCAATGTTAAGATGTGCCAGCTGGTGTGCCAATTGTTCCAAGATGTGCTGATTGGTTTGCAAGTTGTGTGGTTGCTGCTTTAGGATGTGCCAAATGGTGTGCCATTTGGTTTGCTGGCTGCAGTAAGATACGACTTGATGTGCCAGCTCCTTTAAGACTTTAAAGCACATTATAAAGTATTTTATACATAAAAGAAAACAAGAGAAAGGGCTGAGGACCAATCATTTATAAATAAGAGTAATTTTATGAAAACTACACATTATATACAATCATTGCTGCACTGGGAGAATCAAAATAAATCATGGTTAGAGTCTAGGCAACTATTGAATTCCAACAAGAGTCCTTGGACAAGACTGCTAACACTGTGGCCCACCTCTGTAAAATTAGTAACTTTGTAAGTCACTCTGGATTACAGTGTCAGCTAAATGCTGTAAATGTAAACCTGATCCCACCAAACATATACTACTGTGAAACAAAAGCTACCTTCTCTGGCCAACTATCAAAAACACCCAGAGCATTACCCACCCTCTTGTTTCTGCATTGGGCATTGCAGTGTGGCCATGTGCAGTAATCAGATTACAGGACAGGCAAAGTCACATAAGGCAAATTAAACCACATACTTGGTATAAAAGGAAAATCCACACTTTTATCATTTCAATGACATGTTTGTCTGATATAATCTACAGGGCTTGGACAATGAAACTGAAACACCTCTTTTATTGTGGGAGGTTTCATGGCTAAATTGTACCAGCCTAGTGGCCAATCTTCATTAATTCCACATTGCACCAGTAAGAGCAGCGTGTGAAGGTTCAATTAGCATGTAAGAGCAGGTTTTGCTCAAAATATTGCAATGCACACAACATTATGGGTGATTATGAGTTCAAAAGAGGACAAATTGTTGGTGCACATCTTGCTTGCGCATATAAATAGAGCAGAGTCTTACATGGTGTGAAACAATTAGCCGTTTGAACCCAAAGTTGGCATACTGGCATAATGAAGCCCAGTAAATGGGTTTGCATGTGCTGACAGTTTACCAAACATGTACATCCAACAAAAGAGATAAAGTCTTGCATAAAATCAAGTTGGGAATGTGCTGGTAAATTACCGAAATCAAATCCCACTACAAAAGGAAATCCCTCATTAAAAATTATTTAGGACTATATTCCATAAAGAAAACATCTTACCCAAGATCCAAATGTAGTTAGGGACAAATTTAAGCAACGTGCAGGTAAAATACCCTCACTAAAGCAGTACAAATGAATAGATTTCAGCATAACCAAAGCCAAAGCTAAAGCAGATAGCATGTGATAGTAGTCCTCCGTCTTTAATACAGCTGGGCTGATGCTTAAAGGGTAGGTTCCTTCCTGTAGATTACTTGAGACAGGACTCAGTAATCCTAATGTGATTCATGTAGCTAGGCAGGTACTCATAATACATTGTACAGTATCACACTAGTTTTTGGTTTGTTGCACCCAGAAGGAAGTGTGGGACTGCAATACTATTGTGAAGAAAGATAAAGGAACAACACATGATTAATAATTTAGACTGACATTGTTCATTAACTACATATATTGAAGTATTGTCTCTCAGTATTTTGTTGGGTATAATGTAATATAACAAATGTCTCAATATGGAGTTGTAAGGGTTCCTAATTGTGCCCTGTGATTATCCATCCTATGCAGTTTAAATATTCTCATTCAGTTCCTGCAGATATTGTGGTAGGGGTTGAGTGTTTATAGCATGTACAACACAGTTGATAGCACCCTACACAATTTTAATTAGGGGTATGAACAAGAAACAAAGATTTCAATAAGATAAAATTTCAATAAGTTTAAAAATAGTTTAAAAAAAGATGGATAAAGTATTTTATGGGGTGTCCTTATTTTTTCACATTGTGTTTTTCTGTGTTTATAACGTTTGAAAAAGTCTCTTCTGTAAATCTTATTTTGACTTTTTAGGAAATACTATTTACCCAAACAAAATATGCTAAGCCACTCCCATTCCAAGTGAATGTTAATTAATTTAGTTGCAGGTTTAAATAAAAAAAAAACCCTAAAAATACTAAAAAAAAACACTAGCACCCAAAAGGAATTAACTGATTGCAATGCATGATAATGGTTTGTTTGTTTTGGTGGAGACAAACAAATCTGTATGTGGAGGCACCGTGGTCAGTGCTGTATTGTCACATGTCCAGAAGGCCTGGTGTCATGGTGTTGGGTGCAATTTCGCGCAATGCCAGATCACTTCTGATCTTCATTACAGGCATAACTTTAACAGCCCTATATTAGATCAATTAGGTCCTGTAACCAGTAGTCCTACCTTTTCTGAACACACACTCTGGTGTACTATTCCAACAGGACAACACTCATCTGCATACTGCTGCTATCTCAGATTTGCCTTAAAGACACAGATACTACGCCACGGCCAAAGTGTGTATGTGTGTTTGGGGGGGGGGGTAAGGGGCGGAGCTCGATATAAACTATTTCCTCAGCCCATATCTAGTTTATATCCGGATATCGATATAAATATTGATTTATCACCCAGCCTTACAGTGTGTCCAGATTTATTAAAAATATTTATATATTTATCCAATTTTTTGCAGTTTTAAAATTTAAAAATAAGTGTACAAGAAACAATACTATTTATATATATATATATATATATATATATATATATATATATATATGAGGACAGGTGACCACGTTACCACCCAGCTCCATGACGTCTCGCCCCGCTCTGGGTCCCGTGGATCTCGCGATATTCGGCGCGGTTTCCGGTGTTGTGAATTGTCTCGGGAAAGATGGCGGTTAGCATCCGAGCTCGTCCTATCCGGAGTATACGGATGCGAGGTGAGGTTTTGAGCCCTCGTTTTAGGCTATTGGCCATTTCGTCACTTTGGAAAACATGCTTTTTCGAGAGCCGGTTGTCTGTGCAGCGTCTGTTTCGGCTTACTGTCCGTTGTCGCTGTTTTTGACAGGTCGGAATGACAGTGGGGAGGAGAATGTACCGCTCGATCTGACTAGAGGTGGGTTATCTATCACACGGCGCTGTGCCTCTCATATCCACACACTTCGCACTGTACTGAGAGCAGGGGCTGTGTTTGGAGTGAACCTGAAGGTATTGTGCGGCTTGTTTTGTTATTTTCACGGACGGACGTGAAATGGCTCACTGAAGCATCCCCCAGCCTAACTGCCCGTCCTGCTGCAGCAGCCAGCGGGGAGACCCAGCAGCCTGAACTCTGTCTTTCCTGGTTTATTTTGTTTGTGTTGGTGTCCATGTGTATGTTGAGCCCTAAATGTCACTGCTTAAACATTCAGCTGGGTGTTAGTAAGGCTCTGGTCGTGTCTGGCCTGACTGGGTTTGTGTTACAGCGTCCATAGTTAGCTGGTTCACTGGTTATCCTGTGTTGGGGTTTGGTCTGTAGCTAGATAAATTACTGCAGTCAGGAAGACAAAATGGATCTCCATTTGTGCAGTTTTCACTCCAGCACTGTCAATCTGGCAGACTTTCTCTGGCAGCTCCGATTTACTTTGTGTCAGAAATGAATCAAAATGACCTGAAAGAAAATCTTTTATCATTGGCTTCCATTAAAAGTCCCACAACTTCTGTAAAGTTACCAATTTGGAGACAGTGTTTTTTCAGGACAATAAATGTCCTGTGTGTCCTGATTGTCAGAAGAGGTTGGAAAAGGACTGTAAATGCATGTCAAATAATGTATAGGTTCTAGTATTTGACCTGTTATTTTTGTATTATGATTCCTCCAGACACTGAAATTTTAACATTTATCAGTACTACAGCAAGCTTGAGTCCATTGTAAACCTTAAAGGTGCTTTTCTTATTGATAAAATGGAGACAAGATTGAATAAGTTGGCTTCAAGCCCCCTCAGGAATGGCTTACATTTAACATATTATATTTGGGCAAATACAGATTTCCCCAAAAGTATCAGATTCAAAATAAAATCAACAGACTATTTTTGTTGTGTATACAGTATACAGTAAGTCTGGGAGATATGGACAATAAATCATATCCCAGTATATTTTAGCTGAATAGCGATGTGCCATATACCGTACACCTTGAAATCCTTTATCTTGTTTACTTTATTTGTCTATAGAGCACACAAATGTTTAATAATGTGATGTTCAAAAGTATTTCACAGAACTGCTATCCAGCTAACTAAAACACAGTGTTGGTAGTGTCCAGTAGCTGTGAAGCTAAGGGACATACCTGGCACAGAGCTGAAGTCGGCGGTATATTGATAATTCAATATATTTCATGTCAACATTGGGATGTAAAGATAATGCGATGTTGTTTATATTGAGTTTTTAAATAATATTGTTTCAATTTTGCAGAAACATTTTTTTCTGCTCTGAGCTCCTGCTCTACTCTGCTCCCCTCCACCCCGTTCGTGCAATCACATATACACTATGGATGGGGAATAAGGGAATAAGAAGAAATGAGGATCACGTTTGAAATGTTTAAATACAGTAAAAAAACATTCATGGGGAGTGATAAATTTTTCACATCATGTGTTTTATATCGCCATTCAACTAAAATATATTAGGATGTGTGGTTTTTGTCCATATAGCTCATATCTATCTAACTAAAATCTTGCTTTGTCAAATAATCCAGTTTTCCCCCACTATGATATAGCCATACATTTTGCCCTCTATTTGGAGCGTCTTCCACAGCTTTCTTCCCATAGTGTTTACTGTACACTTCCATGTCTTATTGATGGTGATGATATATCTTCTATATCTCTAACAAAACAAAGAAGGAATGACATTTCTGTGAGCTTGAATACAACGGGCTGAATCTTTTTGTAGTGGTTTCTCTTCCTTTGTTTATAAACTTCACATCAACAAGGTGGCTTTGTCAATTTGGGCTTTTGTGCTATTCTGAGTTCCTTTTAAGGAATCTGTTTTTAGGTGAACACAACTTTTGGTTTCTATTTCGGGTTGAGTGTTATATGTACAAATAGCAGTGTCGCATCCTTTTGTTTGTTGGTACTGGGGATTGAGGGTGCTTTCATTTTTAATGGTATGTTGGTGTTGTGGCATGTTTTATGCCTGTATTGATATTTCTCACTATAGAAGTCTATTAATGACAGCAGCTCTAATGCTATATAATTAAAACCTTTTAACTCCTATAGGTTTACAAATAAATTTTCAAAGAGAAGGTGATCAATTCCATGTTTCCAGATTAATGCACCTAATTTACATATCTGGAATGATGAACAGGTATTTTTATATCATTCTCACTATGGATGCACAATGATATTGAATTGATATCAGTATTGGAAAATTTTATAAGGACTCATTAACTCAATTGATTGGAATTTTCAGGCCAATATCAGATTATGCATTTATAGTTCTGTGGAACAGCGAGTGTTAATTCAGTGCAGAGCTACAGTGGTAAAATATACGTTTTGTTAATTTTACTTGGCTTCCAAACATCTACACATTTTCACTTTCAAAATGCTGGTCTCCTGTTCTACCACATCCTAAATGTGTTATATTAGAAACTGATCAATTGAAAACAGCAATTCTAGCAGTACTCAAATTAAGGATCTTTTACCAGCACCAAGGACCATGCCACGCCCCAAATTATTAATCACATTATTGTCCCTTTTGCAATGGTTGATCTGAACATTACTTGCCGTTCTGGCCCATGTCTACATGACTTGAAGTGCTGCACTACTGTCACATGATTGACTGAGTTGATAATTACATGAATGAATAGGTGTACAGGTTTTCCTAATAAAGTGACTGAGTGTAGGACTGTGCAACATAAAAAAAAAAGATATGTTTTAAACAATATGCCAAGAAATGCATCTTTTTTATGTTTTTACTATATTTAAACATATTGAAATTTGATCTTTTTTTTTTATACACAGTCTTATCCCTCCTCCATAGTGTGTACACGAGAGTGTGAATCAGGGTGGATGGGAGCAGAGTAGAGGAGGAACTGAGAGTCAGGAATAAAGTAGAGTGATGGAGCAAAATAAAGGTTTTTTAGACAGATTGAATCTTATGCATATGCAAATAATACATTAAAAATATCCTACTCCTACATCTACTTTATCCCAGTATGTCTGACAAGTCCAGAGGCAGTTAATGTTGTTCCAGTCATGTAATTCTGTCTTGCATGTAGGCCTTAGCTTTTCACTCCAGTCTCTTGGTAGTAATTTGTGGAAAACACAGAGGTGTTTATACTCCCCTGTAAATAAAGCTAAAAAAATGCTTTAGTTTCTTCACACTAGTATTGTCATACTGTTGTTTTATAAAGACAAGACAGAACCATTTGGTTACCTTTTGTTAAAGAAGGTATTAAAGAATGATTTAAAGAAATTTAAAAAGATGGTGTCTTGGTATTATTAGATTTTTTTAATCCCAGTTTTATCTTCACTCTCATTGCTGATACAGATGTGATATCTAGATCATCTGATCCTTGGTTGAATTCAATAAAAATCCATGCTAAGAAATGTGGTTTAGTCTGAGAAAAAATATTCATAAGTCTGTTATGCTTCATTAATATTCTGCAGTGGTTGGCACACAGAAGACTGTCTGGATGACTTGCTGTAAATGAGGAAAAATAGGCTTTAAATCTTCCTTTTTCCTTTGAAATGGCCTCTTTTGGGCCTAACATTCAGCTTTTTTAACACAATATGCTAACCAAACAATACAAACTCAGTGTGAAATTGTGAGCAAACTGAAAATAGATCATGACATGTTAAACATTATAGTAAGTGTAAGCCTAGCCTTTAAATGAACAAATATGTAAACAACCATTAAAAGCAGTATACATTATTAACTGTCCTCTATTTGTACATTTGTGTATCTAACTAATCTCCATGTGTTCTAAAAACGTCTTCACACAGTGTAACGAGCCTTGTGAACTCTTATTTTGGGATGTAGATTGTACCAGGTTTACTTGTTCCTGTCACACTGCAACAGTGTAGTCTATAAACAACAAATGCCTCTGTTCAGATTTTTCACAAATAGTCATTGTTAAATAAGTGTGTAGCACAGAGAAGCGCCATTTTACAGCACAAATGACACTATATGGACAGATGTTTCATTTTGTATCAAATGGCTGACCTGTGTTTGTATCCAAAGAGAAAATTAGATATTTTCCCTCATGACATCCTCCCATTGCCATGGTCTCTTTGTGTTTGCTTTGCTGGGGCAGAGAGAGCTCATACTCAGTGTCTCACCCTTGTTGACATAGCAGTAAGATGACTGTAATCCACAGAAGGCAAAATTGATAATTTTATGGACTGAGCAATATATTGCAAATATCATAATATTACATCTGTTACTCAGATTACCATCTGTGTACAATTTAATGGCAAAGAACCAGTGCATGTGGAAATTGTTTGGTTCCTAGAGAGATGGCATTCAACATACATACAAGACAATGTACAGTCTTGTTCAAATTTTGCCACAGAACATTTTTAAAGGTTACTAAAGTTATTGAAATATTGAAATATATATATATATATATATGTAGTGCATTGCACACAGTGTTTTTTTGTGTTATGATTAATTACTGAGACTTCATCACCATTTCTCTTAAGTATATTGAGTCCTAAGTTTATGGAAGTCGATGTGGGTGGTACAGTAGGGTTGCAACGTTATGATGTTATTTACCATGATTTTATGCTATCACTGTACACAGAATTTTACAATTCTTGTTCTTGTTGTTCTAATATGGTGTATTGTTAAAGTTCTGCAGTCCTAGTGTACATTGTTCCAATTGTATATTTGGAAATAAGCTGTTTTTTCTTTTTTGTTTGTTTTTTGCTTTTTTCAGCTTTTAGGGATAGAAGTCTTTAATCTTGTTAGTTGGAAAGAACATTGTTAGTTGCATCCTGAAGCCACTCTGTGGGTCAGTCATTAGACCTTTACCTGAATTTAAGGTCAGAATGATGATGACTTATAGCTGGTACTCTGATAAATGAACTTACTGACACATTATATATAAATAATTGTGCAGATCTTCACAGCAGAAGGAAAGACAATATTTGTTTCATTAAAAATTCATTCAAATTCATTAAATATGTGAATATACTTGGTATATTGGGTAATATTTTTTGTGGATTAATTAATTAATTACATATTGCTGTATATATATACTGATATTTTATAATCAGCCTGCTAGAGTGCAAAGTACAGGACTGGAAATTCAATTCAATGTCTGGAACTGTAAGATTCTACACTCCAACCCTGGTCCTGGAGGCAACCTTACCTTGCATATTTTAAGCTTTCCTTGCTGCCATCACAAATCATTCACCTAATCAGCTTATTAACAAGCCCTTTAAAGTTGCAGGAGGTGTGTTTAAGCTAAAATATGCCTGGCAATGGTGCCTCCAGGACCACATTTGAAAAACACTGCTCTACACCAAAAGGATTATGTATTTTACAAAATGGAAACACCTCACTTTCATAAAGCATATTTACATAGCATATGAGTAAAAGTTTCATTTTAATTTAGTTCAAAACTAATCAGCATCCAGCTAATTAAAGAACATTGCAGTTTATTGCCAGATGCTGGATGCTAAGTGCACAATAGAATTAGAGAGTTAAAAATAAGACAGTCAGCAGTCCAGTCCCATTGCATTAGCAATGATTTGAAAAGTGACTTGGAGGAAGCATGTGCAAGTACCATTTCAGCTTTCATGGCATTGAGATGATAGTGGGAGACCTAGCTACTATTTTGGAAACCAGAATGACTAACGTTTATCTTAAAAACACTGTTTGGAATAAGGCAAGAACATGTATAAAATGTATATCGTGATACAGGGCTTCCGATTCAGTATATTGCAATACTTTGAAATGTGTTCTTGCACTTCTATATCAGAAGCAGTTTTTATGGCATAATATTGTCAATATGATGATGATGATCATTTTAAAAAACATCACTAAAAATAGACTAGAAGTGAAAAGCAGTATCGGACATAATTTCCCAGTGTACCAGACTCCTAAAGGATTCTTTAGAGAAGGTCAGTATCACTGTTTCTTCAAGGGCATGCTCAGTGTTGCACATTCTTCTAAGTTTAATAATGTCATGTATCATATTGTTCACACTGTTTTCATTGGTACTGTGATTGAGTTACAATACCACATCTTCTGCTTAGTAATATGCACAACTGTGTCAACTCTGACTTTTATTTAGAGGCCAATTACATTGGTGACAGCTCTGCTTTTCCAGTTATTGTTTGCTATTAGGCTTGTGCAGTGTACTATTGTTGGATAAAGGCCACAAATACCATTACTATGTCAATATTTCTATATATTTTTAAACTGTTCAACTTTTTTGACCAGGGTAACTGATAGTAAAAACTATCAGTTATTCATTATACTATTGGAAATTTGAGCTTTGTGTGTTGGAACATTCTCACGTTTTTGGAAAAATGTGATGAGCAAACTGGTAAATTGTTTATGTTTTGGGAAATATGTTTGACTACTGTATCTCAGTACAGTGATTTCACCTGAATTTATCTCATTATAGACCCTAGAGATAATCTGCGAGAGATCCTCCAAAATGTTGCCAAACAGCAGGGTGTTTCCAACATGCGCAAACTGGGTCACCTGAACAACTTTATTAAGGTTTGTCTTGGTGTCTTGAGGTGTTTGAGCTTCATTCACTCTATTCTTGGGTTTCACATTGTGGCTGCCATATTTTGGACCAACTTTGCTTCTCTGCACACAAGTAACGGGTCAGAGATTGCTAAAATTACCCACCTTTCTTTTGAGGAAAAACATTGGTACTGTGACATAGTCAATAAATCTTTTGTCACCATTTTCCTCATAAGTCCTCATACCATTTAAAATGGAGATTAATTTGCCAAATTTACCAAAGCAGCTACCGAGATATAAATAATGCTTTAAATAATTAAAGTCAGCTAAAGTCAGCATCTGAAAAATATATTGCTAGTTAGTTGTCTGTATACCAACTAGTAAACAACTGAATACTTTTTGGAGATTTAAAAACTGCTTGAATGTAATGTGGTTTTGTAAGTATAATGTCTCATGAAACCCTAGAATATGTTTCCATGGTAACTATGGTGCAGAAGAATATTGATCAACTTTCTGTACTACCTTCTGTACCACCATTAAGCAATCTCTGTCATTAATTTTTAGATTCACCATCTTGTAGAGATGTTCTTTAAGGTCTTGCTCATCATATAGGGCATTTGCTGCACTAACATTCCTCTTACCTCTCACTTAGCTACTTTGCAATGTTGGCCATTCAGAAGAGAAGTTTGGATTTACCTATGATGAAATCATTATCTGGTGGGTACTGCCTTGGATGGGAATGAACATTTGGACAGAACACACTGTTGGTGAATTTTCTGACATTTGATTGATTTCTTATTCCGTTTCCAGCCTCCGATTGGCCTTACTTAACGAAGCTAAGGAGGTGCGGGCAGCAGGTCTCCGAGCTCTCCGCTACCTGGTCAGAGATGGCACTATCCTCCAGAAAGTTCTCCGCTTCCAGGTGGATTACCTGATTGCCAGGTGTGTTACAGTTGTACATCAGTGTTTTGTAATGGGGTCATTTAACCAGTTTCTTTTTGAGGGTCAATGGAGTAGATGTCCTGATGCTAATGCTTAGAGAAGAGTGTATGTGTGTATGTGTGTATGTGTGTGTGTGTGTGGTGTGTGAGCGAGTGAGCACTGGTGAGTGAGACCCTGGGAAGAGGAAGTCGGTCCTAGTTAAGATCAGTGTGAAGCTGTAGGCTCTGAGACAGTCTGCAGTATAACTATGCAGCAGGGATGTGGTGTTCCCTTTGTGTCTGTGCACATCTCAGCTTGCCGCAGGGGATCTTCTCTGAACTGGATGTTCTAGCCACAGGGTCTGACCTCAGAGAATTTCAATAAAAGAGCATACTTACTTTATATTTTAGCATGTTATATTGATTAAGTCTTGTTCTCTTTTTTTGTGCAGTCCTGGTGAAGTAATGCTGCAACACTTCTAGACACAAGTGCAATTTCGTGTCCATGCTTTTAATGAAACATATGAATTTTCATTGCTTATGCAGGGAGAACTTAGGGGAGTTTCAATCATCCCTTTTGACGAGTGCTGCGAGAGGTGTTTGTACACTGTTGGAGTTAGAAAATATTTATACATCTATTGTGACTGTGATATTTATCAATACAGTATAGATTATATAGACTAATGGGCAATATTTGTTGAGCTACACATACAGAAGAAGTGTCTCTCAATATGAGAGAAGGATTAGAATGGCATCCTACTAATCCATTCCATGCAGCTTGAATTTTCTAAAGCATTTTACAAAATTGCAACACACACCATGACACACACATTCGTTGGTCGTCTCCACCAAGACAAAAATGTGATGCCATTCTGAGTGACTCCATGACAGTTTGTCATGACTCCTTTGGTGATAGTGATGTTAGTGAGGGCAGTTATTGCAATGGTCTGTGTGGATGTAGTCCTGCATCATGCAGCCTTCTACCAATTGTGCTGGCATTTTCAATGACTCATAGAGGGCATCCCTGCTCACTGAATGTCCACAACTGTGGCTGTTGGTTCACTCTATGCATGTTGGACAATCTGTGAGTTCTCCCTCTCCATAGTTTATGTGGGTCTCTCAGATCCTTCATGTCATGTGCATGTCTTTTGCTATCCACTGCCACCAACAGCGTGCTATGGTAATTTCCACACAACTGCTATTGTGTGCAATATGTTGATAAGGCCTGCGATGCGACCCCTCTCAAATTGCTTTTGAACTTTTTTCCAAGGCACACTTTGCTTGCAAAGGATGCTACCACCACAACAGCACAAGTCTGAATGGGAAGCATGCACAATGGGATGACCTTATATAGTCACAGCGAGGAGGTCCATCCTTGCTTGTATCATTTGTGTGGCATCATTTGATAGTATTTGACACAATATCCTACCCACTAAGTTTCATTCCTGTTGGTTGATTGCTTTGGGGTGCAGCTTTTTATGTGTATATTGCCTTGCTCAAGTATCAACGAATACCCTTTATAGTGATAACTATCATCAGGTTCTGATCCTATTTATTTATCCTAGTTGGCTTTGTGCAAGCCCATTCCTGTAACTTACACATTTCTCCTTACTGTTTGTAGGTGCATCGACATTCAACAGAGCAACGAGGTGGAGAGGACCCAGGCACTCCGATTGGTGAGAAAGGTGAGGCACCCGCAATGAGCGACTGTTGTTGATTTGATGCCTTTTTGAAAGATTCATAGAAGCACACATCGAAATAGTTTCAAATGCCATTTTCAGTCTGTTTGGTTTATAAATGAGCATTTTACATTAAATGTTAAAAACAAAGGGCGGCACGTGGTGCAGTGGATAGCACTGTTACCTCACAGCAAGAAGGACCTGGGTTCGATCCCCGGGTGGGGCGACCTGGGAAGTTTCTGTGTGGAGTTTGCATGTTCTCCCCATGTTCGCGTGGGTTTCCTCCGGGTACTCCGGTTTCCCCCACAGTCCAAAGACTTGCATGATAGGTGAATTGGTGACTCTAAAGTGGCCCTTAGTGTGTGAATATGTGTGTGCCCTACGATGGATTAGTGCCCTGTCTAGGCTCACCCGTGACCCTGTTCAGGAATCAGCGGTTCAGAAAATGGATGGATGTTAAAAACAAACATTTTGTGATCTAGGTATGTCTGCACATATGCGAGAGAAAGAAACAATGTACAATGAGTTGACAATGAGTCTCTCTTTCCAGATGATCACTGTGAATGCTCAGCTCTTTCCAAGCTCTATTACCAACTCCTTAGTCGCCGTAGGCAATGATGGCCTGCAGGAGCGTGACCGCATGGTGCGCGCATGTATAGCCATTATATGTGAACTCGGTGGGTGGACGCATGCACGTGAACTAAAGACATTTTACTTTCATTTTACTGAGTTCTATGTAAAATGATGTGGTTTGTCACTGAATTTCAGCACTGAAGAATCCAGAGATTGTGGCTCGGAGGGGCGGCCTCAAAACCATCCTGAAGAATGTGATTGACTGCCAGCTCAGCCGCATCAACGAAGCTCTAATGACCACCATCCTACACCTGCTCAATCACCCCCATACACGCCAGTATGTGCGTTCTGATGTTGAGCTGGAGGTACAGGCCATATATTCCTCTGTTTCAGAAATTAGTCTATCAGAATGTTGGAGAAATATACTCGGGCAACACCAGACATCACTTTTTAAAAATGTCTTGTCTTTTTAGCAAATCCTGGCACCTTATACAGACTTTCACTACAGACACAACCCAGACACTGCAGAGGGACAGCTCAAGTGAGTGAACTTTCAGCAAATATAACTTGGTTTATAGATTTTTTTTTTGCATGTTAGAAAATGATACCAGTGTACTTATTTGATTTTTTTTCTAGGGAGGACAGAGAGGCTCGATTTCTGGCCAGTAAGATGTCCATTGTTGCTTCCTTTCGCTCATGGTCAGGTGCGTAATCTGATTTATGAATAATATTAACTTAAGTATATGTTCAGATTTTTGTAGTTGTTTTTATATGATATTCTTTTGCCTTGGGAAATGTTATTTGAAATTAAATATTGATCATACACACATGCTCACACACAATTTAATTTTCTACATGTACAATACTCAGGTTGAAGCTTCCCTCTTTTCTGTCTCTTACTGACCTCAATGATTTTTTTCCCCCCTGTCTGAATCCAGGCATCATTAACCTCTGCAAGTCAGGCAGTTCTGGCATCCAGTCCCTCACTGGCCTACTCTGTATACCAAATATGGAAGTGAGGGTATGTAGAGACAGTTTGAGGGGTATTTATATATGCATGTAATGTCAGGCACAAGGCAAATAAAATACCTTTCACTCAGTTTGTTTGGTGTCTTTATTTAGGATAGCTCAATATGAATTGCACATATAGTGTTGAGTAGTCCCTATAACCCTGAATTACTTTTTAGTATATTTAAATATTGAATACAGTTGAATTAAAGTTGACTGCAGTGAGGAACTGTTCTCATATGTTCTAAATATTCTTTCTACAGAAAGGCCTGCTGGAGGTGCTGTATGACATATTTCGTCTCCCCATGCCCATAGTTACACAAGACTTCATTGAAGCTCTTCTTAGCGTTGGTGAGTGCTGACTCAGCACAAATGCTCACTCTGAATCTGCAATGTGACATTGTTATGAATATAAATTATGTGACTGGGCCCTTTCTAGGTATTTAATGGGTCCGCTGGTGTTGTTTCTGCCACTTCACCCACCCTTTATGCATGCAGTGTATTTTGTGATTCTTGCTGAAACAGTGAAAATAAAGTTTGGAATGGATAAACAATGTATAATAACTTCCACCCTGTCTCTTCTTTTGCAGATCCTAGTAGATTTCAGGACAGTTGGAGGTTGTCAGATGGTTTTGTGGCCTCAGAAGCAAAAATTATCCTCCCTCATCGGGCACGGTCAAGGTGAGTGCTCCAGAGGACAAAAATGATATATGAATGCAGGGCAGGCACAGACACTGAAAGCTGAAAGCACTTATAAAATAGTAATTTCTGTCTGTCTTCCTATATCTCTATAGGCCTGACTTGATGGATAACTACCTTGCACTTGTACTTTCTGCCTTCATCAATAGTGGACTTCTAGAGGTAATTTTTTATTCCTTGATGGAGGCATGTGTGTTTTCTTTTATGTGGAATATTATATGACCACCGATTTAACCAAAGGGTTGTGAATGTCATAGGTTAACTTTGCACAGCAGGTAGAGTGGCCACTTAAAAAAAAAAAAAAACATTAAATATGACCTATATGCAACATTCATTTGAACGATTCACATTCCTAATCTGACACACATGCACAAAGTCTGCTCCCAGAGGATACAATTTCATTTTTGATAGCATTACCGGAGCTATCAAGGAGTTCTTGTGGCCCTAGAAATTCAGTGCAACTTCTGAAAAGGCAACTTACCCCTTAAGAAAACGCGTCAGACCCCTCTACATATCAATCAATGGAAAATGAAGGTACATGCGGCCCATGTAGATGCTGTTGATGAGATGTAATGAAGTGCTTTAGTTCACTTTCTAAACTGCAGTGTGAAACCAGAAATAACAAGGCCAAAATATGCAATGTAACAAAAACATGAACCTTGGTCCAGACTTTCAGGTGTGAAAATGCCATTAGTCTTTCAGACATCAACTTCCAGTGTTCCTCGGAACTGCAAATTATGTACATTATGTACATTATGTACTGAAAATGCTTTACTGTTTCCTCAAAAGTCTTCTCCTGTTTTGTTGGCATCAATAATTTTCATTTTCAAAGTGCTGGGCAGCTGCTCAGAGGAGCCCATAGATGCTGGTTGTTTGGGCAGAGAATTTATCATACTTAGAAATTTGCATCACCTCGCATAATTTTTCTGTTTATGATTGTGAATAAACCTTAACCTTAACAAGCCAATTAAAGTCCTCGTTGAAGTTATGAGGGATTAAATCTGCTTAAAATATTCAAGAGAAGTTTTCTACTGCTTGCCAAACTAGTTACAGTTTTTAACAATCAAAACATTTGCATGTCACCTGTCTGTGTCCTCAGGGGCTAGTGGAAGTAGTCACTAGCAGTGATGACAACATTTCAGTCCGTGCTACCATCCTTCTAGGAGAACTCTTGCACATGGTATTTTTCAATGACATTTTTCACTTTCTTTTCTTACTGTGGGTCTGACCATGTCCAGTAGTCTTCCTAAATGAGTCTGTTTATTTAGTCTAATTATTTCTTCTGCAGGCCAATACCATCCTCCCTCACTCCCATAGCCACCACTTGCACTGCCTTCCCACACTCATGAACATGGCAGCCTCCTTCGATATCCCTCAGGAGAAGCGTCTGTAAGGCTTTCTTCTGTTTTTTTTAGTGAAACGTATGGAGAGCTAATCTGCATTTAAGGAAAAAAAAAAAAAAACTGGAAATTTTCCAGGTGCTGACATGTTCTCTATTGTTTGTATTATTAGACGCGCTAGTGCTGCAGTGAACTACCTGAAGCGATTCCATGAGAAGAAGAAGAGGGGCCCCAAGCCCAACAGCCTTTACCTGGACCACATAGTCCGCAAGTCAGCTGCTGCTCACTACTGTCGAGAGCAGCACCAGCGACCCCAGAAAGACATTTATGTAATTAAGGTATAGCCAGAGTGTTGTCACATGGTTGTACTTTTTGGGAAGCGAAGAACAAACCTTTAGATTTCAATAGTTTTTCAGTGGCATAACAAATGTTGAATATTTGGTATCATTGTTCAGGTACTGAATATACCACTATTATATAAAATGTTATACCAGTGTGTTCCCTAACCTGTGTGTTTTCAGGATACTGAGGAGGCACTGTTAATGAACCTCAGAGACAGCCATATTCTCAATCACAAACAAAACCTGGACTGGAACTGGATCCTTATCGGTACAATACTAAAGGTTAGTAGGTTAATGGATCAGGTCATATTATAGAATAGAATATATTACACTCATTGTTAAAAAAAATGGTTGCATAATAATTGCACTCAGAAGGTAGTGTTTGTAATGTTGTTTTAAAGAGAGATAAAGGAACAATATATGATTAAAAATATAGGCAGATATGGACAATATTTACTGAGATACACATACAGAAGTAGTGTCGGGTATAACGCAACATGTCAGACATCACTCACAAAGTTAGAGGTTTAGTAGTAGGGGAGTAGTGCATCCCACACATTTATTTATATATATATATATATAATGTGTGTATGTATGTATGTATGTATGTATGTATGTATGTATGTATGTGTATATGTGTGTGTGTATATATGTATGTGTGTGTGTAATAATACATCTGAAATGTATTTACTTATGTTATTTACTGTATTTGTTGTCATTATGTTTCAGTGGCCAAATGTTAACTTGCGCAGCAACAAAGATGAGCAGATGCACAAGTAAGATTACATGCCGACTGACTTTATCCTTAATTATTTATGCAGAATATTTTTGTATACTCATTATTGTGCTGTCTGAGTGTTGGATTCATCTGTTGATGTGTTATTGTTGTTCTAGGTTTGTACGAAGGCTCCTGTTCTTCTATAAACCCAGCAGTAAACTCTATGCCAGCTTGGAGCTGGACCACAGCAAGGCCAAACAGCTGACAGTGGTTGGCTGCCAGTTCATTGAGTTCTTGTTGGAGTCAGATGAGGTGAGGGGAAATAAAAGCAAATGGAAGAACGCTTAAAATGTGTCATGAAATCCAACCTTTCTCCAGTATATGTACAGTTTTAAGTTTCACTTCTTTGCTGTTTTTCATTCTTGTTTTTTGAAACTTCTCTCACACGCACACACACACACACTCTCTCTCTCCCTCTCCCTCTCCCTCTCCCTCTCCCTCAGGATGGCCAGGCATACCTAGAGGACCTGGTGAAGGACATTGTTCAGTGGCTGTCCTCATCATCTGGGCTCAAACCAGATCGCAGCTTGCAGAGCAATGGCCTTCTCAACACCCTCAGCCAACACTACTTCCTCTTTCTGGGTACTCTCTCTGCCCACCCTAATGGAGTTAAATTACTGGAGAAATGCAGTGTCTTCCAGTGGTGAGTTGGAGAGATCTGTTGATGACCTTTTTGACATTGATATGGTCAGATATATCTGATCATGTTGTAATTTGTACTGTATATGCTGGTAAATGATCTTATTGTCCATGTGTTTCTGCACAGCCTGCTGAACCTGTGTTCCTTGAAGAATCAGGACCATCTTTTGAAGCTGACTGTATCCACACTGGACTACAGTCGAGATGGCTTAGCACGTGTTATCCTTTCCAAGATCCTCACAGCTGCAACTGATGTAAGCAAATGGCTACCTTATTATGTGAGGAGTTGATATTGACTGATAATTCTGCCACACTAATTGTTAACAAGATTATGTTCACACAAAGTGAAAATATCCTCAATCTGATTTACTTTCCAAATATTACCTTGTGTTTTTAGTGTGACCTGTACCTATCATGAGCCTGAACATATCACGTTGCTGAACTCTGATCCCAAATACAATGCTCAGCCTGGCACTTTCATTCACCAAAGAAAAGTTGTTTTGGTTTCGTCTTTTACATGACATGAAAATCAGCCCAAAGGACTGCTAACCTTTAAAAAAAAAAACAAAAAAAACTTAGTCCCATGTGTGCTTACTATTATTGTTATTTGAAAGTTGTACTGTATATGCTGAGGTTATTTGTCTGCCTTGATCTTAAATGTTGTCTAGTAGAATAACCATACAGTAATATTGTTATGTACAACAGAACTGCCGACTGTATGCCACAAAGCACCTGCGAGTGCTGCTACGTGCCAATGTGGAGTTCTTCAGTAACTGGGGCATCGAGTTGCTGGTCACTCAGCTCCATGACCGAAACAAGGCCATCTCTATGGAGGCCCTGGACATACTGGATGAAGCCTGTGAAGATAAGGTTAGGAGAGGAAAATTACTGTAGTTTTGTGTAGTTAGTGATGTTTAAAATCTTACTGTTGGAACAAAATCTCCAATGCATTAATTTTGTAGGAATAAAAAAGCTTTGTACACTTGTAATGGAAGTTAATATAAAATATTTAAATTTCAGACTGTTTTCACAATATTCAGAATATGAATTGACAAACAGCATGATTTGATGATATGCTCAGAAACATGTTAGTGCTTCATGATCAAATAAAATATGATCTCTAGCTCAAACCACACTGCTTTGTGGCACTTCTGTTGACACAGTTAGTGTATAGAGGTTATTTTTAATTATGTTCTGCTTATAATGTGGAAGTTTGAAAAATGTCAGTTTTAGCGTGCTGCAGAGTGTAAAATGTCACTGATAAAGTGTCACTGATACTGATAGGTGCTACTTATGTGGCTTTCTCTTTTGTCTGGATGTGCCCATTTTAATTTCTGGCTGTGTTCTTAAGGCAAATCTCCATGCACTTATTCAGCTGAAGCCAGCACTAACTCATCTGGGGGACAAGGGTGTTCTCTTGCTTTTACGGTAAGCTGCAAGAAGCTTTACATTTGTTTGGCCGCATGTCTGAAGAAGAATATTATTACATTTAAAATTTAAATTATGTTAATTGATCAGGGTTTTTTTGTTTGTTTTGTTGTTTTTTTTCCCAGAAAGACTGACCTTTTTATTTGCTTTACAGTTAAGCAGATACTAATAGGAGTGGGACTGAAAAAATGCTCAGTTCAGGGCTGTTCTTATTGTATTCCTTTTCACTAATGATCTTGTATTGTTTTTTCAGGTTTTTATCCATTCCAAAGGGTTTCTCCTACCTCAATGAGAGGGGCTATGTCTCTAAGCAGCTGGAGAAATGGCAGAAGGTGCTACATTTTTTTTCTTTCTTGGAAATCCTGGGTTCAGGCGTTGTTATGCATCTGGATTGATTATGGACATATTGTAACAAAATCTAACAGGGATCTGCCTAATTTATTAGATTCACTCTATTCAGAGGTTATCCTGTGTAGTGTAGTGTAGTGTTTTAACCTTACTTATTTATTTATTTATTTATTTTCTGTGAAGCTGCTCTGTGACAACTTCAGTTGTGAAGAGCGCTATAAAAATAAATTTTGATTTGATTTGATTTGATAGTGTGTAACTTTGCTCTTGGTTTTTACTTTATAATCCTTAATGCAAAAATGCATTACAATGTGTAAAATAAATTGAAGCAAACTACGTTTTTAAATAAATTCGTTTTCTAAAAATATGCTTATAAATATGCTCTTTTAATGATTTTGATTAGTCTGATACACATCTGAAATAATGAACTAGACATTTACCACCAGAGTAACATTTTGTTGGCCTTTGAAACCCTAGGCCAGTTTTGTTGGATGTTTTTGTAATTTGATGTTTCATTCACCAAGACAGTCACACATACCATATCATGTTATTTTTAGGAGATCCTAGGCTACTCAAATATTTCTTCATTTGAATTTGGTCAAAAATTTTTTTTTTTTTCCTTAAAAGGGACTTTAAACACTGTACGTCTCAGAAGTCCTGTTAATCATCCACAGTGTTTTTGAACTGAAAATGATGAGTTTTTGATGAGTTCTTTGTAATGATTAGATTGAAAAGGATATTTATAAGTTATTCAAAATACTTGACAGTGGTCGAAATAAAATAAAAATAACTGACATTGTCCTTTTATTATTTTTATTTATGTATGTATTATATACCACAGTTATCCCTTTTATTGTGACATGTGAACTCTTTTCAAAAAAGCGTGCAAACAGCACCTCATTATCCTCTGCAACTCAATATCTGTATCATATCATTACACATGGAAGATTCATTTGGCATTTAACCTGGGATTTAATTCAATTGGAAAAGTTTTTTTTAACTGTTTTTTGAGTTGGATTACTCTCTGATAATTCATCATACACTTATGATAAAGTCTTGTAGTTTATGATGTGTATCATGTCTGTAGGGTATTCTGATCCTGAGTTATGAAGCCTAGAAAACAGCATGTAAATGTATCTCTGGTTCTAAGAGTTATCAGTTAACTGTATCTTTTTTTTTTTCCAATAAAGGAATATAACCTCAAGTACGTGGACCTAATAGAGGAGCAGTTAAATGAGGCGCTCACTACATACCGCAAACCAGTTGATGGAGACAATTATGTCCGACGGAGCAACCAAAGGTACACAGAGTACTTTTTCCATTGCTTATAATTTACTCTTGGCTGCCACTGCACTGCAAAGTTACACCTATGAAGTGAATTGATGCTGGTGAGTTGGCTTTTTAGATTGTTGATTATGGTTTGTTCCATTCATTAGGTTGCAAAGGCCAAATGTATATCTTCCTGTGCATCTCTATGGCCAACTTGTGCATGACAAGACAGGTTGCCATCTTCTAGAGGCTCAGGTATAAATCAGATTATTCTGATTTGTATATTTTGTAAAGTTCTGTCAATGTGGGTCCTTTTGTAAAGCACCCTTATTTCTCTTGCTTTCTCTCTCTGTCACAGAATGTTGTACCAGACTTGAGTTACACAGTACGCTCCCCAGTGTTGGACACTTGGGAAGGCATCAAACAACTTAAAGCTGCTTTGTGGGCCCTGGTAGGTACAGGTTTGTGTCTTTTGTTTGTGTGTGATGTAGGGGAAAAATAACTTAAGTCTGCTTAATATTTTGTCCCAGGGTAATATTGGCACATCAAACTGGGGTCTGAACCTGCTGCAGGAGGAGAATGTTATTCCAGACATTGTGGCTATGGCCCACCACTGTGAGGTCCTCTCCATCAGAGGGTAGGTTACCACAAACCTCCTCTCTGCTTTTCCTCTCTGGTTCTCTTTGTGAGCTCTCGTTTTCTGGGAAACTGTTAAACTGTTTTGCAAGGTCGACACACCTAAATTTCTTAAGTGTTTCTAACATTTGAGTCATTTTCCGCCCAGTTTTATTGAAGCTCCCCATTTGCTCATTTTCTTCTCCCATTTCCTCTTTTTCTTTTTTCTGCAGAACGTGTCTGTATGTGCTAGGCCTAATTTCTAAGACAAAGCAAGGTTGTGAACTGCTGAAGTTGCAGGGGTGGGATGCAGTTAGGCACAGCCGCAGACAACAATGGCCAGTGGTGCCTGATGAAGTAGAGCAGCAGCAGCAGCAGCTGCCACCTCCCACCCTGCTCTCCTCAGTCCCCAGCACCCTCAGTCTGAACTCCGAGTCCACAAGCTCCAGACACAACAGCGAGAGTGACTCCACTCAGCCCAGTGAGTGTTCTAGGAAGCACTCAGCAACCATTAGCTACATTATGAGCTGCAGTTCGTCAATTTTATTTGCTCTTAAGTGACCTCTGCTGAGTGTGTTTCCTAGTAATATATAGTGTGTGGTTGTTAATGTAGTGTAAATGAATGATTACAGTAGTATTGACTAGTTCTGTCTAATTTTCTTTTCTCTGAGATTTAGTTTTGTGCTTATGTTTTCAGGCATGTACATCATGGATGATGATAAGTTAGAGGGTTCAGACCTGTCTGAGGACCAGCCCCTGTACTTCAGGTCTAAGCTCTTAAAGGACCGTAGCCCCTTCACCATCCTAGCGTCCAGCCGCTTTGTTCGTAACCGCTTTCTCATCTCCCTGTCTGGGAAGAAACTGCGTAGCACCAGCGATCCCAAAGGCAGCAGTGGCAGCAGCAGCAAGTTCAACAGTGACCCCAAGCTAGGAGGCCTTCGGAGGAACCGCACAGTCACCGAACCTTCTGTCTACTCCCCTGGCCAGGGAGATGTTTTCAGTCCTGTTTTTGCTGATGGACATTTGCCCAAAAGCCCTTCAGTCAGCCTAGAGACCTCTTTTGTGGGGAACAAGACTGCAGACCTCCAAGGCAGCACACCCAGCATCACAGAAGGGGAAATGCGTGTGCCTCGGGCATTGGAGCGAAGCTCGGGGGGTGGAGATGTCCAGCGAGAACAGACCAGTCGAGAGAGACTAGCAGGTGATGGCTCCTCCGGAGGTGGGGGTCAATTTAAAAGCCGCAGCCAGAGCTTTAACACGGACACCACAACCAGCGGCATCAGCTCCATGAGTTCCAGCCCATCCCGAGAGACGGTGGGTGCCGTGGACTCTTCCACGATAGACACTGACTGCGTCAGCCTCAACACGGTCATCAGTGCCCAAACTATCAAAACGCTCAACTCTCTCACTCCCCAGTCCAACCACCTGCCTCTGTCCAAATCCAACTCTGTTCTGTTGGTTCCCCCAGGCTCCTCTCACACACTGCCCCGCAGGGCACAGTCACTCAAATCCCCCTCTGTGACCACCATCACCAGCCTAACAGACTGCAGCTTCATGTACACTAGTCCCAGGGATGCCCTGGGCTATGCTACACTCAAGCGGCTTCAGCAACAGCGCATCCACTCCTCTCTCTCCCACAGTGAGGCTCTGGCTTCCCCTGCCAAGGACGTGCTCTTTACTGATGCCATCACTATGAAAACGGGCAGTCTAGACTCTAGGCTCACATCCCGAAGGTACACACGAAATATAGCTTGTTTTCTGTTTGGGCCAGCATTGGCATCACAGTTTTCTCTTTGCCTACTGTTTATTGTTGATTCTCTTTTAATGTAACACCATATTTACACGTGAACTGTAGGAGCTTTTTAATATCTTAATTTTTCCTCCAATATGATAAATTCTTCCACTTCTCCATAGTTGTTCATTATTCTGTCCTGCAATATGCAGAATGTTTTCACTTCTTTAAAGTTCCTTTTCTCTGAAGAGTTGGGTCATAACCATTTCCTGGTTTGGGACCTGCTTTTTCAGGACTATGAGTGTTCTGTTCCTTGGCTGAGTGTCTGTAAACAAGATACTATTTAAAGCTTATTTCAGCTTCTTATGTCTTTTTTTTTTATATTGATGTTTAAGCAGTAGTAATCACTTTTTCTTTCTGACATAGGAGTTAGAAACACTGGGTATGAAAATGTTATTCTGTGTTCCTAAAGTAAACGCATTTAGCAAAACCTGGACTTTTTGGGGGGAATAATGTGAACTGTTTCTGATGGTCCCGCTTAGGTGTTCTAAAAAGCGCATCAACTGTCTGGGCCAAGACTCAGGCAGGCCCCGCCGCCGATTTCTTCTCCCACGGTGCGTGGACCACCTTAGGGGCTTGTGCCTCTAATATTTAGAAAGACTGGTCCTGTCCTTTTTGTAAAATTTCATCCTCTTGCCTCCATACAGTCCCTAGCCCGCTTAATCAGATGTGCTTTGCCCCAGTGATTTGTCTCCAGTATCCCTTTTTCACAGACTTGATTTTCCTCAGACCCTCTTGATACTGAGCAGCTGTAACTTTATCCTCAATCCCAGTATTCCCCTTTTGGCAGTGGACAAACATCCCTTCCCACCCAGTGATCTTACGCAGTTAGTTTAGAGGAATGACTGAATTGAGCCTTATTCGTCTACCCTAGAACTCCCGGCTGAATATGCACGTTAGAAAATCCAGTGTCACAGTTCATGGAATTCAACCCTGTGATTCCCTTACTTTTTATGTCTGAATCAGAGGCATCTAACTGCATAACCTGGTGAATGTTTAGCAGCCAGTAGTCATTTGTGTAGGACAGTCCCAATCACCTATTTTCTCAGCTTTTTATTAATTAAATTACTGCAGCTCAAAATTGTTTAATTCTTGTTCAGACTAACTGCATAGCCTTGTATCTTAAATTGTCTCCCCCTCCCCCATGTTATCGTGCCTTTGATGTCTCTCATTATCTCACTGTGTGCACAGGTTTTTAAAGGCTCTAAGCTTTGCATCTCTGGATAAGGAGGACCTACTGAGCCCCATTAGTCAGACCACTCTTCAGCGCTCCTCCTCTGTGCGCTCCATGGTGTCCAGTGCCACCTTTGGCAGTTCAGATGATTACATTGGTCTAGCTCTGCCTATGGACATCAACAATATGTTCCAAGTACTCGCCTTATTCATTCCCATAATGGCTTCTTTTCGTGTGTGTGTGTGTGTGTGTGTGTGTGTGTGTGTGTGTGTGTGTGTGTGTGTGTGTGTGTGTGTGTGTGTGTGTGTGTGTGTGTCTTTAGCTGCAGTTATAAAAATAAACTGGAATATACATTATCTGTGAAATATCCATTATATGTGTTGATTTTGTCCTAATAGCTAAAAGAGACTCCATATTTCCAAAAGAGGACCAGTCCACCATCAGAGGACAGATCAGCCAAGTTCTTCTCTGGAGATTCTGATGGTATAAAACATTAAAATACATTTAATCAGCTCTTGATTGTATAAGTATTCATAAATATCCTGCTCATTGTCTGTGTGTTGCTAACTTCTCTGACAGGTCCCAGTGAGGGTTTGCGGCATGGTGTCTTGAAGTCTCAGCTGAGCATCACTGAGCTTATGGCAGCGAGCCGGGCAGATCAACAGCAGCTGCTGGGCTCAGAGGAGACTGGCCTGCAGGAGCACACAGAGGAGAACTGCCTGTACTGTGTGGGCTGCAAAGTACTGGGCTGCTACACGCATGCCCAAGCCCAGAGTCGGCCAGGTGAACCACAAGATCCGTTTGATACTTTTGACCTTTAACAAGCTTCTTGTTAAATGAAGCATTGCTGCAGATATGGGTTTTCAGGTTTCATAACTCTTGTGTCTGGTTCTTTATGTCCTCTTTTTATTTTAAGACTATGCTGATGCTCCATACTCTGAGTGGTGCAGCCAGCCCATGCATAATCATCTTGAAGTGATGCCCCAGTCCAAGTTCTCAGGGGTGTCTGGTTGTAGTGACACTGTGTCTCAAGGCTCTGTTGGGAGCACCCGCAGCACAGAGTTGGTTCTAGGTAAGAACAGTGGCCGATGATCCTTCAGTAGTATAGTTGAGAAGAGGAAGTGTTTAGGAACCACAGCAACTCGGTCAAAGGCTTAAGAGAGTCAGGGCTCTCTTAATTATTCAATTTTAATGGCCAAATAACTGCATGTAAGCCTTACATCACCAAACTTATTGCCAAGTGTCTGATGAATTGGTGTAAAATGCACAAGCAATGGAGACATGTTCTGTGGAGTGAGCCTGGGTTTGGCAACCATTAGCTTGTGGAATGCAAGGTTTGGTGGAGGAGGGATAATGCTAGGAGTTGTTTTTCAGAGGTTGGCTTAGCCCATTTTATTCGGTGAAGGGGAAAAATGCTTCAGCAACTTCCAACTTTGTGGAAACAGCCAGGAAGGCCCTTTTCTGTTCCCTTGTGACTGTGCTCCAGTGAACAAAGCAAAGTCTTAGAGGGATGCTTGGGTGAGTTGTGGAAGAATTTGAAACACTTCTGGGATGAATCTGAGATTTTCCTGTATCTGTTTCTCACCTCCGAAATGCTCTTCTGGATAAAAGGGCATTTCCTACAGACGCACTCAAACATGAGGTCAGTTGGCTGTCCTTAAAGCTCCTCTAGGTTTCCCAGTACTTATGTCCATATAATATAGCTACTATACGTGGCAATTGGCTGCTGAATTGAATCAAGGTGGTTTTGAATTCTGTTGGGGTTTTTTTTTGCCTAGAGCACCAGCACTCATGAGGCATGGGTTTTTTTTCTGATCTCATGATACATTTGGAAATGTGATGTGGAATTGTATAATTCCATCCAATGCTATTGTCACCCTGTACAAAGTTAAACCATATTTTCTATAGAACACGTTAGAAGTACACTTGAGGATATGATGTTTGGCTTTTCGTCAGGGGTTAAGACCATTCCAGAAGATGCTCCAGCTTGCCGAGTTTTGCTGAGAAAAGAAGTGCTCCGTCTAGTCATCAACCTTAGCTCATCAGTAGGAACCAAGGGGCATGAGACTGGACTGCTCACGTAAGGAGATTCTAAGCAGTATTTATTGAACTCACTGCCAAAGATCTGTTTTAATATTTTTTTTCTTAATCCAATGACTGTAGGATCAAGGAAAAGTTCCCTTATGCGTTTGATGACATCTGCCTGTACTCTGAAGTTTCCCACTTACTCTCCCACTGCATGTTCAGACTAGCTTCTCGACGCTTTATCCAGGAACTGTTCCAAGATGTGCAATTTAGTCCGGTAATGCTCTCTGGAATTTTGACTTTTCACATCCATAAGTTGCATGACCTGTTTTTCCTTTGCTTTTGCTATTCCAGATTTCTTCATGATCTTCTCATTTTTCACAGTTGTATGAAGAGGCTGAAAGCATCTTGTCAATGCCACCAAAGTCTACCACTGTAGATTCCCCACCAGAATCCTGATCTTCAAAAGTTCTACAGCCTCAGCTTGCTGTTGTCCACCTCTTCTACACTCAACCCCACACATCCCACTCATTCCACTGGCCTGGCCACAATTTTTTGAAGACGGATTGCAATAAGAGGTAACACGAGGATGTGGAACAGGCACAGGTGGACTACAGAGACAAAAAAGGATATCTGTTGTTGAATGTGTATGAAGAAAGAATCGGTACGGCATGTTAAGGAAATGGGATCAACAAACTTCTGCCTGAACAAAAAGCCTGAAACAAAGACAGCAATCTCTCACACCCTTTCATGAAAGTATAACCAAAATATAGCGTTTGATTGACTGATATGAACATGAAAGCACTGACAATATGGTGTGATATTTAGAAGCTGAACTATATAGGAGGAAAATCTCTCTTAAAATACATTGCATCTTGGAAAAAAAAAAAAAAAACAATGCTGAAAGAATTGAAGATGCTAATTTTTATTTCCTATATCAGTTCTGCACAGTTGTGGTTGCCCTTAACTAAGGGCAAATGCAGCCAGTAATAGACTGAACTTAAATAACTTGAGCATGTTTTCTAATTCTTCCTTCAGTGGAGACTTCATCTTTGATTTTAACACTACAAGGTTCCAGTGGTTTGTATCAGATCTCTCTTTCACTAACTTCATTAATGTGTATAAAAAAATAAGCAGAAGGCTGAAGCATTCATCGAAAACAAGCATCAGTTCTAATTCCACACCCACATTTAAGACAATCATCAACTAGTAATCTGATTAACTGACTGACTGACTGCCTGGCAGCATTTCCGTTTAGAACTTCATGTTTTAAAACATGCTTTAAGGGTTTTTGTCTAATAAGGTAAGGCAAGGTGAATAAGTAGAGAGTAGCAAGGTAATAAATGTTTCAGCATTGACTTAAAACATGCTCATCAAAGCCATGGTCAGCGTGGTTTTTTTGGCTAAATCTATGTCAGTTGTTTTCCCTTAATCTGCCATATGACGCATGAAATACGCACCGTAATCAGTATCGGAGCTGATGTTTATATCACTTTGATGGATCTTTAGTGCCAAAAAACCCAAAAGCCTACTCCTTTTCATACTGCATATATTTTCAGGCTACTCATATTCAGTTGTCAAATTATTCAGCACACATTTCACCAGTGTTCACAGTTTACAAAAGATACATTTCGTAAGATTTGCCTACTTCTTCAAAGACTAGAAAGCCTCTTTACCACTTCCAGGCAGTTCTCTAGTATCTGCATCTGTCATTATGTAAGAGAATATAAAGATCCCTTCAAGTATTAAATGGACAGTAATAGCCACTTTGATTTTGGCTATAAAAAATACACAGTCAAGTCACATTTATTATGACAACCTTGTTTATGCACATCATGCACATTTTAGTAAAACTCTTACTATACAGGAGCACATTGTGGTTCTATAATTACAGACTGTAGTCCATCTGTTTCTCTGCAGTGTTTAAAAACTCCAGCACTGCTGTCTCTGAACCACTTTTACCAGTGCAATACACACCAACACCATGACCATTGAAGATCAGGTTGAAAGGAGGCAAACAAAGTATGCAGAGAAACATTTGGACTACAATCTCTAATTGTAGAGCTACAAAGCATGTATGGTAAGTCGATTTTACAGAAATGTGAATGAAATATAGAAATAAGGAGGTGATCATAGCATGGGTCAACTGTGTAAAGGAGCTTTAAATGGTTAAGCATCATTTTAGAATGATTTTATGATGATTTTCCAGACCTTTCATTGTGTCTTTTGCTATCAGATCTTGCTTCCTACCCTTCAAATTATCATCTTTGTGATGAGACAGTTGCTTTTTGCTCATTCAGCAGAGCTTTTGCAAACATTGCATTGGCTTTGCAACACAAGTGAGCATTGCTCATTAAAAACCACCACTTGTCCATGCTAACTTGACATGTTCTTCAAACAATGCTCTGTCCCACTGTAGGCTTTGTAAAATTGACAAGACAAGACAAGAGTCTGGAATGTGGAGTATTTGTGCCTTTTTCTTCATTTCATACGCTGTTTATTTTTCCAGCAGAGAAAAAAACAACAAGCCCTCATTTCTCATAAGCATGTGTAGAATAGAACTACATAGTTACACCAAACTATGTTAGTAAGTGACTTAAACATCCGCTTGTTGGCATGCGGTGTTACATGTTTGTGTTAAGGCAGACTTTCGTGCTACATTTTTTTTCCTTTTTCTTAAGAACTTGACCATTAGCCAGACCATTGTGGAACTAAAACACATCATGCTTTAATCTCTGATGTTTCAGAGTGTTGCACGCAGCCTTCTTTGTTAAAGTGAAACCACGACAATGTCTTTCATCAGCTCTCTTTCTTGTCCTAGTCATTGATCACATAAAGTTCAACAGATAAAGGCTGATCCCTAAAGAGGTTTGAACTTGCTCTCATTGAGTGCAGGGTCAACATCTGAATAATTTTCTGCAATGTGCCTGTTGATTCCAAATAAATTATTTTGCTATTGTAATTGGGTTTTATTAAAATAGAATGATTTTTTTTTTTTGCTTCTTGTTGGCTGGACCAGTCATTCTGTTTAGGCAGCTTTAATTATTTTTGCCTTATTTTATTGTTCTTTTTTGTATTAGGTTTAATCCTGTTAGATTTAATGAACTTGTCAAAGCATTTTTATTTATTATAGATTCTAATAAATCAGCCTTTTTGTCTGCCTTGGTTTTCCCTTTTTAAAAAACAAACAAACTGAAAAAAAACCAACTGGCAATAATAACAGTCCCACATTGTCTGGAATTGCTTCATTGTTTTTGAAAATGGAATTTATGTGGAATCTGGGAAAATGCTGGATCTTTTCCAGCAGGCTGGATACAAATAGCACGTAATAGCTTCCTGTTATTTTGTTTTGCACCCTAGTAAAACTAGAAGCTATGTATGGACTGTTGAAATTCTAGAAAGTGCCCCCCTCCACAAACTGTTGTAGCAGGACAATGTTCTTGTGAAAGCAGCATATCGAGTCTGTGTGATTCACTTAACAAGTCTACCTTTCTTTTTCTTTTCTTACAATGTTACATCCCCCATGTTACCAGTGTTGACAAACTACCAGTGTTGCTTTCTTTTCCTCCCTTGACTGTGATGCTGGTATTTACTGCATTTGTCATGTGTGTGTTAATAAGCTGGTGGTTAAAGTGCCAGAGAATGAGGTATTACATTCAGCCTTTTATTCACAGGGTCACATTCTGAATATGTTGCAAGGGTCTCTCTGTCACCATTAATGCTAAAATGTCAGAGGAAATGGTCGAAAGTGTTTTAAATGTACATTTGTGTCGTAAAACAAAGATGCACCTTCCATTCTTTTCTCTGAAGTGCACTCATGATTTTGCAGAGCACTGTATTAAATTTATTAAGCACCATTTAATATTGAGATTGCAGAAATGGATGCAAGAAGTGTTATTTATATTTTTCCTTGAGGAAAAAAAATCTCTCGAAGCTGTACATACTTGTAATGTTTCCTTTTCCCCCCTAATTGTGGTCTCCCTTGTATAGTTCAGTGTTTGTTTTGGGCATTAGCAAAGAGCCTTGAGAAACAATCTTATGAAAGGGATGCATTGTTAATAAAATATACGTGAATTTTGTTGACACACCTACCTGTCACTTAATGACTGTTTTACTACAGAAGGCAGTGTTGCATTTTTACTGACTGAAACAATATATTCCATGTTTTCATGTTTTTAACTTGTATGCCTCTGAAAAAGGTGTGATATTGTGTGTGCTTCCCAGCCCTATGGAAATCATAGAAAATTAAATATTAAGTTGTTAGCATTTTCCAAACAGGGATGAATGGATTAAAGGATGGGTAGATGGGTGTGAAGGTTTGTGTGAGAGTCGGGAAATAGATAGAAAAATAGGTAAGTAAATCGGTAGGTAGATGGGTAGTTAGAGAGAATTCCCAAATGTAGTCCATCTGTTTCTCTAGACATTTTATCCTTCTTTCACCCTGTTATTTAATGGTCAGGATCACCACAGAGCAGGCTGGAGTTTTTATACCATTAAGTTTTAATAGCCCACCTACCAGAAATATCCAGTAAGCAGTGTCCTGTGAGCACTGATGATGTTCTAGAGGATGACCAACACAAACTGCAGAAACAGAAGAGCTTCTGTCACTGATATCTTTTTTACAAGGTGGAGCACTCCAGCAGCACTGCCATTCTGATTCACTTGGACCACTGCAACACTAAGACAACATGTCCATGTCACTGCAGTGTTCAAAATGACCCATCACTCAAGTAGTACCTTCTCTGGTGGATGAGTGAAAATACATGACAGTGGGTAGACGGAACAGTAAACGCACACAGCAAAACAAGGTGACAAATGGATGTATCAATAATGTGGATTGTTGTCAAAGCAGCACATAAACAGACCCTGAGAGCAAGAGGATCGGGGACCACAGTTGGCTGCAAAGCTTATGGTCCACTAAACATTTTCAGGGTGGTTTACCAGTAGTGCCACATTTCCTTTATTTCTTACTTTTGTCGTCCTTGAAATTTTAATAAATACTACTTTCAATAAAATCATTTTATATCAGACCGAGCCATTATTATCTCTCATTTTGTAAAATTTGGCTTAATTAATTTTCTAAAATAAGTCTTTGGATTTGAAACCCGTTTCAGGAGAAAGGTAGTTAGAGCTTGAACTCAGGAATATTATTTTGATGAAGGACGAGCAGTGGCAAACAGTCAGCTTTATCAAGCATTTGCACTGATATGTTTGTTACCTGTGGTGTTTAGAGTGGGCAACTGTCAGTTTTAATAAACACTATGTAGAGATGCTTCATAGCAGAAAGGAGAAATACTCAAGTGATCATTGAATACAGAATTTTAGAACCTGAGATGTACTCTTTGCGGACAGTTATGTGCCATTTCCTAGGCTTCATATCTCAGGATCAGAGTAATGTACAGACATGGTACAAAAACTATAAGACAGACTCATGGAAATATTTCAATCCTGTTCATTTTTTACATCTCAAATGATGACAAATTTGAGTAGGCTATGATCTGAAAATAACAATATCTGTCTCCTAATTTGTTGGAGCGAATTAAAGGACATTCAATTACAAAAACATCCCACCAAATTGGCCTAGGGTTGAGGAGGACCACACATTTTTACTCCTTTCATTTACAACAATCACCTCATGTAAAATGAAACTGCCAGTAGTAAAAAGCAGTACAGCACAGTTATAGTTACCACTCCTCAATAAATAAATAAAGCATGAACAAAATTGCTCCAGTGAGTTGGTTGAAGCATTATTTTATCAAGTTTGCACTCTATTCCAGGGTTTGTACATTTTTATTTGGATTTTCCCCCCATATTCTCTATGAATTAAGGCAGTACTGTCCTGGGGAATGGGTGGAGGACTGTGAGAGCAGTGCTGAACGCTCAGGGTTAGTGAGGCACTTGCTGTTTTTTTGCGTTTCTGATTGAACATGCTGGATGTTACCCAATCATGCGTGGTTGCGCTGCTGTTTCGTTTTTCCCAGGAAGAACTTCTTTCAGTATGACTCCTCCTGTAACTGCTGAGAACCTGCACGTTCCTTACAAACACAGGAAGGTCTGCGCTGATTCCTCAGTCCTCGGCAAAACTGGGACATGTCTCCGTGAGCCTGGTGAGTCCACCCCGCAGACTTTCGGTTTGTTTTTGTGGTCTGTTTCGGTAGTTTGTAGGTAGAACTGTGCTTGACGTAAGTCTTAACGTAAACGTTTCTAATGGAATAATGTCTAGTCGACGTTATGTGGCTGAAAACATATGGGCGCCGTTTACTTTAACAGAGAAAACAAAGCAACTCTAACCTAGTCTTTTACCACGCGGGCTGAGAACATACCCCTAACATCAGCTGAACGTTTCCTGCCCCTGGATCTGTTCCCTGGATCTGCTCTTACCCTCTGTGTGTCCATATGTGTGTGGACAGCCCTTTTAATCAGTTTGCTTCCAAGCAAATGCACACAGAGCTTGTCTAGTCCTTCTACACAAGTACTGCCAATAGAATAGGACTCCATTTGGACACCTGAACATATTAAACACCCTCCTAAAGCCAGGCTGTGCTCTCCTGAACATGGTTATGGTACTTCGGCATTATTTGGATGAGGTGGGATAATGATCATCCGGCTACCTGATCTCACTACTGCTCTTTTTGCCAAAGAACCAGATCTAGTAGAAAGCATGTGAAGTAGACTGTAAAGTAGGATAAACGTTGAATAAAATCAAAATAAAATCTTGATTTTGATAAGAAGCCGTGAATGAAGTTGTCCCAATACTTTTGTCCATGTGGCTTGTCAAGTTCAACTCGGATCACATCTCATTTATTTGTATCGTGCTTTTTACCACTGCTGTTACAAAGCAGCTTTACACAAATTGAAACTATGATGATCTCTACATAAAAAAACAAAGGATAAACCTCAGTGAGCAAGCCAAACTGCCTCAGAGCTTTAGGCAGAAACCAGGCTCACAAGGAGAGACACCCCCTCCTCTGGTCAAACTACTCATACTATTTTGATAAGAGACGCTGTACCATCACACGTCTGCTGTGAAGTTCAGGTGTACTGAAGTAATGATAGTTTGATGGTGGTCCATTGCAGATAATTAGGGTCTGTGTAAGTTTCTGTATAGTCAGTGATGGCAGATGGACAACTAGTCCAAGGGATGGTGGGAAAATATTCCAAGTCCAGTAGCTGGAAGGTGGGCAGCCAATGTGAAGGGGTGGCAGGGGAGCCCGAGATCAGCCTGTTGGTTAGTGCTTGCCCAGGGAGGAACTGTATGAGGTGATTCAGTATGACAGTGCATATAGTCATACTACTTTGTGTTTTTTTCCCCAGCAGACTATTTTCTTTGACTGAGTTGATTCGTGCATTTCCTCAGTGCCGCAATGGCCTCGGGATATTTTGGGACACTGTGTGCACTGATCTCTTTGGTAATAGCACAGGAATACAAGTATGGTGAGTCTTATTTACCGTAGTCTCCATTGGTCTTTTGTGCATTCCAATATGATTGCCACCCCAACTCCACACCAAAAAAAGTGTCTTTAGTGTAGTGAAAAAAATTTCAGGAAATGACTTCCCTTCCTCCTGCTCACACCCACTAGACAGGGTGACTGCGCTACTATAGAAGTTTCACTGCTTTCAGTTTTGCTTATGTATCCTTAGAGCGTTTTTTAATATCTACATTTACAGATCACTAAAGAAAATACAAAGCATTTCATTTTATAAGTGCTGACACTACAATTTTATTCTCAAGTTTTATTATTTAATTATTATTTCATGAATTCGTTTAATTATAATTATTATTTTTAGGATGTACCAACATCCTGACCTCATGCTCTTGACACTGAATCCTCACAGCAAATGGTCCAATGTCTAGTAGAAAGCCTTTCTTGGGTAGTAGAAAGAAGCAGGATACACTCATTTTAAATACCCTTCAGAAGAAACAGTGAATGAGCTGGTGTCCCAGTACTAGATTACTGCAATTATAAACTTTAATTTTTCATTAATATGAATTCACATGGATGCTATAATAAAAAAAAATATTTTGCAGGTCTGAATGAAACATAAGGAAAGTTAAAAAAAAAAAAAAAACTTTTTGCTTGACAGCACTCCATGAGCTTTATGAAAACATTTTTGGTTTTGGCCACTCTTTAAAAATTAACAGATTGTAAGAAACATAATCAAGCACTGTGGCTGAAATGGATACATGTTCCCTCATTAGTATTGCCCTATATAGGTATGGACTATTTAGTTTACTAAGTATTGTAGAAATTCATTCAGAATATTTGCCATCAGCACTGGTCTCATAAACCATCATGTGAGTAGTGTTTAAAATGAATTCTGAATTAACGTTAGTAAAACTATGTGCTGTTTAGGGAATAATCCTTGATTATGTTGCTGACAAATATAATTCTCCCATTAATAAACTAATGTTACGGGAAAACATCTGAACCTCACAGCGTCCAGTGTCTCATAACTATCACTGGCTTAGTGGCTATATGAGCAAATGTCATCAGCTCCATTCATTCCACTGTGTTGCTTAGTAACAAGATTCACAGTCGTATTCTGTTCCATATTCAGCTAATGTGGTGAGCTAAAATGCTCACTATACATTACCAGTGAATTGTAAATGTAAAATGTAAATAGGGATCAATTTTGGTCACAGCCAAGTATCATTCCATGAACAACACAGTTTTACTAACTTTAATTCAGAATTCAGCTTGTGTGTGTACTTAAACACGGCGCTCACACCCATGTGTATGTTTATGTGACTGGTGCTGACATGCATTGCTGATGAGGGAGTGTCCGAATTTATGTTTCTACACTACTTAATAAGCTAAATTGTCTAGCCCTATATAGCGCCATACTAATGAGGGAATAGGCAGTCATTTAGTCACAGCCCTAATTTTGGATTTGCTTACATTTTCATATACAGCATATAAAAACTGACTCATTTGTTTATGACATACTCTTCACAGAGCACCACCTACCTGCCCCTCAGATTTTGAGCATATATTCAGATGGACTAAAGTTTGGTGACTGGAAGATGTACATGAAATGGAGGGACAATTTCATCAATAGCAGCAATCATCATAATGTCATCTATGACTTGGAAATCTTCTATACTGAGCAGATGCGACGTGTGCATCATGTAAGTGGCTGAGTATGTTTGTCCCATTGTGATTAATAGCTAAACTCCCGAAATTCCATGCTGACATTTGTCTGATTTAAACCATTAAATTTTATCTTCCCATTTGATGTCTGAATTAGGAAACAATAGAACTGAAACCTGATCTAACAGGCAATTATTCCTGGAACTGGACCTCACCATTACCGCTCCAGTGTACCTCACATTCAGTCAGACTGCGCCGCAGAGACCACAGTCAGACCAGTAATTGGACACCTTTTTACATTTTAAAAGGTACATATTAATTTTTGGCACATTTATAAAAATAAGACAGTTACTTTTTGAATTGCAGTTTGATGAAGTCTGCAAATGGGTGACAAATGTGGAAAAAACCCATCATAAAGTGTTTTATTGAAGTGTCGGCCCACCACAGGCGAGATCAGATTCTACAGATTTCTGGAACTGTGCTGGCAAGAAGGAAGCACATTCTTCCCACAGTATACCCAGCTAACACTTCCTAAAACAACAGTGCACATTTCCAATGTGTTTTCAGCTGTGTTTAGATCTGGGGACTGCCCAGACTGTATGTAGCACATTTGACAACATGTCACAAAGCAGCTAAACAGACATGTCCAATTTAGTGAGCCAACAAATGTGGAATTGACAGAGGGAAGCGGTGACACACAGTGTGAACCAATACATTTCTGGTCAACACTTGACTCAATGGTGAGCCAGCAGTTCTGGCTCAGGCTAGCAGGGACATCCTAGTCTTACATTAGCATCAGACCAGGCATGCTTGCTTTGCTGAATCTGAACTGTACTGGGATGAGGGGTTAGATACAGTATATAAAACCATCAGTGGTGACATTTGACCTGTGTTCCAAAGCCTAGGCTGCACCTGTGGAGGGACGGGTCCTCAGTAGGACTGTCCTATGAAGACACTTTCCAGATCTTAGCAGTCTGTTGGTCACACAGGTGGACAGTGCAAGAGAAATGATATCTGCTCCAGAAGCTTTGTTTCCCGCTGTTTTTGTGCTGCAGTTTTTTCTCCCTTTGGGTTCTATGTGCACAGAGAACTGTGGATAACTAAAGGAGAGAGGGATACATCAATCGTGTTCTCCAGATTGTTCAGAATGTAAGCTGTATTTCTCACTGTGCACAGAGGGTCCTTCACACTGAAACAGCCTTCTATAATTTAGAAGCTGAGAAATACATTCTATCCTAGGTGCAGCCTAGATTTTGTGAGGTAGCCTCTGTTTGCATTTGTAGAAGATTTCAACACTGGATTCTGTGTGTTTTAGCAGTCATCCACAAGCTCCATTTTGAAATCTAGCAGTTGAATGAAGAAATACATTATCTTGTGATAACTCATTGTTGCATCACCTGGCAAAATATGGATCCTATGATCTGACCAGCCCTCAGAATTGGCTACATCAGCGGTTCTCAATCTTGTGGCCCACCTGTTTAAAAATAGAAAGCATAACAGCCCACAAAAAAATCTCGAATCAACTTTTGATCTAAAATTGTTTTTGCCCTTTTATTTCTTGAGTGCTTACACTGAATACGTGTCAGTCTTGAAGTTCACAATCCATCTGTCTGTGGCATCACAACATATCTGTTTTCTGTGTTGAACTTGTGGAGCATTTTGCATTTTCTGAGGTGTAAGGTCACCTTTCTTTCTTCTACAGTTTTACATCTCTATTTAGATAATTGTCTGTGTTAGGTACTGTGGCATCATTGTCTCAAACTGATAGCTTCTGTGGTTATTTGTTCTGTAATAATGTTTATAATTTGAATATGATTGATCTCTTGATTTTTACGTATTTTTTCAAATGATTTATATGATTTAAGTTTGATTTAAAGTATAATTACTGGCACACTGTGGACTACTGCCTCTCCCTGAGCATAGGCCTCTGGACCACTAGAGGTGTGTATCTGGGGTTTACTGAAGGACAGAGAGTTAACGTCAGTATTTGCACCCCGGGTGCCCCAGGGAGAGTCAGCACCCCCTCGACTCCGGCTTCAGAGTCCTCACAGCAGGGCGAATGGGTGACGTCTCGGCAGCATAGTCATAAAACTAAGGCTAAGGCCAAAGCTGACCCACACAAAAACCACTCCAAAGAGTTTTATGTCTATTTACATATGTACCTTTTATCTAAGAGGGAAAGGGATCGCCAAAATTTTAAGTAAACAAGTATTCTTTTTAGCCTAGACATAACTCGCTGTTCCCAGATGTAAAATCAAAGAGTCCCCAAGGATTTATCAGTATTTTTATACATGCCACAAATCATACTAGGATGTGTAATGCAGTCTGTCTGTTTGGAAACATTTTTTTCCCTTAAATGTATCACCCATTTGCAGCCTTTAATGAAGTGAAATGAAAAGTGATGCAGATGTGTGACTGAGCTTTTTTCTTTACTACAGGAAATGACAGAGATGGAATTTCTGAAGATAAGACTGCAATGTACCCTAAAGCTCATGTTGCTCAAGTTAATGACAGCATTTACTTTTGCTGTATCTTAAAGCCTGAGAATGTTAATGGATTCAAGTCCCCTTTTTTCAAATATCAAATAAGCAACAGGACATACATCACAGACTTCACCCAACTGAATTATACCAGTGGAAGTGGAGGTATTAATATACCTTGTAATGATACGGCCGTCACATATTTTGTAGGCTGTAAGTATTCACACACACACTGTCATTTGCTTACGAGTAAGAATAGTAATCTAGCCATGCTTATTTTCAAATCATATTTTCACCTTGCTCTGGTTTACAGATTCAGTTCCCTGAACACAATGTGCATTGCAGGTGTTTACACCAGACATTTCATGCAGAAATACAAACATGACCACATCACCACAAACACATTTTAATGCCAGGTGTAAACAGGCTGCCCTTTGATGTTATCTGTTGAGGGTCTTATTGTTTCCAGTTAAGGAAGTGGTGCTCAAATGGCATCAATTCCAAACTGTATCCATGAAGCAGAACCAGGTGAAAGCTTGTCCAGTTTCAATATTATTTGCATATCATTTGAATGGGATTTTATTTACATGTCCTGCAGGATTAGTTGCATATTGTTGATAATTTTGTGTGAATTACTCCTGCATCCTTTTTAATATTTAAAGGAATACTCCAGTGTTTTCCAATCTAACCTCTGTCTGATGTATATAGTCTTTCAGTGTAGTGGTGTGGGAGGAGTTTTCTTAGGCTCTTGTCTGAGCATTCATGGCTGCCAGAAATCCTTAAGGAGGCCAAATAACTAACATAATTTTTTTTTGCTGTATTGCTCATCAGTCATCAGATGAAAGCCCCACCTACATCATCACCACAAAATGCAGCATCAGAAATTTGTAAAGTCTTGTGGACCAATGAGGTTAAAATAGAAATCTGGCTGTAATGAGCAAACATATGTTTGGAGATAAAAGGGCACTGAATTGCATGAAGAGAACTCCACTCCAACAATTAGGTATGGGGGCAAGTCGGTGATGCTTTGAGGTTGTGTTGCAGCCAGTGGCACAGACAGCATTTCATGGGTAGAGGGAAGAATGGATTCAATGAATTTTAAGCAAATTCTGGAAACAAATATAACATCATATGTATAAAAAAACAAAACAAAAAAAAACCTGGAGTTATGTACTTAACAAAAACTGGTGAAATAACTGAAAACATGTTTTATATTGTAGAATCTACAATGTAAATAGTCATGAAAATACAGAAAACGCATTGAATGAGAAGGTGTTTCCAATATTTTGGCCTGTATTCTATCTATCTATCTATATATATATATATATATATATATATATATATATGTCATCAATTGTCCGTGTCCTAACTAGGAACATGTTGCATTGCATACAAAGTTAAATACCTTACCTACCTTACTTCTGTTTGAATACAAATTCACAAATTTACTATTTTTATTTACACTTAATTTACTGTTTCAGCATTTCTGGAATTGGAATTGCACAATTATTAATAGGATTTACGAACTACACAATAGATTCTGTTAAAAAAGAGATTCTAATGACCAGTTTCAGCTGTTCTCTAAGCACAACAAAATGCTTTAGAATAAAATTTGCGGTAAACCATGATAACATATAGCTGCAGTACATTGAGATATGATTGAAAAAGCTGGAATATTCCTCTACTTTCATGCAATCATTTAATTAATTTTATTGGTGTGGGTGTTAAACCTGCTGATGTGACTAACTGCTGCAGATGCTCCTGATGACCACGATCTTAAATGTGAAACAAGAGATCTCAGTTCAGTGGAGTGTCACTGGAATCAAGGGAGATTTGTTGGGGAAGTAACTTCTGTCAAAGTAGTCTACACAATCAATGGAAGGTACTCAGGCAATACTGTGCTAACCTTTCACTTCACAATTTCTCTAATCAGAATGATTACTTTTTTATAAAATGTGTTTAGGCATAACCTTATTTAATGTAAATCATTCTTGTTTTGTAACATTTAGGAATTGTCCAGTGGAACAAAAAGACACCTGGACACATGCGTGTGTACTGGATGACAAAACAGATCAGGGGATGACCAAATGGACACTAACTGCTAAAAATAACCTTGGCCAGAAGATAATCAGCGATACAGCTGATCTGAGACACAGGGGTAGAGTATTTTACAAACACTGTTTATACTGCATGTGTTATATACTGTCTCGATGTTTGATTAAATAAAATTGAAGATATCTGAATCAGAATTCTTTACAAAAACATTTGAACTTTCTTGTAGTACGACTTAGAGCACCTGAGCTTCTCAAAGCAGTTTCTGTTCATGCTCGGAATGCCACACTTGAATGGGAATGGAGCAAAGAAAAATTGAATTTCTTTCAAATGACTTGCCAAGTGGAGATTAATAAGGCCATTATTATGGTGAGTATCACTGATTAATGAATGTAATGAACTGATTAATGAACATAGTTTTGTGGTATAAGTGAATGAATATCAGATGTCTGACAGACGTCTTGCTTGGTTGAAAAATCAGTTTGTTAAGACAGCTGTAATACCATTGTATATTATTGTTATTGTATACTGTTATTGTTATAAGACTCACTTTTCTCATACAGGAAGCATTTAATGGAACTGGACTTGTGTCAGTGAACTTGGAAAATCTGCAGCCCTTTACAAATTACACAGCTCGTGTGCGCTGCGGCTCTGAGAATAATTTTTATGTTTGGGGTGACTGGAGTAACAGTATCACTTTCTCTACAGAGGAAGACAGTAAGCATGCGAATCATTTACGTTACGTTTAAATCTGTAAATCTGAAATGACCTATGCGTATGATTGATTTATTGTCCAATCATTCAGGACCCATTGTTTATATAGTGTCATTGTAAATTGAGTGTAAATTGTTGCACCCAGAAGGAATCAGCCGATTGCAGCTCACAGCTGCAGTGCTGTTGTGTCAGACTGTCATGGATAAATACAGAATGGCAGAATGCTTATATTTTGGTGGAGAAGTGTAATGAATCTGTATGTGGAGGCACTGTGGTCTGTACAAAGATAGTGGATTGTTGTCAAGCATTGATGGTCTGGTGTAATGGTGTGGGGGTGCAATTTCATTCGATGCCATTTTTGATCTTCATGACAGGCACTTTGTCAGCCCAACATTACATTAATGAGGTCCCGCAACCAGTGGCTGCGCATGTTCTGACCTTTATTATCCTCTACAACTCCATCCTGAGACATCTGGCATGTTGCGTTATACCCAACATAATAATGAGACACCATTTCTGTATGTGTAGCTCAATAAATATAGCCCATATCAGTCCTAAATATTTAATAATTTTTTGATTCTGATAATCTTTGTCTATATTCTGAATAGCATTGCAATCCCACAATAATCTGAGTGCAATTATTTGTGCAACAATTTTCTGACAGTGTTATTTTGGGCACAATTTCACAAGATTCTTTTAGGGCTTCATTGATGTTTTATAAAAGTTGGTTTATTGTGTGATTTATTGATTTTTTTACTCAGGTGTTTCTTTCTGTATATAAAAGGTATATATAGTATATCTGTATATAAACAGGTGACAGAATATCATATTGGTAATAAAAATCATCATCACAGAAATATATTATGGCTAAATTAACTATATTTTTAAGCATATGTTCAGAAACAAACATTGGATATAATACAAAAATACAGTATCCAACACCTAGGCTCTGACTGAAATGGAACCCTATTTATGTTTTTAGGGCACTAATGAGTACATCAGTCTAACAAGTGTCTGAATCATTAAGTGGAATTCAAGCACTAAAATCTGACACATTTCACTAGTGATTTATAGTGTACATTGTAGCTCACTACATGAGTTGAGTATGGGTCAGAATGCACCTGCACCTGTGATTTACTAAGCAGCACAGTGGAACAAATGGAGATGACAGTGTTTGCTCATATAGCCTATCTAAACCAGTGATGATTACGGATTCTGTGAAGTTCAGATATTTTTTCATAATCTTAGTTTATTAATGCAAGGATTATGCTTGTAAGCAACATAATCAAGGGTTATACGAACATAAGTTCAGGGTTCTGTGCGTGCGTGCGTGCACAGAGCTTAAACACGTCTCAAACGTGTTTTATGTGACCGGTACTGGCAAGTGTCTGGCTTCATCTGTGTTTCTACACTACTTAGTAAACTAAATAGTCTATCACTATATAGCACAATACTAATGAGGGAACAGGGACCCATTTCGGCCACAGCCTTTATCTGAACAATCCTTCAGTAATTTAAATCATGTGAACTTTTGGTCAAAGTGAATGAGTCCATACAGTTGCTTCAAACAGTACTCTTCTAACCCACATATTATCCAAATGTTTGGGGACACCCCTTCTAGTGTTCAACTACTGCTGGAATATATGTGCAAATGAACACACAGATTATCTAGTCCCTCTATAGAAGAACTGCAAATAGAATAGTATCCTCACAGTTCCACTGCTCCACGGTGTAGTATGATTTCAGAGAAAACATTGTGAGCAGGTGTCCAAATACCTTAATTTCCCTGAAGGAACCCTCCCAAGGGATCAATAAAGTTCTATTCTATTCTATTCTATTCTATTCTATTCTACTTCTGTCTGTTTCTCCTCAGTCCCAGATGCCCTAGATGTGTGGATGCAGGTTCTTGATGGACAAACGTACGTTGTGTGGAAAGTAAGTGCTCTCAGTGTTTTAAGTGTCTCATAACAAAGTCAGATAAATCAGCGTCCATTAACATTCATCTGAACTGTTCCATAGAATCCAAATGTGAGTCAAAGTCATGGGATTATTAAAGGGTATGAGCTGCTTTTAGGAAGCCCTACAAACTCAAATAGACTGCAAAGCAAAGCCACAAATGAGAACTGCCACAACCTTGGCCCAGGAAGTGCAGGAAGAGATCATTTCATCTCAGTTTCTGCCAGAAACTCTAAAGGGGTCTGTCCACTCTCCAACATTACCATCTTGAGACAGCATTCAGGTACAAGTCTAGACATAAACCACAATACACTGCTCCTGCTCTGATTATATAGAATGGGTTGATAGCTAGTACATCATTTCACTCTGATTTCAACTTTCAATCTTTTTCATTTTTTGCAGATAGTGATATTACCACCACTTCCATCAGTGGAAATAACGGTAGCTTTAATGTGTCTTGGGAGCCAAGCCCTTTTTCCAGCTGTGGCTATGTGGTGGACTGGTTTCCAACATACAAAACAAAGAACTGCAGTGTTAAATGGATGAAGATCCCCTCTAAGGTCTCCTATGCCATAGTTTCCTCAGGTTAGTTGTTAAGATGAAGATAAGCAATGTACACCAATCATCCATAGCATTATGTCCACCTCCTTGTTTCTACCATCACTGTCCATTTTATTATCTCCACTTACCATACAGGAGCACTTTGTAGTTCTATAATTACATACTGTAGTCCATCTGTTTCTCTGCATCCTCCTTTCACCCTGTTTTTCAATGGTCAGAACCCCACAGTACCACCCGAGAGCAGGTTTTATTTGGGTGGTGGGTCATTCTCAACACTGCAGTGACACTGACATGGCGATGGTGTGTTAGTGTGTGTGGCACTGCTGCATGTGGATTAGACACAGCAGTGCTGCTGGAGTGTTTGAACACTGTGTCCACTCTATTAGACACTGCTACATATTTGTGCCACCTTGTAGATGTATAGTCAGCGAAATGAAGCTGTTGCTGCACATTTTGTCTTGACCATCCTGTAGTCACTAATCAGTGCTCACAGGATGCTGCTCATAGAACACTGTTAGCTGGATATTTGTGGTTGGTGGACTAGTCTCAGTCTGGCAGGGACACCAGGGGGGTTTAAAAACTCCAGGAGCTGTGTCTGATTGAGCGCAACACACACTAAGACACCACTACCACTGCAGTGCTGAGAATGACCCACCTAATGTGGGTCTTGTGGGATCCTGAGTGTTACACAGGGTGAAAGGAGCCTAACAAAGTGTGCAGAGAAACAGATGGATTCCATCGTGTATGAGCTGCATAATTACACCCAAAGATATTGTAGAGGGATTAAGGATCTGTGGAATAACAGCAAAAGTAATAAATGATGGTCTGTTTTATTTTTCAGCTCCATATCGACCTACTGATTGTTTGAAACATACTTTTTTTATAAGAGTAGAATATAGTTATTTTCTACATTCTTGTGCATTCAAGGTGGTTTTACTTTACAGCGTGGATTCCAGACTTCTGTGCTGTGCAATAAACAGTGGCATATTGTACAGAAAGAACTACAGAAAAAAATACAAATAGTCAATTGATTTACAGTGATTACACCTTTTTGTCAGCACCGGTACGTGTTGAAACTCACATGATCGTCTCTGAGTCGTGTGTGTATCTCATTCTCACTCTGTGTCATGACCACAGATTTGGAGGCTGGAGTGAAGTACACTCTCTCAGTCTATGCCTGTATTTCAGGAGCACCACAACTGCTACAGAGGAGAACAGGCTATGTGAAAGATCTACGTAAGTAACCCAAAGCCTTTTTTTAACCCCGCAAAAGGTGCAGTATGTCTTGTTTTTGTCTGTGCAGCAAACTTCGGTAGACAATACATGGTGATTATGTAGGAAGCGGAGGAAGTTATTCAGGCTTAAGTGTGAACATGGGAGGCTGCTTGAATCTGTTGTTTGCAGAGTGATCACCATGTTCCTGGACATCAGTATTTTCATTGCTAATAATGATCATATACTGTTTTCCTTGAACACTACATCTAAGCCAAAAACTACACTGTGTTGTATAAAGGGGATGAGGCAGGCTGTATGCAGAGGGATTTTATGTCGGGGATTCCCATTTTCATTGTCAGGACAGGCAGGGGTCAAGAAACAGGTAGACAACAGTAGTGAAGGCATACCAAAATCCATGTCAGAACCCAAACTTGAGTTCAAAATACAAGTAGCAGAGCCAGTTACAGGTCTTTTAGGTGAATCACCTAAAAGAATCCAAATCAGTTATCATGAATTGCATCTGTTTTGGCCTCAGGTGAAAGGCAGGTCTTAGCACAGTCTCAGTGGAGCAAATGACTTGAGCATGTGCTATCCCACCTGAGGCCAACAATATGGCCAATGTTTGTGGACACCCCCTGTAATTAATGTATTCCCTTACCATGCAAACATTGCTGACACAGATATGCAAATGCACACACACAACTTGTCTAGTCCCTGTAGAGAACCAATTGAAAAGGACTGAGATGAGGTGTTGATCCAATATCCGGACATCACTATTTGTAACACTTATGGATAAGTAGAATCAAATCCTCACAGCAGTGTGCCAAAACCTAGTAAAAATCCTTCCATGGAGGTTTCTGTAAACACAGATGTACTTGTGCTCATAATTCCAGTCATAATTTTGTATCCTCTTCCTTTGTTCTCTTCCCTCACTCTTCCTGTTTCAGCTCCATCAGGGAAAGTTCAGAATATAAAAACAGATCCTAAAGGCTTAAATGTTGTGATTTCTTGGGATGAGGTGCCTAAAGAAAAGCAGAATGGGGTTATTTTGGGCTATAAAATATCTACGTTTCCCAGTGTAAACAAGAAAGAAGTTAATACAGTTAATAGTAAGTTTATTTTACATTTTATGTTTGCAGAACAAGTGTCATAATTATGATCAGTGTTTCATACATTAGTTGTGGACAATTTACACAGATTGTGTTATATTTTGTCCCAGAGACTCTTTTTGATATTGAGCTTGACCCAGGCCACTATACATTCAAAGTGAAAGCCTATACGTCTGCAGGAGATGGTCCTGAATTAGAAACCGCTCTTAATATAGACACAGAAGGTATGTATATTTATTTATTTACTGATTTATTTATTACCTTGTTCTAATGTATTTTGCTGTCTGCCACTGGCCTGCTACATTCACAACAACAGGCATTCCACAGAACATGAATCAGGGATGACCACCATTTGTGTGACTGTGTATAATTAACACTACCTTTATCTGCAGCTTACAGGTTTGTTGTCAGCATTCTCATAGCATTGGGTACAGCAGCCTGTGGTCTTACCATTATTGCCGTTTGCTGCACCAAAAGGGAATGGTATGGGACATTTTATAGACTTACTTTATATCTGTTATCTTAATAAAAAATGTGAATATGTTTTCAATTTGAATAAAGCCTAATTTTGAACATTTTCTTTTGTGATCAATCCAACAGGTTAAAGTCAAACCTGTTCCCAGATATTCCTAGGCCACAACTTTCAGGACAGGTTAGTAGTCAGTGCTATAATTCTGCAAACACTGTGCGTCCATGTATGGCTTATCACAGGAATTGAACGTCCTAACACACTAAAAATGTTGTCTAACAAGTTGCTCATTGAGGTGCAACCATTTCAATACAGTGTCAAAAAACAACCTTCGGACTGGGCTTAGAAATACCACGTGGCAGCCATCTATCACCTCTGGTTGCGGCCGTGTAACACTCAGATCTAAATTAGCCTTTTAGGGTTATGACTTATTCACTATCATTGTTAGGAAAGGCCAGATGATGCAAATTTCAAAGCTTTATAAATACCCTGACTCCTCGAACCTTCCGAAAAAACAGCAGCCTTGGATTCTTCTAAGCAGCTGCCTAGTTCTCTGAAAATGAACATGGTTGAGGCCAACGGGAGAAGGCAATAAGAAGATAGTAAAGCATTTTCAGGTTGCCATTTCCTCAGGTTGAAATGTAATTAAGTAAAGGCTTACAAGAACAGTGGAGGTCAAGATAGGTCTGGAAAACTCATAGGTTTGTAGGATTGTTAGAAAGGCAAATCAGAGCCCCCCGCTTGGTCTTCACAAAAATTTAGCAGTTGTGGTACATTGTTCTACTGTTCAGCAACACCTGCACAAATATGGCCATTATGAAAGTCATTAGAAGAAAATCTCTTGTGTTCCTCACTACAAAATTCAGTGCCAGCAAAAGAACATATAAACAAGCCTCTGATGCATTTCCTGTGGACTGATGAAGTTAAAAATAGAACTCTTTGGCCACAGTAAGCAAAAGTATGTTTGGAGAAAAAGGGCACAGAATTTCATGATAAGAACCTGAAAAGAAAAACTGTTAAACATGTATGTTGACCAATTTTGCCTTAGGGTTGTGTTGCAACCAAAGGCACAGAGAACATTACACGGGAAGAGGGAAGATTGGATTCAGAGAAATTCCAGCAAGTTCTGGAAATAGAAAACGCCATCTGTAAAAGAAGCTGAAGTTAAAGGGTAATGCCATTGGCATAATAATCCTAAACACACCTCAAAAGGTGCTGGTTTTGTCCATGGCCCTCATAGTCACTTGATCTGAACATTGCTAAAAAAATCTGTGGATAGACCTCAAAAGAGCAGTGCATGCAAGACGGCCCAGGAAGCTCAGAGTAGTGGATTTGTACAAGGAAGAATGGATGAAAATCCCTTAAACAAGATATGAAAGACTCCCAAAAAGCATTTATAAACTGTGATACATGCCAAAGGTGACGCTACTAGGTGCTACTAGGTGATACTAGGTACTAACCATGCAGTGTTAGTAATTTTTGTTATTTTGAAAATGTAAAAGATGAAAATTGTTTTTGCTTAAAATACGATTGTCATCTTTAACTTCATGCCTTTTGGAGATCAACTTGCTTAACAGTTCACAGTAAGTGACCAGGGTTGCCCAAACTTTTGTATGCCACTGTATCTGTACATGCAGAAACTGATCCGTGATAAAATTTATTTTTACAGGGTTTATAGGGCAGTAAAAAAAAAAAAAAAAAAAGAAATATTTATATATATATAATTCTACTTATTCAGAGTATATAATACACATATCTTCAGAACAAAATGAATAAATATTTAATAATTACAAGCCAAATCAGTATATGTTGTGTGCATCGTGAGAATCTTCATGACATTTGAATGTACAATCACAGCAAAAATGATCTGGATTTTAAACCTTGTCAGTATATTTTAATTTAAATATTTTATTTTATTTAAATATAATAATTTATATATAATAATGCACTCATTGACAAAACATAACACAGATAAACAGATAACACCACCAGTAAGCCACCACACCATGTGGGCAACTGGGGTTCAATTCCCAGTCCCAGGGCAACTATGCTGTGCTACACCAATCTGGATAGCTTCCTGTGGCACATTTAAGATAAAATAATCCTTTATTAGTCTCACAGTGGGGAAATTCACAATGTTGCAGCAGCAAAGGGATAGAAAGGCATTCAGTACAAGTATAGACAAAGTGTAGTATATACAGTATCTACAACATTATAAATAATAAACAAATAAAACACATATACAGATAAATGACAGATAATTAGCCCACAGATGTTGCAGCTAGGCCTGTAGTTCTCATAGGTTGTAGGTTCTCTCATGACGCTCACAAAGTGTATCAGCTGGGCAAAATGTCTTGAGTGTGTCATAGAGGCATGTGTAGCAGCCAGGTAGGTGGTTCACTACCCAGAAGTAGTCTGAGAGACTTTATAGATCAGTAGTTCCTTCAGTACTTCAGTTTTACACCCTCTTGTGCTACACTCAATCATTTACGTATCTGTCTGAGACATTTCTCAAAATGGGCAGCATTACTAACTATTAACAGTTGATGAAAATAGTAGCATCAGTTAGCATTCTATGATTTTTATTTGCACTCTTTTATTCCATTGACTGTTTTTTCACAGTGAACTGTCCAAATACATTTAAGCATTTTCTTGACCTTTATGAAATAAAGCACTTGTGATCATTTGTGTTTATTTCGTAGGGGTTTCACCAGTACCCCAGCAGTATCGATAAGGTGCTGCTTTCAGAAAAAGAGGTGCTCATGGTGAAGAATGCAGAGGTTTGTTTACAGATTGTGCCTGTGAAAGGACAGAAAGGACATGAAGATGCCGAGCTTATGTCAACAGATCTGCAGCCAACCACTGACTCTTATGATACTTGCGATTCTAAAACTGACGCTCTCACTGTCGCTGACCCTTCCTACGTGATCGCCCCGTGTCCATGGATTCAGAATCCTACTTACAACTTGGTTCTATCTGAACCTGTTGATCCTAAACTAGTCTTAGACTACTGTCCTCAGATACAGAATGTCAACAACCAGGGCCAGGCCTGCAATAACAAACCTATTCAGATGGACTCAGACTATCAGCCCCAATCAGCATTAACTTTGTGCACTCCTGAAGTAACAAATAACACTAACTTACCAATTAACTCCAATTTAGTCACTTTCCCTGACTATCTGCTTCATAATGCTTGTAGTAGTCCTGGAAGTGAAACAACACAGTGCAGCAGTGACGCTTCATAGCATTGTTATAACAGAAAAATGATGTCTGTATGTGTAAATAGAATTTACTATGAAATGCTTTGAATGTATCTTGTTTGTGCATTATGTCTTTACAATAAATACACATAATATCCAGAGTCTGTCTGAATTAAGTCAATGATATTGGCATTATTGTTTTTACTGCAACCACAGGTGGCAAGTACAAGACTTTGTTACTGTACTTAAGTATATTTGAAGTATCTGTTCTTAACTTATTGTTTGCTTCTACTGCCTACATTTAACAATGAAAATTTGTAGTAAACTCACTAAATTTTGAAAACAGACTCAATACTAAGAAATACTAAATTAAATGATATGAAATAAATTTAAAGTGAAAGTACAGGAAAAGTATCAGTATTAATCACATGTTCAGAATATCAGAGCTGAGGATGCAGTATATTACCATATTTACCACCAATGAGCTGAATATAAAACACATTTACAGTTTAATTTTTAGTTTAAATAAAAAAAGGAATCACCTTTAAAATTATACTCTGTTGTAGTACATATCTCATTAATAGAGTTTTTTTTTTACAATTGTCCTTTTTTATATTTATGTACATTTAGGAGTGTTTACTTTTTACATTTATGTGAGTAAAAACATAATACTCATAATAAAAGTTTTTAATGAAAGTATTTTTACTCAAGTATTGGACTTCAGTTCCACCTCTGATTGGAACTCTGAGCTACTAATCAACATTCCTTTTGCAAGACTTTTGAGTATTATTAAATAGTAAATCACAACTTTATGCATAATGTTAATTCTCAAAATTATTGCACTGCAGAAATAACATGGCAAGGTTTTAAATCTAGGCTATTATTGATGTTTTATGGTTTATTGAAACAAGCAACATTAAGCCCTACATTTTGTGACTGTTATTTGTATGAACATTAATAATCCAACACCCTATTGCAGCATACTCAAGAAAATTATAACACTGTGAAAATGTTCTTTTGTGTTCATAAGTTCATACAAAAAGACTCAGATTTTATTTTTACTACATGTAAAGTGACTTTTCATTTTTTTTACTGGCGATCAAGATGGCTTATAGCTCATGAAAATCTCATTACAATATTTAAATTCATGTTTGTCTAAATTACAAATCAGTATCAATTTAATTTTAAAAAGCCACAAATGCTTGAAATATGTCACTTTAAATGCAATTAATATAAGGTGTATGACATTTAAAGTCTTTGAATTAATTTATGAACAAAAATGGTCATTGTTGTCATTAAAAAAAGAAGACACCTCTGCCCTCTTGTGGTTGTCCTCTAGATCTGCATTATAGGAAATCTTTGGTTAAGTCCCAAATGGTTCCTTACTCACTATATAGGGAACATTACGTCCTAAAACGGTGGCGTCTACATAGTACGAAAAACAATTATAAAAATAGATATACATATTATATATATGTATTTAGAGACATAAACTGTTGCCTTCATTAAATAAATCACTCCCTCAAATTAATCATGTATTTCTTTTTACAGTTCACATCTCTGATCAGCGTCTTGCACAGAGCGGTAAATAATAAACGGCGCAATTCCTAACGCTTCCTGTTAGACTGTTTGGGCGAGTGTGCGAGTCGTTTGAAATACGGCCCGAGTGAGCGAATTTAGATTTAGGGGCGGTTGTGGGCGTAGGCCAGGGAAAGGGTTACATGTGTTTGACAAGCAGATCGGCCAATCACTGTTCCGCATCATGAGCGTTCGACCAATCGGCTCAGACGGGGGCGGGTGTTTTAAATTCCCGGTTGTTGAGCCGCTGTTTTCAATTGTTTGGGCTCCTGTAACTGACACTGTACAGCGGGAGGCTCGCAAACCCGACGGTACACCAATAACCAGGCGTTTGTTTGGATTCCTTTTTATGTGTGTGTTTCAAACGAAGGTTTTAATGTAGGATTTTGAAGCTCAGGTCCTGGAAAGCCTCTCAGAGCGTCTCCCTTCTGAGCGGGTATGTACGGTGTTTTAGCCGCTAAGCTAGCGAGCTGGACTCTTGTCTTGTCTGTTAGTTGTGTTTACGGTGTGATTCGGGATTATATTCCAGGTGTGATTTGTCTGAAAGCTCACTTCACTACTTGTCGGTTAAGTGACTATATTCTCCACTTTGCTGAGCTTCGCTGGTTAACTTCACTACTTAACCTCACTACTTAGGGGACGTCGTCTAGGTGACTATATGCTACACTGGTTAACCTCACTACTTAGGGGATGTCATCTAGGTGACTATATGCTACACTGGTTAACCTCACTATTTAAGGGATGTCATTTAGGTGACTATATACTACACTGGTTAACCTCACTACATAGGGGACGTCGTCTAGTTGACTATATGCTACACTGGTTAACCACACTACTTAGGGGAAGTTCTCTAGTTGACTATTCTCCACTTTGCTGAGCTTCACTGGTTAACCTCACTTCTTAGGGGATGTCGTCTAGGTAACTATATTCTGCACTTTGCTGAGCTTCACTGGTTAACCTCACTACTTAGGGGATGTGGTCTAGGTGTCCATATTCTCCACTTTGCTGAGCTTCACTGGTTAACCTCACTTGTCTTGAGGTTGAGAGAAGGGAGTGCAGTACAGCTCCTGGCACCCAGTGACTGGAGGGAGAGTGGTCTTCCCTGTTGCTTTAATTCAGCAGAAGGAACAGTTTCCCCGCTGCTTTAGTTAACTCCTAACTTCCCAAAACACAGTCCTATATCAGGACACGTGTTTGTGCTGCATCTGTAACTGTACTGTCCAAATGTATGAGGACACTCACTGGCAATACAACATCATCCTGACCTCACTAACGCTCTTGTCACTGAATACAGTCAAACCCTCATGGCCATACTCATCCAGTAGAGTAACCCCAACAAAAGCAGGAAACTCTTTAAATACCCTTTTATTTTAGATGAAGTGAGGTGTCTCAGTATTATATATCATATAATGTGTGTAAGAACTACAACCCTTCCTTCTGTAAACTCACATTATATGTAATTCAAGCTTGTTCTACTTTCTAAAAAAAATGTAATCTTAAACTTGATATGACTTTGGTACAAGAATTACAATTCTCCCGACATTAGGAGGCTGAAGATAGCCACGTGCCTGCTCTGATGCATGTGAAGCCAGCCACTGCCATAATTGCATCGTTGCTGGGCAGCCAACATGCTAGGAGGAAAGTTCCTGGTTCTCAGCTCTGATACAATGGGTAACAGAGGCCTGTGCTAGCTATCTACCCACCCAGAGAGAGCTCTCTCAGACTCCAGCTGCGCATGGCAAGCAGCATAATTCGAACCTGCAAAACCTCAGATAATAATGCTAGTGCATTAGACAGCGGAGCCACTTGGAGCCCAAACTTGATAGTTGATTTCACGTCACTGGAAATGATACTTATTTTTCAGGTTACTGGGACTACTCCAACCAGCCATGGAAGGTGGCACAGTGGTGCAAGAAGAAATAAAATTTCGTGGAGTTGAATTTGCTGTCAGAGTGGAGTTGCAAGAGCGATTACTTGTAGTTGAGATTTCTGATGTGTTGACAGCAGACCAGTGGAAAGGAGAATTTGATCCTCCCTGTGAGTATGTGTCATTAAAATACGAATGTCCAATTCTGATTCATAGTGTACCTAACATTCTTGTTTATGTTCTTTAGACATTGAAGACCTTACCCGTAAAACAGGGAATTTCAAACAGTTCCCTATATTCTGCAGCATGCTAGAGTCTGCAGTCAGTAGGGTAGGTTGACTGCTGTTTATTTGTTTACACGCACAAACATCATACACATTTTTCTTTTCATTGATTAGTATGGATGTACTGGGCTACATGACATGTAAAATTATTTAATGCATCTAGTCTAGTGAGTCGGTGACACTTGACCTGCTGACCTATTCAGACCTGGAGCTTCTGCGGAACAGGAAAGCAGGTGTAGTGGGCAGGCCTCGTGCCCAGCAGCAGTCTCCTGCTCTCAGTGCTAAACGCTACCTCATCTTAATCTACACTGTAGAATTTGACAGGTCAGTACCCGTTCACTTAGTCATTTTCCTACTGCCATCAAGTCATTTTTTATGTAATCTCTCAAAATTATATGTATATATCTCACAAACAATTTATATACACAACATATAATGTTCCTTCTTTGCATTCTCTTTTTTTCTGAAACACTAGGATACACTATCCCCTACCACTTCCTTATCTTGGTAAACCAGATCCAGCAGCCCTCCAGAGAGAGATCAGGGCTCTAAGGGCTGAACTGAATGCCTTAGGGAAACGAGGGGACCACATAGTATCAGACCAAGAGACCCGCAGACTGCGTGCAGAGTAGGTTATGCTTTTATTCTTTAGCCAAGCTTATTTGTTATATTCAGCTTGTATTTGTCTAAACAAATGAGAAACTGAAATGGGACAGGCAAGCTTAGAGTGTCTGTCAAGACCAATTATCCTGCATTTACCATATGTGCTACGTCACATCAGGTTGGCTTTGGTCAGGGAGGAGAAAGATGCATTGGCCAAGGCACTGGAGCGGTTGCAGATGGTTGGGGCTGGCTCGGCCCCTGGGGCTCGCGGGCTCAGAGAAGCGGTGCGCAGTCTGGAGGAGCAGCTGTTGAGAGAGAGAGCAAAAAGCCAACGCTCAGCTACCAAAAGGGGACAAGAGCAGCGCCATCTTGTGGAGCAGGCTAGTGTTAAGACATTGGTTTACTTGAATTGTTATTACAATATAATGTAATGTGTATAATTAACAAGTGGTATAATGTTACAAAATTTATGCAGTGAATCAAAATATCCCTAGTGAATCAAAATATCCCTACTGTAATATTATTACAGTAATATTCTGTTTTTGTCCAATGTTTAGTTGGAGGAACTCAGGGCCTCTGAGAGAGCTCTTCGGATACGTGTGAAGAGTCTGACTACTGAGCTAGCGTTATTGCGCAGAGGGTAAGTTTAATAATTCCTATCTTTACTGTCACAGCCGTATACTCTTTCACACACTGTGTATTTCAAACTTTTCCAACCCCATGTTTTCAGTAGGGTGACTCCAGTTTTGCCAGGCTCGAGTGGGTCCAGAGGTGAAGGGGAATTTCACCGCTCTACCTCTAGGGAGCGCAGTTTAACTCGAGTGGGGGTCAGAGCTCGCTCAGGCTCCAGGGAGAGGATGGAAGATCGAGGCAGGAGGTCAGAGGAGAGAGGCAGAAGGGCAGACTCCATAGGAGCACGCAACTACGTATCAAGACCTTCTCCATCACCAACGGGCAAGTCTGTTGCTTGTGTTTAAGAAATAACCTGTGTAGTCACTCCACTCTCACTGTCATTAATGCGGTTTGTGGCTTCTTGTTAGAGTCGAGGCTCTCGAGGGGCTTAGTATGCTGCTTGTTGATTTATCCATAGACTCCTAGCATTGTCCATCATAGTGTGCTGGAGGTATCACATTAAATATCTATTTAAAAGGTATATTTCAAACACATACAATTTTTCATTCTGTCATAGCAACATATAGTGTGTGAGCAGCTGGGCTTTAGTTTGGAATGCTTTAGATGGTTCAGGGATGGACAATTCCAGTCCTGGAGTGCCGGATTCAGGGTGCCTCTCTCAGATTGCCTATTCCTGGTTTAGAGGGTCAGTTATTTGCACCATTAATATGTTTAGTTTGATAGCCTCAGTAAAATGTTTTTTTTTTCTGAATTTCTGATACCATTATATATTAAGCATCAACAGAGCGTGTAGTTTCAGATAAAGTTGAGATATGGAAAAGAATGAACAGGAAACTGAAGACGTGACTGTTGGACCAAACTGGAACAGATTGTGTTGTCATACTTTAGGGACTCGGGGGCGATTTGACCCGACAGCGTACATTCAGGAGAGACAACGACGCCAAAGAGAGACAGAACTCAAGAAGTAAGAATGTTTTGTGCATCACTATGTTAACCTTTCTCTTCAACATGCTACTTAATTACTGGTTTGTTTTTATTTTTCCTTACAAGCTTGGGCCTTTCTGTGAGCAGAAATATGGTTTTCCTTGAAAGGTGTGCACTGTAAGCTTTCTTTTAGTTGTTGTCATGCACCATTCCCTTCAAACTGTCCCTCATCAGCCATCAGTCTTGTACATCTGTGTGAAGCCCACTTGCTTGGATCAGTATACAGCTTTCGATAACAGATAGACATGTTTTCACCCACCCACTCAGTTCAAAGTGCTGATTGTGGAAATTTGTTTTTGTTTTAGCCAAAGGAAGGTCAGGAGGGACATGCTGGCATCACCATCTCTGAATGAAAGGGGGCGTTCGCGGTCCAGAGAACCTATGCCTCAGCTGATAAGAGCAGGGAGTGCAGGCCGGGGCAGGAGTTTGTCTGTGGAGAGCCGAAGGAGTCGTCACTCTTCTGGAAGCTCAATTGTGGACTTTGAAGAGCTTGCTAAGCCTTTGAATAGCAGGTTAATCATAATTAACCTAACTTATTAAATTGCCTTGTTTATCAACCAAATTTAATAACTGGTTTTATTGGTTTGATGACCTCCTGAAATGCAAGTCACTTCTATAACCTAAATGCAGTTTATCCTGTCTATACATATGGACTTTAATGACTAGTGTGTCTACTTCCATGTAATTACTGAATAATAGGCCTTGAGGCCTATGTAGATGGGGTGTTTTTTACATAGGGAGTTGGGGTAATGTAATTTTTACGAGAATTATGTGATTTTAGTCTTGTATGAATAAGTCATTTCAGTTATTTTACAAACTGTACCCGATTCGTGTATTATAAATATAATATAAATAATATAATATTATAATATAAATATAACAGAATTTCAGTGCTAGGTTTTTGGCTCAATTATATATTGTTTAATGGCTGAAGAGAAATTATTAGAAAGGGAAAAATGTAGAAGTGTATTGTGCCTATTTACATAAAGTAAACACTGTATTGTAGAGATATACTTTGCCTTTCATCTAACCTAATAACAGTTCTATATATAAGATCTATAGGATTTTTGTGTATTTATGTTTTGAGTACTGTCTTCTGTTGTTAACAGGGGCCGAAATATGGTTTATAATGGTCCAAGTATGGTGAGTTCCTTGTGTGAAGTTATGAATTCTCATAATGAATACATAGTCTCAGACTCGGTCTCATTAACATTCTTGCATCTTTCTCCCCAGACCAAAGGAAAACACTTGAACAAAAAGCCAATGTGTAGCACTCCAACACAAAGAATGAGAGGTAGGTAGTCCAACAGTAGTTTATCTGAGGGTGCATACACAGCGCACTTCTTTCAGAATCCAAAAGATTTCACTCCAGTTGATGGTCACAAGCCTTTTCTGTCCTTGCATAGAAAGTTCCATGGACACAGGAGCTGACCTCTCAGAAATTGATGCTCGTCTTCAGGCCCTGCAAGAGTACATGAGAGACCTGGACACGGGACATTAATGCACACTTTTTCAGTTTTATTGCACAAACATTTGTTGAACTCATCAGCATGAACAATCAGTTTTAGCACACTGATTATTACTGATCAGATCCGTATGCAAAACTACAGCTGTTTTGAGGTGACGAGGTGAAAGCCTCAAGACCTTATTTCTGATGCCATAGGTATGTACAGTATGTTTGTCACCCCTTTAAAACTGTGAAACTTGGCCTTGCTATACACAAGACTGTTACTACATCAGACTTGAAGGACCTGGGGATGTCCCAAAATATGATGAGAGACATTTTGACAGCTGTTTATATAGTGTACCACAGATTTAAGGTCCAACTTTTTTTTTTTTTTTTCAATATTGTCATCTTTTGAGAAATTATTTTTATAAATATTTTCCTTAGCCTTCCTTTCAATATCAGATAGTATATAATGTTCTCCTTTATTTAACCTGTTTTCTAAAATTATGTTCAGTTGTGGTGACATCTTCTGATGTAATATACCATGGTGGGGTTTAATGTTTGGTCATGTTTTTAAAATCCACACTCAATATGAAACCTTTTTATATGTAAATGAGATTTCGTCTTTCAGCAGGTATTTGTTGTACCTGTAAGTGAAGGCTCTGTGTTTTTTATGCGATTTAAAAGACTAATAAGTAGCTTTTTGTGTTTTGATTTTCACACAGATCTTACTGATGCATTGTTGAGTCCAGCTTTTTACAAACAGTGGTGACACTATAGTGACCTAATGAAAAACCAAGTATGTCATCGTTCACAAGAGCTACACTGTGTAGTCCTGCACTGGGGTATGTTTATGGAAATTCCCTAGTTTAGTTCAGAGAGGATTACATCCAGTTTGATAACGGCTGGTTTGGCAAGTGCATTGTGATGCAGCTGGAACTGCTAATGCAGCCTTAGCCATGCTGACAGAGTCCTTTAGCTAGCTCAGGGATTTCAAGGTATTGTGTTTGTGCTGTAGACGGCCGCAGCTGGCCTAGATCTCTTAATGAACAGCACTGTGCGTTTCTGTGGCCTATCCATCTGGCAGAACAGCTGCCAATCCTCCCTCACTCCTGCATACGTACAATCAGTAGACGCTAACCTCAGGATATGCTGGCATGTCGAAACACCATGTGTCTCTGGTGTTTATTAACAGTTACTAAATAGGTGCACTGACCAATGTATGCAAAAGTGGTTTAAAATAAAGATCAAAAAGCACTGGATCAAAAGGAATAAAATTTTAGGTCACTGTTAGATGGCTGTTTTCTGTGTAAATTTTAAGTAGGTAGTTGCTTATTTAAACAGGGTCTACATGTACGTGTACACTAAAGTAAATTGGATGGGTAGTGACTAGATGCATATTAAATACAGAAATACGTATTTCAAATAGTATTTGTTATGATTAAACAGATGTGCTGTCGCTAAATTAAAAAGGTGGGGCAGTGTTCTTAGGCAAGAAGGGACCAAGTCCTCTCTGATTCAAATGTTCATCTTCTAGCCTTCTGTATTTTTAGATGAAAAAGATAATGGATAATAACAGCTCATATTTATTAGTGATCTGCTGATTCCTTTGTAAAGTCAGAATATGTTGCCTTTGAATTACAGAGGCATCCATCAATAAACTGCCTTGTGAGACACCTTGGGCCAGCAAGGCATCAAGTCACCTTTCTATTTCCAGTTTCAGACACAGACATGAACTTCCTTTCCTCTTGGTTTTCCTTGGATTTGACTCAGTGTGTATACAGTGTACACACACATTTTTATACTGACTAGTTATTATTATTAATCATGTATCAAAGAAGGAAAACCAAAATAATTTAATTAAAATCGGTTCATTTATGTGATATTACATAGGCTGTTATTTATTGAATTATTTTAATTATAATTGTATTCCTGTCTTTAAAAATGTTTTTGCATACAAAATTGTACATTCAAAAATCAATGGAGAGTCAAACAAATTTTTTTCATTTTATTATTTTATATTTAACTTTAATTTATGAGTGATTCGATCAAAACGTCGCGTAGAAACTACCGAACGATTCCTTCTGAACCGTAAGCCGGTTCGACTACAGCAGTCCGAGCAATTTATTCACGAGTCGACTCGGAGTCGAGTGGATCTGTGTGTTGTTGTAGTGTGTCCACATGGCCTGGGGGGGACGTGTGAACGAAGGCATAGCCCTGGCACTTTCTCAGCTCACTATTCTTCCAGCAGCTTTGAAGTAAGTTAGTGACGAGCAGAGCTGGGGAGTCCGTGATTCAATTTCGCTCTCTGGGGTCTTAGCTCACCGCGGTTAGCCACACAGGAGCGCGTTCGGTTCGGCCCGTTTCATTTCGGACCCGAAGGCTGAAGCGGCCGCGCGGAGCTCAAATGCTGAGCCGACGGTCGCCATGACTAAAACGCCTGGTGCCGCGGCTCCGAGCCCGGACGGCGGGGCTGCAGTGCAGCGGCCCGGGCGGCTGGAGGAACCGACGGAGCGGGTGAAGTGTCTGTGTCCGGCTCCGCGCGGCGACACGGCGGCTCTTCCTGAGCTGGTTGTAACGTGCGAGTCTCGTCTCCCCGAATCCGACGAGAAGAGCGGTCTGAGGGCTGTGAGCGGTTCCAACCCGGACGAGGAGTCGCTGTGTTCGGACAGCGGCTGCGGCGGCTCCCCCGCCTCGTCTCTGCTGCTGCTGCGAAAGCTCTCCAACACCTCCTCAGCCGGACTGTCCCCAACGTCGTCCATCGAGGAGTACGAGGAGGAGTGTGGTGGGAACAATGGAGCACACCATTCAGTACCGCGGAATAGCAGCGTGTGTTCAGAGCAGCTCCCCTCCGTGAGTATTTAGACTAAAGCTGAACAGAAAGGGGCTGGGCGATATATCGTGCGATACCGTGATACTGACATATTGGAATAGTGCTTTTCGGTTTGGGCAATATTCTGTGACTGCTAATGTTTGTGGTAAATGTTAGTAATGTTTATAGTGTCTTTGAAATAGCAGCACTTTTATACAGATTTATTTATGTTTATTTGTTACACCCCAACTAACAGCTGTGCTGTGTGTAAAACTAACAAGTATTAAAATATGTATCAAATAAATTGGATACAGTTTTATAAACCATTTTACTGTATGTCTCTAAATCGCCTACATATGTAGAGGTGGGTAATCCAGATCCAGAAAGTCCAAATCTGTTCCAGGATTTTGTTCCGACTGGGTGCACACGGGTAGGTCCGTGTACATGTTTTATGGTTTGTGGCTCTCCTTGCTCCAAACCCAACTGACTCAACTATCAGAACATTAACAAGCCCTCCATTGTTGCATGGGGTGTTTCAAAGCTTAAATATGCAGGGCAGGGGTGTCTCCAGGACCAGGGTTGAGAAACACTGCTCTAGTGCTCCACAGGTCCATCCTCAGGGGGAGGCAGTAGTCCATAACGGACTGGTAACACACCCTAAATCATTAAGTCTATGTGGATTAGTAAAAATCGAGAGTAATTCTGTTTAAACTATAAGCACGCACAAATAATGCACAAATATCATGGAAGTAACACAAGGCAAATTAAACATAAGTTTGTTTAATTTAATAATAATTGTTTAATAAGAGAGTATCAGTAGATTTTTCAGGCAGAATTAAAAAAATCCACATTTTGTAACTGTCATCTGGTAATAAACAAGTAGGCTATCAGGTGGAAAAGACTGAAATCCCCTGTTTTTAATTAAATTAGATGTTTATATGGGTTAAAATTAGGACCCGAGAAAGTGATTTTGAGCTTTCTCAGCTTTCTCAACCTGCGAGCCGGGAGACACTATCTAGTGGTCCCCCAACTCAACCTCAGCAGGAGACAATAGTCTATACAGCACTTTAAAATAATAATTATAATAAAAGATTGTTTGTGAAAATCTAAACTATAAACATTATATAAACATTAGTAGACATTTACAGATAATGTAACATAATATAAGTGTAAGGCAAATTAGACAGCATCAGTTTGAGACAACACAGCCAAAGGCATCGGCACATTAAAGGTTTTCTTGTGGGCTGTTATGCTGTTGAAATTATAAACAGGTGGGTGATGATATGCAAAAAGGAACCCCTGGTTAAAGGCAGCGATTAACACATTGGAATCTCCATTTACATCTCCACTACATTTTAATCTCCCATTTCAAAAATAGTTGTATGAACAGTGGGAGGGTGTGTTGAGAATATGTCCCATAAACTACATGGGCAAACAAGGTGGAATCAGATACCAAAAGTGATGCATGATATCAGAGTGGATGTAGCCTGCATACTTCAGTAGCATAAGGGCACCCATCATTGGCCAGTTCCTTGCCTAGTTCCTCTCATTTCCTTAGCCAGTTGATTTGAGTAAATTGGGAATTTCTTAGAATTTCATAGAAAATTGCTGATCTATATAACATGCACTAAAATGAGGGCATTGCTGTAACAGCACTTATAAGGTCATCAGTGGAAAAGGCACTTCTGCCTCTATGGTGGGCCTCTCTCTCTGGCATCCTTCTTTGTTCTGGAGTGTGTCATTCCCGTCTGACTAGTTTTCCACTGCCCAAGAGAGGATGTTTGGCCAGGAAAAAGATGAGGACAAGGGATGCATCACAGTTTGTCTGTAACACAGTCACATGTTGCAGCTTAATTGGAGCTAACATTTGTAATGACCACACCTGTGTCAGTGTTGGCCAAGGGTGTGTTTTTTAGGTTTATCAGTTTGTATAAGATGGCAACATTATCAGAATTTAGTGTTTGACTTTTTAAAACATGTTTACTTTACTATTCTTTTACTTGTTCTTGATTGATTTACTCTGTTCTTTTCATATAAACTTCTGCATAAGTTTGACCTAAAACTTCATCAGATTTTCAAGTAGATTCAGAGAACAAAATTACAGAAACAAGACAAAAATATTACTCTTGGTCATTTATTGATTCATTATTTCACATCTGGAAAGTATGTGAGCCTTTGCCTTCACTATCTGGTGTGAACGTCTTTTGCCACAATAACTGCAACTAATAATTGATTGATTAGTCCTGCAAGTTATGCATGTGGCTTTCCTTCCATGCATGCTTGCTTGCTTCAGGTCCTTCCACAACATTTCTGTTGGATTAAGGTCAGGACTTTGACTTGGCTGTTCACAAACATTAACTTAATTCTTCTACAACATGTGTGGTTAGGTCATTGTCTTGCTGCATGACCTACTTTCTCATGAGTTTCCACTCACAGACGGGCATTTCAGAGTAGTTTAAGCCTAATTTCTGTTACCTTTATTCAATCATTACTGTGTATCCAGTTATTGTTATTTCCTTCTCTTTCTCTGAAGGAGTATTTCATTTGCTGCTGTCATATTGGCTTACTGGTTTGTGGCGTGGACCTGGATCTCTGTTTTTATACTTTATGATGTGCTGTTAAAAGCACTTTTTAAACTTGAACTTGAGTTAGAACTTTACGTCTTTGTGAACTGTACTGTATGGATTTGTTCAGTTCTACCTGCAGCTCACTTGATTTACTTTAATGAGAGATTGATTAGATAAACCCAGTATCAGATAGTAACTATAAATACTGGGCTATATTGAATAGTGTTTTAGAAAAGATAACACTCATTCTTTACACAGAATTATATAGTTTATTTAGCACCAGTGAGGATTAAAATCACACCTTCAGTTAATAAAATGTTTATGTTAAAGTGCTTGTGAAGTGGGGCAGTCCGAATCTTTTAGGGCTTTTATTTTTCAGTAAGGTCAGTGATTTTTGTATCAACCAGACTGGCAATTTGAGAAAGAACGCAGACATTGGAGGTCTTTTTTCTGTCCATTCTTTATATGTGTGTCACTTACATTGTGGCAGAAAAACAAGTCTGTAAATGTTTCATCAGCGATTGTGTAAGATCGACGAGCAATCGCTGCCCCTCTCTATTGCTTGATAACTCCCATGTAGTGCAGCATTGTTGTCAATGATTGTCCTTATGGGAAAGCTTCCTATTCAACAGAGCAGAAGGAGTCTAAAGTCAAATGCAGAGGTAAGGAAAAATAACAGCTAAACATTAGACTTTTTAACAGAAATGTAGCACTGCATCGGTTGATCAGCCATAGCTGTAGTTTTTTTTAAGGAGCTGTGCAAGATTATATGATCTATTTATGTAAAATAAGAAACTATAACCATGCTACTAGAGCTAATCTAGTGCTACCAAGTCAGTGGGTTTCAATTGGGTGGAAAAGTCAACCGTGTGGTTGTGTGTTGACTTTCTAGTGTTTCTGGGGTTTGTTTCTTGTCCTGTTACAAATTCACAGGTGCATGGTGTAACAGACCATGCAGCTTCAATCTCGGTCAATGGGTTTGGCTTGGGCTGTTTATAACAGTTGAATAAGTTTGTAACTGTTTATATTTGGCAAGCGGTAGTGCTGTTATTGCATAGATTATTGTATGTGTAGTTTGTATAAAGTGAAATCATTGTCTTTCTGTTTTTTGTCTTTATCTGTGGCTCATCTCAAAGAGTGATTTGTGGAAGAGGAATAAAAACATGGTGAATTGGTCACCTGTTGTGGTCCCTCTGGAAAAGCGCTCTCCTTGGGTTCAAGTGGTTGGCCATGCAGGTACGTCTGGAATATTTCGCTCTACTCCTACTTTTCCAATTACAACTACTTTAGGTCTATTAGTACTTACTGGTATAGAATATTGTTATACAATGAATATAATATATATATATATATATAAATTTATGATTTAATTTTAAAAAGTAATCAAATTAAATCTGATTTCAGATCTGATCATCAAAAATGATTTGATTTGATTTTAAAAAGTAAACTTTCAAGCCTGTTTTCTTTTGATCAGTATGACTCATAGCTCATTAAAATCAAGTTTCTCAAATTGTAATAATATTCTAATAATTAAATTCAAGTTTGATTAAATTACTATTTATCAATATAATAGTATGTCTAGTTATTATTGTCCAGGATTACTGACACCATCCACAAAGAGTAAGCCAAAGAACATCATTGCTGGTTGTTCTGCAGAATCAAACAAGAAACAGGGATGCCCACAGACTTGAGAGGGTTGTCCAAATAGGCCAATGTGAGAACATGGGAGAGCTTTACAAAGAGTAAACTGAGGCTGGTATCAGGACATGAAGTGCCAGCATGCACGGATGTCTCGAGGAATAGGGCTACAACTGCAGCATTCCTAATATCAAGCCCCTGCTGAAGCAGAGACTTCAGATGTGTCTTACCTGAGCTAAGGGGAAAAAAGAACTGGACTGTTGCTTAGTGCTCCAAAGTCCTCTTTTCAGATGAAAATAAAATTTGCATTTCATTTGGAAATCAAGTCACAATCTCACCTCAAGCTCCTAGATTCTGGAGGAAGAGTGGAGAGACAGAATCCAAGGTGTCTGAAGTCCTGCGTAAACTTTCCACAGTCTGTGATGTTTTAGGGTGCCATGTCATCCTCTCGGGTTGGTCCACTGTTTTGTTTTTGTTTGTTTTTTCCAATTCCAGAGTCAACACCTCTACCAGGAGGTTTTAGAGCACTTCATACTTCCACCTGCAAGCTTTATTGACATGCCAATTTATAAACCAAAGTATTAAAAAGGCTTGAAATGTCACTTAGCTTGTAATGAATATATCAGTTTACCTTTCTGAACTAGATTATGGGAAAAAAAACTTTAACAGTATACTAATTCTGAGATGCACTGGTATATATTCGTTTTTCTGTTGACAGTAGAACATCTTTCATCTTTGTCTCACTGAAAGCAACACTTTCTTTCCATAGTCATTTATTCACACATAGTGATATTGTTGCTTTTAGGTAATTTTAAGATGGCCAGTGATGGCAAGCTGCTGAAGAAGTACTGTGCATGTGAGCAGCAGTGTCTTCAGCACCTCATGGATGATGTACTGCGGCCATTTGTACCTGGTTACCATGGCTTGACCAAGAGAGATGAGCAGGACTACAATCTCATGGATGACCTGCTCGCCTACTTTGACTCTCCTTGCATCATGGATTGCAAAATGGGAAGCAGGTGAGACTTTCTACTTGGAACTACCAACTGTCTACATCAGGGGTCACAACTCTGCTCCTGGAAAGCTACTTTCCTGCTGACTTTAGATTTTACCCTAATCCACCCCTGCTCATCCAACTAATTACTGCCGTCAGGTGTTCTTGGTTTGTTGAATCGGGGGTTAGATATGAAATGGAGTTGGAACCTGCAGGAAAGTAGCTGTCCAGGAGTAGGGTTGGTGACCCCTGCTCTATGTACTCCTAATATGACCAATGCTGGGTTCTTTGTAGAAGCTAGGACCAATGGGCCTCAAATAATGAAACCTTTGTGTGCAATTTTCACAGAAATTTTATCATTTAGCAATGTTTTCTTATTTGGGAATTGTTCAAGTTATGAAGACAATGGGATCCACCATTATCAGAGCAGAGATGTGAACAATTTGAAGCAGTCTTACTCTAACCACATGTTTTTAATGTTGAAGATTGTGTTGTGTCTTATCAGGACGTACCTGGAAGAGGAGCTCAAGAAGGCACGCAAGCATCCTCAGCCACGTAAAGACATGTATGAGAAAATGGTGGCGGTAGAACCAGAGGCACCAACCCCTGAGGAAAAAGCCCAACAAGCAGTGCTTAAAACCAGATACATGCAGTGGAGAGAGACCCTTAGCTCCACTGCTACCATGGGTTTTCGTATAGAGGGCATCAAGGTATGTTTCCCCCTTTGTAGTGTTTACTTACTCATCTAATGTCAAATACTAACCCAGGGGTGAGCAATTCCAGGATTTCTGCACAGTTTTGTGCTCATCCTGCTGAAAAACACCTGATTCAACTTGTCTGTTAATTGCCAGGTTTACTAGGTCTGTTAGAGCAGGAAAACCAGCAAACTATGCTGGACTCTGGCCCTGTTGCCCACCCCTGTACTAACCTAATTAGTCATTGACCACTTTATTAGAAACTCATACTTTCAACCTACACTTTTGGCCACTTACTATGTAAGAGTATTACAGGTGTACTGTTACAGTATCTAGCCCATATGTTACAATTTTTTGTCCCCCTCTACTCTGTTCTTTGATGGTTCAGCAGTTCATGAGTAACCACAGAACCAAAAAATGTGAGTGACACTGACATGGTAGTGGAAATCAGCCACTGGAAAACAACTGCACTTGCTTGTTTTAGCTGTTCCTGAGATGACCTGGTAGTTCATTTAGATGGAGAATCATGCTGCACAGAGGCTTGACATTTAGCACATTCGCCTTCTTGCACTGGGGGCATGAGTTCAAGGCCCTATCTGGTTTTCAACCAGAGCTGGATTGGCAGTCAGATTATCTCTATGAGCTTCAGCAGAGTGTGCAGTATACACATTTTCTTTGGCTATTTTGAGTAGAATATGCTATAGTGCCTGAATGCTGGAAAAGATTTATATTTATTAACATTTATATGTTCAGTCATGGTACTCCAGGACAAGGATTAAGCACCACTATTTACTGTGTCCAATGTTAAGGCATTTTAATGGTCATTATTGTGATTTTCACCATCATTTCTGTGTTCAGAAATCAGATGGCACATGTAACACCAACTTCAAAAGAACTAAACACAAACATGAGGTGATGGAAGCATTAGAAGACTTTGTTGACCACAACATGTCTGTCTTGGTATGTGAGACATTTTTTTAATTGATAGTAAAAAGAATGACAGTAGGGAGTAGGGTGTGTGTGTGACTTGCTTGTACTCCCCCAACAGAAAAGCTACCACCAACGATTAAAGGAGCTGCGACTTCAGCTGGAGAAATCTGACTTCTTTAAAACACATGAGGTAACAAACATCAAACGCCTCTCATAGGTTTTCCCAAACAGTTTGTATGTCATTTCATGTCATAGTACACGCTAGACAGTGATGCATTTTTGTCGTTTTTTTGTGGAAGGTGGTTGGAAGCTCCCTGTTGTTTGTGCATGACCATAGTGGCAGAGCTGGGGTGTGGATGATTGACTTTGGGAAGACCGTCCCTGTGCCACCACCCCTTACACTGGACCACCGGAGCCCGTGGGTGGAAGGAAACAGGGAAGATGGTTACCTGTGGGGCCTGGACAATTTTATTGACATTTTGACCAACATGCTCCCTGGGCACTGAAATAATTTCCCTGTTTAATGCACAAAACAAACCACACCATGAGAATGTCTTGTAAATTTACTGTGCGTTTCCTTGTAAATAGACTTTTATTTAATTTTCAGAAAATGTGTGTATTTTTGTCATGGTATGAGAGTTTTTTAGCTGAAGCAGAGGTTTCCAGTCTTATCTAGAAAGGGTTGGTGTGGCTGCAGCGTACATCATCTAATCCAATCCAATCAACTGATCTCCGTCTGAGTGACCCGAAAATGGATTGTGTGATCGATTGCAGATTAGGTATGGCAGCTGCAGTAATGTAGTTTCTATACTGAACAGTATAGAAGTGGTGATGAAAGAGCTGAGCCAAAGGCAAAGCCCATAGAGTGGATGAAGTGAGTTTTCTCACCGTGCTTTTGGTTCGGGAGCTCTGATATCTGGGAGAGTCTCTTGGTTCTCTAAATTTCTGAGGAGCCAGTTAAGTGAGAGATGTGTTTCATAAGAATGCTTCCTAGCTTCTTCCCATTGTAGGTGTACCAGGATTAACCAAATGTGAGGAGGAGATACTGAGGTTCTCCTCGCTGGTCCTGGAATGACTGGGAAGCCCCAAAAGGCCTGGGTTTTTTTCGCAACCCTATTGCAACCACAACCTTGAATTAGACTAAGCAGATAATATGATAATCATGGTCCCAGTCCAAACAAATGTCTGTGTGAGCTCCAGCTTGTTTGGAATGACAACCTGCATCCACGCCAGCCCTTTTACACGTAAAATTGGACAATCCTGATCTAGAGGTTGAGGAAAAAAATGGCGCTGGAAGTACCCGTGCTTACTTACAGGAATGCCAGTGAAAATCTGGACCAACATTATAGTCTTGTGTTAATGGCTTTTCTACAGCCTTTTATTTTAGATTAATTTTGTGACCAAGTGAATTCAATTAACTTTGATCAAATAAGAGTTGTTGTAGCTATATATTTGGTCAGATGCTCAATAATCATAAAAGCTAATCTGGTGCACACCATTCTGTTCAGATTGTGTTTAACACAGTCATGAACAGAGATTGACACTCCCATCCAAGTGGATCTTTGTGAAAGCTGTAGTTTGACAGTTCGGTAGTATGTATTTGTTCTACATAACTTGAGTCTTCATCTTCATCATATTCCGAACATTGCTGTGTTCCAGGTTTCTTAGTTGGAATATGTTGCATGCGAGATATGTGTGGATTCATCAAGGTGGACCAGACAAGTAGTTGGGCAGATCAGTCCCGATGGAGTGTGGTGCAGTTTTCCCATCTTACCTATGTGAAATTTGCCTCACATCGAGCAGTCATTGGTCATGATATTTTTGTGATTAGATGTATTGGGCATTTCTGTTTCTGGTATTACAATACTGCATAGTACATCTAATGCTGCATAATTTTATGGTGTTGATTGTCAACACAATAAATGTTATCTGTTGTCCACATTTTGAGTGTTTTGTTTCTTTAATGCCTCAACACTATAAAGATCGGTTTTACTCAGAGTGGTCCAATAAAGCAAAAACATCCAATGCACAGTTCTGTGGACAGAAATGGCTTGTTCAGCGGAGTATGTGCACACTGGTTGAGGCTTACAGAAAGGCTTCAGCAACTCGTCTAACCTCACTACAATTGTGGCAAACAGAAAAATCATCTCCAAATGCCCAAAAGGCCAAGCCAGAAAGCAAAAGTTAAAACAGCTGAAGCCTGTGTTGGGTTCTACTGCTGTCTGCTAAGAACAGAAAGCTGAGGCTGCAGTGGCCATGGGCTCGACAAAACTAGAAGGCACACAGGCTGTAGGGGACAACAGCAAGAATTCGCAGATCCAATCAGCGTTGAGTCAACAGTCCATGCTGCTGGGAGTGGTGTGTTTATGTAATGCTATTGTGAATGATTTCCTCACACATTTTGAGACCATTAACGCTAAGCACTCTTAATCCAACAGAACACTTTTGGAATGTGGTAGAAAGGATGATTCACTGCAGTGTACCTGAAAAGAATGAATACAAATTACTGAGGTTTTGAAAGCAGGGAAGCCTTACCCAGTATTTGTTTCCCAAGAAGGTGCTCAGGGTGTGTATCTGTTGGCATTGACTGGTATGTATAGAGAAATAACTGCGTGAACCAAGAATCGCCTTAATCCACACTAATCCTATGTTGCATTTCTTTCAAGATCTGATGTCTGATATTTGTGTGGCAGATTACTGATTTTGCTGAACACTGGTAATGCAGTGTTTATTTGGGCATCTTGATCTGCATATTTGTTTCTAATAATAATCGGCATATATTTGCAATAGACATGATGCTAGAATTATGAAATCAATCTGATCTGCACTGTTTTCACTGTTCCTGGTCTTTTTCCTAGGAATACATTATTTTAAATGAAGTTTATTCCCTTTATTTACACTCTAATATGCTCAGCAGTACTGATCATAATTCCTTGGATCTTTTAAAAATAATATTACACAGCTTCTCAGGAAGTCCTCTTCTTTGATATTCTCCAGACCATATTTCAGCAGTCCAAAAGGAATGAAATGTAAGCTACAAATGACATTGATTGAGTTTCCAATATTAGCATGGATGCCCCCTTGGCAGTAAATCACACTGGAATGTCTGTGATTTGTGATAGCATGTAACCACAATATAGCCATCAGTGCCAATTCTGGCAAACGTCTGATCTGGCAAGTAAGCTGTGCTCACTGAGGCCTGTACTGAACCACTCACTGTGAAAGGAGTAGGACGTTTTTCACTACAGTAGCCATTTAACACACCAGGCGAATTGAAATCACTGCTTTAGCACAAATGGCTAAAAAGCTGGCCCTGTCACCCTCTCAGTGGCTCACATCTATAGTATCCCATCACTCTCCCAGTGTCCATCCCTGGCTAAAGGTGACATGGCAGGAGACATTGCAGTTCTTCCTCGGCAGCCACATAAACCACACAGCTCCAGGAACACACCTCTCTTATCCAAGTTTTTTATATGCAACTATACTGTGAAGTAGACTATAATTTAACTGATATTAGTGCATCTCCAAATAAAATATTGTAATATGGATATAAAAATAAGGTTTCAAATCTATTTGTTCTTAAAATATAAGGCAGCACTTCACCATATCTACAATAATAAAATAATTCTGTCCTTGCTGGTACAACTGGGGGACGGACATTCCCTACAGGAGGAACTGTAAACCTGGCATAATTTCCCAATGTTCCATTGTGTTCTTTTTACTCTGGTTAAATTCAATCTCATTTATGTCACAAAGAGAGCAAACTGTTGTGGTCATAATGGATTTTCATGATTCAGCATTCTGAATCTGTGATTACAAGGATAGATTTCCTAAAATATTGCATGCCAGTACTGAAGAAAGTCTGTATAGATCAAAAAGCAAAAGATAAACAGGCCATCACTGATGAACAAAGCGTTTTACTTTTTAAGCTTTTCCTGAAAACATAGCTGATGTCAGTTGCAAAGCATTTAATCTACATTGCCTGCTTTCTCAGGGATTAATAACACAGATGTTCCACCACATATATACATAGTATAGAATTTCATGGCACACCATGGCCTGGTGCAGACAAGCCTACTATTGACAACAGCTAAACAGAACTGAACAAAAACAATCCAATCCTCTGTTCCAAGCAGTTACAAGTGAGCCCACACAGCTCTTCTTCTTATGTGCCTTCGCCTAGCTCAGTTGAATTGGAGCACTCTGTGCCACCTCTTTTCTCCAGAATTTTCCTCAGAGGACCCACCAGACCCCTAAGCTGAAACTCATTAGGATGACATCTTAGAGAAGACGTTACTACACGTAAGTGATTCACTGTTCTCTGGGGATCTTTTACTGGGATTATTTATGGGACAAATTATGTGTATAATCAAATGATTTAAGGATTTAATCTTAGAGATTGCTGGATATTGTTTAGCTGGATGAAACTGTCATGTTAGAGGCCAGTATTACTTGAATCCTTCACAGTCCAAGCTTCTAACCCAAACCATGGGGTCAGCAACTCAAGTTAGGATTGGTTTTGTCCTTGTTTTAAAAAATCAAACCACTATAGGGGGTCACAAATTTTTGGGCTACATATTTAAATAGGTATGTAAACATGTGATGAAGACATATTACAGGTTAATAGTATAATTGCCATGAATAAGACATCAGCTTTAGGAGATAAGGTTTGTTGTCTGATGAAAATTCCTTTAGGAATAAATGTCCAGTCTGTCTGTCTGTTCTATATGCTCTCATATCTTATTTATAACAGTGCATAAAGTCATGGAAAGGCAAGATTCACATAGTCTGATCAAGTAGGCTGCAGAGCTATGTTGCTGACCCCTCTTAACCCTATAAGGTTAAAGTATACGTTCATTCCACGTTTATCCCTTCCATTGTGTTGTATCTTGGCAGGATGTATGGCCATTTGCAGTATCTAAGTTTGAAACGTGAGATAGACAACAATGCAGACTGTTGTTCAAATAGGGAAATGGAGTTCACCCAGCTTAACACTTCAGGTATTCTTCTGACACTATTTCATCTTCCTCGTCATTGTGGATTCTTTGCCCTTGCCTAAAAAATACAATACCAGCCGTGCTTTGAGAATGCTCTATGTCAGTGTAACAAAACCTTTTCATTTCAGATGGAGACTGGCATATGGTGACAGCCCCTCGTACATTGCTTCAGTCTAGCAGTGTGGCGAAAAGAGAGGGTCAGCAGGATCAGCTGGACGGGGAGTTCTATAACAGCTTGCCAAGAGTGAGTTTGCATTTTGTTTCAGTTTACTGCACCATCCCTGAGATATATTCTCATGGGGCCTTCCGTTTCTTTTCTTTTTATATATATAAACTGCATTTGATCAGAGTTGCCAGTCCCAGCCTTACCTATTCATCTGTCTTTTCAGGCACATTTTCTGCGTCCTGGCTATTTTCGCACTGCATCAGAGCCGAGTGCATTCTCCCCCTACGGCCATGACCTCCGCTTGAAGGACAAAGGGGCGCAGGATCAATGCCCCAGGGAGAGTGAGAGTTATGGGTGTATCCCTCCGTCCTCTAGACCACACCCTCTGGCACAGCCTGGCTTCTACAGTCCCAAGATTCCCCGATCTAAACACTGTGAGCCTGCTTTGTCCACAACAAAGACTACCCCAAATAGAAATATAAAAGAGTTTAATTCTTACACTCTGCCTCTGCCCCACTCCAAGACTGCTGTTCTCAACAAAAGGTGAGATATAAGACATATCATGACTGTAGGATTGTAGGAAAACCACAGGGTTTTTCAATTTGCACCCATACCATATAATCAAGTACCACACACAGCAATTTTTGCATTTTCCTCTTAAAATCTGTTTAAAAAAAAAATTTTGGTTTGTTCTCATCTCTTGTTCACAGAATATCAAAATTATTTATGGAAAAAATGAGATCATCTCAAGAGCCCAAATTCTTTCTTATGTTTGACAGTTTGTTATATTTATTTTTGTATAATTATATTATCAATATATGAAGTCAGAGACCAATAATTAATTTCCACACCTCTTTATCCCTTAGAATTAAAATACTCCAAAGCATTCCATAGAAGGAACAATGTAAATGGACAGGGCTAAATGTCTGTAAGTTACGTATGCATACAATCCTATATAAAAGGTTTATTTAGTAATTAGAAATCCTCTACATGAAACAAATATATGACAGTTTATTCCAATTTTTTATGAAAATATCTAAATGTTTGCTAAATTTAACATGACCAAAAAATCCAACATCCGCTATAACCTTTGTAAATCGCATGCTTATGTTTAATTTCCTTCCCCAATATCTAAAATTAGACAAACGCACAGCAATTATGCATTAAAATGTTCAAAAGTGTGATTCTGTAGAGGATGTGAACTTATTTCAACTTACAGTATATACATATGTATACTGCATTTAAATGCATCAATCTTTGTGAATCAGGGTGACTTAGTTGACCAAATTGCACTTTTTGTTAAAAAAATAGTTGCAAGTGTTAAAAAATTTGTGGTAATAACCACATGACCAGTATGGTGCAAAAAACATTGATAAGAGCCTTTGCAACCTGTTTGAATTGCTTTGAGACTCACTTGCAAATGATGCTACCATCACAACAGCAGGAGTCAGAATGGAAGGTACACAAAATGGGACAACCTTATACCCAATAAAGCCGGTCCTTGCTTAAGAAACGTGTGGCCAAGTGTGAAATTTGAATCATTCATCTCACAGTGTCAAACCTACCGACCAAGTTTCATTCTTGTGGGTTGATTTCTCATGTGTGCAGCAGTTTGTTTGATGATGAGTAGTTTAGTAGTTAGCAGTCCAGAGATTAGGCTACAAAATACTGACCAGGCTCTTTTTTAAAAAGTTGTTTATGTGTTACTAGCAGTATACCACTGCCTGTTTCACTGTTACAGTGCATTTATACATCAACACAAAGGCCCCCTGCTATCCTGCCAGCATAAATAGAGAACAGTTCTTTCTAGTGCCATTGTCCCACGGGGAGGGGGTGGGAACATTATAGGAAAGTGGGACACTACTGTCTGTACTACCCCCTTTACTCCCACACCCAAGATGCAAACAAGGGCCTCGTCAGTGAGAGGCAGAGGACTGCTCTACATCCAATCATTATAGATAAGTTGCAGGGAGTAAGGATATCTGACAGCCAGCAGACAAATATGGCTTAACTGAATAGACATTTGAACAACTTTGATGCAGATCATGGTCTTTTTAGTCTGCCTAGGATGCTTGCGGGTCTACAGCATATGCTTCTGCTCTGTACTCATGTGTTTGTACATGTCAGCACTTTGCTTATGTCTGTGGTCTTTATGTGTTTATTTTGGTAGTGGTCTGTACTGCAAACCACAAGGAGTCAAGACTTCAGTGGTGGAAAAGCCTCAGTTGATGCGGGCGACCATTTCTCAAATAGCTCAAGATTCAAACCACCTGGGTCAGCAGCAGGACAACAGCCAATTTCAGCATTTCAAGAAAGAGGACATCCAAAACCAATACTTCACCAGCCAGCATCAGACTGCGGGGAACCAACCCAGTGCTGAATTTTCCAGGAAGGAGGAATCTTTCTGGAATCATTATGGGCAACCACAGTCCAACCGATTTCAGCACATAAGAAACCGAAGTTCCTTCAGAGTGCCGAAATGTGTGCAGGATTCCTATGAGATTCCACAAAGCCCATCTTCAGTGGACCAGTCTAATGTGCACCTGAGTTTACAGTCATCGAGTTACTGTAAGTTAAGTGTGTACAAAGGCAAAGGCATCTATAACATTCAGGAAAGTGATGGCGATCTCCAGTCCAGTCGATCTCATGGAAACGTTGCTCAGCCCGACAGTAACCTAAGGGACTCCAGGAAGACATTTGACTTTAAAGCCAGAAATGGTCCTGGAAGCAATTTCTCCAGCAACATGAGGTATGTGCTGAAAGCTAGCAGGTGCTTAACCTGCAAAACTTGCAGAGACGTGTTAAAAATAATAGTATTGTTGGAATCCAACAAAACTTTGTATGTGTGAATGAAATGATATGATTACAATATTAGAGTGAAAGGTAAGGTTTACTGGGGAAAACTGTACAGGAGGCTCTAGTACACTGTCAGGCCTTGTCTAGCCTTGATAAAAGATGAGATTGAGTTGGGCATGGAGGGATACATGTTCTGGCATCTTGTGGTTCATTTGCCCACAGACGTTGCAGCTGGGCCTTGTTGCTTGCCGAAGCTGACATCCCAGCTGGTCCCATACATGCTTGCTTGGTGATCATTTTAGCAACCAGGCAGGCCAAAGAAGTGTTGCAGTCTGGCAGAGACATTCCTGGGAAACCCTTGCTGTGTGCCCTCTGACTGAGTATGTTGTAGAGTCAAGTCTAGTGGTCGATTTCTCTTCAAGAGTAAAAAAGCCTTTGAGAGCCTTTTTATAGGGCAGTGGGGTAAGCAGTTTTGTGCCAATACCCAGTTTCTAATCAGATCACACCTGTAATCATTTACATATTCATTTTGTGTTGTGTTTCAACCCACACCATTATGTAGCGGTGTTGTACTCTGTTACCCGATCCCACTGTTTTGATTGCATTTACCTATGATGGTGTGTTTTTACACTATGATAATTTTCCTAAAATCCCATTAAAAATTCACAATATATCACCTTGCTTACAGGATCACAATCTATTTCAGTATATTAAATTGTTACCCCTCCAGCCTGAGACATATATGCCAAGCTCATGCCAGTACACAGCCACACATAGTATTGTGACAAATGCCATAAACGAATTTAAATTACAGTTGATAATAATTTGTAATACATGATCATATTAATAATAAAGTTGTTGCCTGATCAGGTAATTATAAATGAATCAAGTGTATCAGCACAAAGAAAACACTAAACTATCAGGTTCAGGTTTATAAAGATTGAGCATGTTTTATATTAAAATTCACCAAGCCACCTATTTGAATGACAGGCATTTCTGTATTAACAGCTTTATGTGTCAATTTCTGCAGTCAGGTGGACAAGAGCTCAAAGAATGTGTTAGGTCAGCCCCGTATGATGGCCACACTTCGGACAACAAGCTCCCCAAGGCCAGTTCGCAAGAGCACAATGGTGGAGGACCTGAAAAAACTCATTGTGATGGATGACATCATGGATAAGTCTCAGCGTGACTCAGTGAGTGATTTATTTTTCACATAGCTCAAGTGCAACAATGAGGGCCCTAATCAATTATGGCAGCCAAGGACAAAGATGCCCCAAAAGGGGGATTTATCATGTTGCAGCAAGGTGTCACTTTGTTTTGCTCCTCTTACCGTTGCTATGCTGCAAACTTGATCTGTTTTCCACTAGCCCTCTCTCCTACAAACACCAACCAACAGCACTTTCAGTGAGCTGATACAAGAGGACTCAGCTTCATCAAGCCCCGTCTTCAGCAGATGTACCCTGTCCAGGCCCAGCCACCTCTCCCTGCAGTCTAGTCCCACAGGTAAAGGTTGCTGAGCAGCAACAGATAATAAGGGCGGGCAATGTGGCAAAACAGCCACTGGTCATTGTAACGTAATGACAGGCAAAGAATTTCAAGGAAAGTTAAAGTGACTTTTCAGACATACGTAGATTGAATGCTTGGTGTTGCATTTCTTAACATCACAGGTTCCCAAATCGCCTGCTGTGTACCTTGTCCATGATTTAAATCTAGTGTCATACTTTGTTTTCTTGATTGGCAAACAGAAATTTGTTTTATTTAATTTCTTTATTTTATAACAATTTTTTTACTGGTTCAGTCCTTAAAAGGTTATGTCAGCCCAGCCAGGCTCAGAACTCGATGTCCTTGGATGCTTCACCTCAGTTGGTGTTTACAAGATGCTGAATTTGCTTCCTGCTTTCATGACTGCCTGTTCTTTATTGTTGAATATAGAAATGCATAATTATTGACTGCATGCAAGTAGAGATCAGGTTAAAATGCTGGACTACTCATTTAAGGTCACTGAAGAAAGTGAACTAGGGGCTCAAGAATCTGAGGCTGCATAAAAAGTATATAACTGCTAAATATTTTTTTCCCTAGTGTGTCAGCCAATGTCCACCGAGTCTCCCATATGGGACAAAGAGCTTGAGTTTGACCATGGACTCCTGCCTCTGCCAGATACAGCCCATGACCTTGATTGGGACAGCTTAGTCAGTACTGCTGAGGCCTATGAGAGTAAGTTTACTACATATTTTTTACCTGCTCATACTCATACTATGTCTATTAATTCTGAATAGCTGTTTATCTTTGTAGTGCAGAAGAGGACTAACTTCCAGTCTGCTGGGCCCCACAACATGCTCTCAGACACAAGTCCGGCACCGCACAGTCCAGTATACAGTGGTCATGTTAGTCCCTCTGTCAGTGGAGACACAGAGTGGGTACATCTCTTTATTTCAATGATGGCCATTAATTGAGCTAATATATCAATGCCTAAATATTAAAGGTGTAATTTCTTAACAGTCCAATACATGGAAGTGACATACTGAGAACCTCAAACCTTTGTAAATCAAGTACAACCGAAAACAAAAGGGTTCTAAAAGAGGTCCACTCCAAAACCCCAAAACTGTTGTGCAATGCCTTTATTGAAACCAACCAGAATATACACACACCAGCCCACTCCTGAAATCTTTTTGCTGAGTAGAGCTGTGTGACGCAGTAAGATGCAAAAGCCACTTCAGGCGAATGTGGTGACTTGTAGAACAGTAACAATGACTTGGCAAGGAAGTAAGAAAAGAGTGGGTATCCAGGCTAGGCCAAAATCGAACCCTGCTTGAGGGGAACTCAAGCATAGCAAGTGCATAAGTGTAACATAAGAGTAAAGTGATTTAAAGGCAAAACACAACACGAGTGGTCACACAAACAGTTTTTTATAGAAAAACAAATGAATGACAATGACACCAGATCATATTAGCATGTGAGCTGGAAATATTTCACTGTTTAAGTTGTGGGTAACAACTGTATGGAATATTGTGCTCCTACATTACATAGAGAAACAAGTGGGTATAGGTGGGTGCTAGGCAAAATCTAATGCTAGTTGACTGTTTACAATCTGTTCAACTAACATCACACAAGGCTAAGAGGACACAGAGAGGACAGCAATACTCTCTTTTAAATTAAATAATGAGTTTTTTAATTTTCTTGTTTCGCTATGCTACATGATTTCTGTGATATATTGCTGAGATGTAAAGCAGCGAATCAGACCAAACTACACCATTAAAGTCACATATTTACTATGAATGTATCAAAGAACAAGTTAAAATGATCAGTAAATTAATTGGCTCCTTTAATACTCAAAAAATAGTTCAGTTCCACACTCAGCCATATGATGTAATAACCATGTATTTATTTGTTCATTAGGTCATTCTGACCTCTTAAAATAACCTTAACTCATCCATGTTTTCTTTTTAGTGATGATGTTTTCACTAACCTTCCTGACCAGCTCTCTCACCTGGAAGTGGTGCTGAGAAGGCTGAGCAGAGATCTTCTGAAGGTGAGGTTCATTTAGCAGCTAATGAATACCAAACACATAACCTCTGAGCGCAGGTGTGCTGTGTCCTTTCCCCGAGGACAGCTGCACACATTATTCACACATGTTCTTCCTCTCTCTCAGGAGAAGAAGGACAAGGTGGCTTTGCTCGCAGAGGTGCTGAAACTTCGCATGAGTAACCAGCACCTGAAAGAAGAGTCCTTGTCTGCTAATGCACAGCTCCAGAAAATCTGCCAAATATTCAACATAAGTGCATATGCAGTAGAAGAAAAAAAATAGAAGCAAATATGTAGGATATGAAAAATGTGTATTTGTCATCCTTATATCAACATCAACATGCCACATGCCATCCAAATATCTTGAACCTAAATTTAAATAAAGTAAAAACACAATGTGCAAAGAGTTGACATTCCAACCAACACCAAACCAAAAATCAACCAGCTCACAGGTCAATTAGCTCTGTTGGTAGGTTAATTAAAGCCATAATAATGACCTCCAATGACACAGTGAGGATGTGGTATGTATAACATATTGCATTAAAACCCAGTAAGTCCACTGTATATAAATATGCAATAAATAAATCTTAGTGCACGTTTCTATTATTGATAAATATTCAACATTCAAAATGACTAAAAATAACTTTAAGAAAGTGTTTTTAAAAGGACAGATAATATTCAAAACTTTTAGTATAAAAAAGTAAAAACACATACAGTGGGGCCAAAAGGTCTGGGGCCACTAGTGAAAATATTTTCTTATCATTTTCTTATTAACTTTATAAATAATTATATTAAATAATATCCTCTCAAACGTTCAGTAAATACAATATTTTCAACATAACAAATTGAGTGACACATTTTAACACAAATTTCAGAACTTATTAGCAATAGGAATTCAATTTAATGGCACACACTCTAGCTGGCATGGGCTTTACACATCTTCACTACCAAGATGTTAACCAGGCTAATATCACACATGGTCTTACAACAGTTAACAGAAATAATATCTGAATACTTTAATATTTCCTCTTCACTTGTCAAATTTACTTGTTCTATTTTATATTCAAATGTTCAGTTGTTTATTTCCAGGATTACTTCTTATATTAATTCTCATATTTTCAGTGCGGTCTCAGACTTTTGGAACCAGCTATGTTTGGTGTCTGAATATACTCTTATTCTAGACAAAATCAGAACCCAGGCCCAAGTTAAATTCATATGTATTTCTTTACTGTGTAAATGTCATAGTAAAGTAGCTGTAAAATAAAGTGTTTTGGAAAACATCCCCAAATAGTGTTTACTCAGTGTAATAATTGATATAATTACATTTTAATATGGATATTTGGAGAATCCAGTCTTGTTTGCACACACAGCCATTGCCTTTGAATAATCAGATTTTCTTGACTATGCAACAGACTTTTCTTTCCAGTAATAACAGCGAATCACTTACAGCTGGGTGTCGTATATTTGTTTGTTATTCTTATTTGATAAGAATATTTAGATCTTTACCCTGGAGGCAAAATGCAGATCTCTGTGTGCCAGCAACATGTGCAGGGGACTCAGGATACAACCCTCTGCTTCCCTTTCTGCCTCCTGGTCTGCACTGCGTACATTACGGTTCTGCTGACGACTGAAGCGCCTGGCTTTCAGGCTAAAATGAAAAAAGGTCAGTTGAGAGGGGTGAGTCTGTGGGCCAAAAGTTGTGAAATCAAACAGTGATTGAAATTATGCAGGCCTACCAGTATAAACGTCTCTCCTGCTTAGGCATTATATGCCACAAATTGGCCAGCTCTTTAGTAACCACAGTGGAAGGTGTGCCAGGATGTTTTCTGCTCAGAGGCCAGAAACATGTTTGTTTTCCATCCATTATCTATGATTCTTTAAAAACATCCACTGAATAAAATTATACACCCACCTGAGATACAATCGCCGGTTTAGGCGGCAGAACATGATGAAGCCATTCACACATTTTTTTTTCAGGTCAGAGTTTCTAACATTCTGCCTCTTACTGAAGAACTTTCTGCTGACAGGGATGCACTGCTTTGGGGTCAGATTCAAATTATCTGAACCTCTATCATTTTCCTCACTGGGAGAACAATCACAGCCACCCCCTCCGTACTGGCAATGCTGGTATCAAAAAGTGCAAAAATAAGGAAATCTTGATTCAGCCTGTACTGTAGAAAGTTTCTTATTAAGAACTCACCACATCATTGGATGCTTTGGATTTAGGAGTGACCCATACGTCTTCAAATAATGCTGCAAAAAAGGAAAAAAATAAAGGCAAAAATAAGGGCAATCAAGATGACGGGGACATGGTGTCTTGCAGATCAAGCCAAGAGTGTCAGGTTGTTTCATTCTCATGTAAGGCTCTATGTTGGATAAATACAAGTAAAGCATATATGACAAAGCTGTCTGATTGCATTGCCTAACTCTGTAGCTCCTGGTGTCCATCGGGTAGCAGTGGGTGACTGAGGCCTCGAGCTGGTGATGTGAGCAGAGAGGGGCTAAGGTTCAGGCCCTCCCCTTCTCCCAGCAGTGGGAGAAGTGGTAGTATAGACATCTGTGGGAGTGTGGGGCTCCCCAAAGAAGGTAGAATTCCAAACATCCGATCTTTCAGAAGAAAGGACCTGAAGACGGAAATGGCACTGATTAAGGCCCAGTTTGCTACAGACATACTATATATCGTTTGGCTGGTAATTATAACCACTAACAGCAAGATAAATAATTGGGGAGTATTATTGTGGTTGTGTTGCTTTAAAAAAATTGCCTCAAATGTTCTTGAAGAGTCACCTCTAACCAGCTGCTCAGATTTCAAAGGTACAGTGGGAAGGACTGATTATTACACATTTTTCTCTGTGTTGCAAATCCTATTTCCTACCCTTCCATAAAATGTGTAATTGACTCAGACATAAATAAAAACACAGACTACCCTGAAGGTGGAGTATCAAGATCCTTGCTTCCTAGGCTGCCATCCTCACTTCCTATCCTGTCCTCACATAAGGAGCAGCAGCTTCCAGACCCTTGACAAGGTGATTCCTGATCCACACTGCTTCCTGTTTACAGATATGTTTACAAAAAGACTTACCCTGGACTTGCTCTGAACTTACCCAGGAAGGCAGTGCCTGTATTGTGCTTTACAACCAATAGTTCAATAAATCTGTGCACTTTCCTATAAATCCAAATTAATATATTATACAGCAACCAGCACAGAACTACAATATTCTTTGACTATCAATGCCATGACTGACCTAAACTGACCTAAACACGCATGACCCCATTTAACAGCAGATCTAAACATGACAATGTTTTAACCTGTTCTGGAAGAGGAGCTTGTTGGCGGTAGCACATTGAGACAGTAGGTGGAATCAAAAGAATCTGGCTCTGTATTGCTGTCGCTGTCATCAACAGAAATCAAGCTTTTTTCGGTGCTCAATGTTGCAGGATACTCTTGATTCCTGCTCGCGCTGACATTTCTATCAGGACCTTCTTCATGTAGTCTGTCATTGAAGGGCTCTAAGAAATTGGCATCATAAAACACTTATTTAGGTTTGCAAATAACCTAATGTGAAAACTCTGTCCATCAGTTTACTTTTCTCTATTCATATACCTAACCTTGATTTGACGTGGGTTTCTTGCGTGAGCGAGACCTATATTTGCGCTTTGCCTTCAAAAAGTGTGGAGGTGTGCTGGGCTCTGAATGAGGGGTGTCTTCACTCTCTGACTCAGATTCTTCTATCAGGCACACAAACACACACAATCAGTTGGTCAGCTTACAGAAACTGAATTTAATGTCAAACACAGCAGAAATGAACTACACCTCTGTCAGTGACTTCAGGGAGGCAGTGGGCAGGGAGGCTGCTCTGTAAACACTCAATATAACTCTGAAGAAAATCAAAGTATTGCAGCATGTGGATCAGCGTCTCTTTCTGTGGGATAAAAAGAGATTTGAAGACAGGGATGGTGCATTACATAAAAAAAAAAACATTATGGAGTTACCTTAGAAAGACCTCGAGCACTGGCTGTCCCAGAAATGGGTAACAGATAACCCATCTCTTTCAGGCTACTGGTCCAGCCTTTGTTCCAGTCACAGTCTCTGGAACAAGCAAACACTCTTTACAATACAGTTTAATATCTAAATCATTTAAATCAGACAACATGCTCAGTATAATAAACTGATATATTAGGGTAAGAACATTTATTCACCTCCTTTTAAAAGTCTTGTCTTTTGTTTTCATTGTGCTGAAAAGGGCTTTAGGGTCCCTGTGTCTCATAAAGGATAAAGACTGTATGAAAATATTTTCATCAGTTTTTATTTCCAACAGCAGCATTTAGACACTGGTTATATGTGACATTCAGGGTGAAGTGACTGGGTTATACTTTCAGCTCCAGTCTACTCTGTTGTACTGTCACATGCTGTTCACTCACCTCACCAATAAACCAGCACTTCTGCGTCTCTCCACTGAGGGAATCTTTCACCTCCTGCTGTCCCGCTGGACTGTTTCCTGCGCTGCCATTGGCTGAGGGGGGAGATTTTGGAACGCAAAACCAGCCTGCGTCGCGTCTCATTGGCTGAGGATCGACCAATGAATTCGCTGGATTGTTGTAGGAAACCCTGTGACGTTCTGCAAACAGCTGATTGGACAGCGGCGTTGCCATGCTGGAAGAATGAATACAAATGAATGTACCTTTAGAGTAGCTGACTGTGGAGAGCGGGGCTTTTATTTCTCAAAATAAACCAAATATGTACTATATTATTATTTATTTTACACATTTTCTGTACTCATTACTCATCACAATAAGCTCTTATTTTATAATATTATAATTGTTATAAGATATTTAAGCTGTTATAATAGATTATAAATTGTATTATATATAATAAGCTGTTATAATAGATTATAATTGATATTACATATAAGCTGTTATAATAGATTATAAATTGCATTATATATAACATGAGCTGTTAGATTATAATTGATATTATATATAAGCTGTTATAATTGATTATAATTGATATTATATTATAATATAAACTGTTATAATATGCATTGAATGAGTGAATGATGCATCTACAAGGTTAGGGTTAGTCAATAACCCTAACGTAGTCAATCACACATTCTAATTTACCGGATAGGACCATCCACCTGTAGGGCTCTGTTAAGCACTTGAAGGGTTCACCCAGGACAGAGTGCCAATCCATATTTGGGCATACAGACATACATTCACTCACTCATCTACACACTCCTTCATACACACCAGAGCAGCGTGGACGAGCCAACTCACCTGATGTCCATGTTTTTGGAATAAAAGCCACACTGACATGAGAACAAGGAGAGACAAGAGAGACACAAGAGCCAGAGAGGGCCTCAAACCCAAGACCTCAGTGCTGGGAGGCTTTATGCTAACCACCAAATCACCAACACACCCAACTTAGTCATATTCAATTAAAAATCCCTAATAGCCTATGTCTGTTAGGTTACAGGTATTTAACAACAACAACAACAACAACAACAACAACAACAACAACAATAATAATAATAATAATAATAATAATTATTATTATTATTATTATTATTATTATATTAATGATGATAATTAATAGTAATTATTTATTAGTAACACAATAACAAATAGTAATTATTAGTAATACATTTTTTACATTAACAACAATAATAATAACTCATGATATAATAATAAAAATAATCTTATATAAGAACAGTAATAATATTTCTTATATGACAATATTATTATTATTATTAATAATAATAATAATAAACAATAATATAAAATTAATAATATAAAATAATTTTAAAAATATTTATTATTATATTACAACAACAATAATAAATCATAAATAATTTTATTTGTTGTTTTCTTGGCTGATTAAGTAATAAACAAACAAACAACCAACAAATAAAAAAACTAAATGACCAGTTACACCATGTTTGTAGGAAAAACTGCGGTCTCACATGGAGAGAGAGAGAGAGAGAGAGAGAGAGAGAGAGAGAGAATTTTCAGGGGTCTGTCAGAGGACTGCTGCTGGTCCTGTAGGATGGTTTCTCTGGGTAAAGGTCGCTGCTCGCTGTGCAGGTGAACCCTGAGCTCTTCAGAGGATGCAGGTAAGCGTGGAGCTGCGCTGCTGGTCTCCATGTGTTCATGTTTCAGACTATTTTTATTTGAGGCTACTGGATCTGTAACAGGAGCAGGCTGAGCTAGCTAGCATTGGTCTGTTTCACACCTTCCTGCCGCTGCACTTGTCTGCTGACCGGGGGTTTGACGACCCCCAGTCCTGAAGTGTGGGCTCTCAAAATGAATGAAGTTTGTCGTGTCAGTGTGTGAAGGTGTCTATAACATAACATACGCCGCAGTGTCTTGTGAACTTGCTCTTGTACTCGTGTGTGTTCAGATTTCCTGAGGTGGTTTCCCCCGCTGTGAGATGGTCAGGAGGTCCAGGGCTGCTCCCCCCAGCTTGCGCTGCGCCCCCGGCGCGTGCGAGCCGGTGTGCAGAGCACGAGTGCTGCTTCTCTGTCTGTGCATCCTGCTGGCATTTGCTCTCACTCTGGGACTGATGCTGGCCGAAAACGAGAGCAGGAGACTTGAAGATATGCCGGTCAGAGTGCCAGATCTGAACAAGGATAAAGTGGGTAAACCTGCATCTCTGTCTGATTTGTTCCTTACACACCAGTCTGACCACAGCTTACTGGACACTGGCCATCAGTGCTGTTGAAGAACACCAGTGGGCTAGAATGATCAGGGGTGGGCTGTATCACAATATATAGTCAATATCAGGATCATTTACATCACATGATGCATTTCCATATTGTGGATGCCATCCTTCCTTACATTCATGACATGCTCAAAATAATGAGGTCATATTTTAGCTATAATTGCATCAGTAATGTGATCATGTAAAACCCAGATTTACACAAACTACTCATGCAATAATGCATGAGAAATTGTGGTATACTCTGAGATTCTACCACAGCACTACATGATTTCAGGTGTATTACAATATTAAAATCAAAGGAAAGGTTTATTGTGGAAAACTTTAAAACTGAAAGGAGTCTCTAGTAAAATACTGGGCTTCCAGCCTGGATAGAAAACGAGACACGGTTGAGCATGGAGGAACCCAGACATCCTGTGGTACATTTGCACATAGATGTTGTGGCTGGGCCTGTACATTGCCAAATCTGGTGTCTCAGATGGTCCCATACTTACTTGATTGGCAATGAATCTGGCAGAGATGTTTCTGAGAAAACCTTGCTATGTGTGGACGAGAGTGTTGTCCTGTTGAAAAATGCCAATTGGAAGTCCTGCTATGAGAGGCATAATGTAGCTGCAGGACAACCTGCACTGAGCTCTTAGTGTCCCTTGTGTCACATCTACGACTGGGGCAGTGTGCCACAGTTTGCTTACAATGAAGCCTCCATACTGTTGTCAGATTCCAAATGAAATTGATGGTGTTTTGGCCAGAACAGCTTGATGGTGGGCAGTTTATTCAAATGATCACCCAACTTCACTCAGCCCCTCTCAAAGTCTGTCAGTTAAGCAAAACGTCTTTATGTGTATCATAGGAGGTATAGCAGTCAAAAATCTCTCACCAAGAGGTACACTGTCCAAAAGTAGCCTCCGAGAACCTTTTCATAGGGCAGCAGGGGAAGCACTTACGTCCATTTGTGCCAAAACCCAGTGTCTAATCAGACCCCCTGTAATCATTAAATGAGGAAGTCTTTGTGTTAACCCACTATGGTATTATGTCTTATAATACCATGTCTAATAACACACTTATTCCTGTTAATTTGAAATTAGCATGTAAAATGTTAAATACTACATTGTACATTGTGAAATATGGTTCTTCTGGTACTTTTATCTTCTCTTTATCAAATGGTGAAGCTTATCAAACATTGTATAAACATCTTCAGGTTTCATGACGTTTGATTTCAATCTAGTAAATCTGCACATCTCCATTACACTCATATGTTTTTACCCCAGCTAACTCATAGACCGAGTAAACCCACTGCAGCACAGGTAAAACGGCTTGTCTCTGAGGTGAACTGGGGTCGGCTGTGGTATTCCCATCTCCAGCCTTTTCTCATAGAACGACAACCCGGGTCCCGTGGTAGCCGCACTGTTCGAAGGGTAATTATTTAATGGACAATATGTGCATTACTTCAGGCAGTAATTTAAGCAAAAATACATATTTTGATTTTAAAAGCCAACATTTCTGCACATTCTGATTTTTAATGGTTGAATTGCTTCTTTCTCTTTTTGCCTGTATGGCAACATAGCACATTTCCTCCCAGCTGGACTCTCTCTCTGCAGGGTGGTCAGTGGAGATTGATTCCTTCAACTCTGAAACCCCTCGTGGTCCAATCAACTTCTCCAACATCCTCGCAGTGTTAGACCCCATGGCTCCACGTCGATTGCTAATCGCTTGCCATTATGACACCAAGATCATTGCGCTAGGCTCTCGTGTCCCGAAGCAGGTGTCCGTGGGGGCTAGTGATTCGGCTGTTCCTTGTGCTATGATACTGGAACTGGTCACTGCACTGGATATACACCTAAAAATGCTCAAACAGCAGGTATGTTAACAGAGGTGATTGTATATAATATAGATGTGATGTGTCTCAGTTGTTAAGATTAGTGTGTTCATTTTGTTCTGTTCAGTAAAGTGAAGAAACAAGCACTTTAAAAATAATTGGGCACCACAAGAGATTTGAGCATCTGCCAAGGTCTCAGATGTTAATTCGCTTTTCAGGGTTACAAGAAGATAGCAATATATTAATATTAAATATATTAAAGAAATGTTTAGGTGAATCAGGTAATCTTTTACTGGTTTAAAGCAGAATTATGTGAGCTCCCCCTTCAGTTGGGAAGTATAATCCACACTTGGAGCCTTTTGAGGATGTGCATTTCTGGACAGCTGAGTGATACAGGACCATCACTGAGTGAAAAGATTATGTGGTCTGAGGCAGCTGAGTAATATTACAGGATGTTAGACTGATATTACATGGGTTACACAGTTCTAGTGAGTGTTTTCATACCTGCTTCACCAAAGTTACATAATACAGTTAGCAGCATAATGAGCCAACAGTAACTAAAATACAGACACCATTCTACTTATGTCAGGTCAATGGAACATCAGCATCTGTATGTGAAAACCTAAGCATCAGGTGAACTTTTTTCACATACAGATCAAAGTTAAAGATACAGTATTTGATGTGTTCTTGCCAGCAGTAACTCACGGCACAACTGTGAGGTGAGCAGAGGCCTCTGAGACCTAAAATAAAGTCTCTGTCAGAGCTGTGAACACCTAGCTGCAGTGCTCTAGAATTACGAGCCAGCACTGTCACTTCGTCTGTACCAATGGCAAGAGTTACAATACTCTGTAGTGCACGAAATTACTTCTTTCTGAAATGCAGTTCCAGCCTTTCCCTTTTACTTAGCCAAAGCTTAAATAATTTAAAGCAGTTACAGAGAAAATTAGATGATCATTCTAAGAAATCTCACTGTGAGTTGGAGGGAAATACAATCTGCTGAGTGGACAGATGCAAAGCCTGTCCTATTGTATGTCACAAAGGAGGAAATAGGAAATTGTTGATTGAGTGACTTTCTCATATTGGCCTCTGTTGAATATTTTTAGACCTTGTCTTCTCCCTGTGGAATTGACCAGTTTGTGTACCTTGTAACTGTGCTTAAATTGTCTAGATGAATAATTGATGACCTCTTCTGAAATATAGGCCAAACAATTCCAAGTTCATCTCTTATTTCCATTTTGTAAAGCAGTTTAAGCTTTACAGCAGTATAGTTACAAATCAAAACTTCCTAGCAATATATAATGTACAGAGAGAATGTACTTAAGTGAAAACATTTGAACATATGAACAAATGTAAGTGTTTTGTGGAAATTCAGAGCTGCACATATGAAAATCGAATATATGACCATATATGCAAAGGTCACAAAAGATAAGACATATTTCAAAATGCATGTACATATATGTGACATATGTGACACCAATCAAACATAACCTTATGTGAATGGTGGGTCATTCACAGCACTGCATTGGCAGTTCAATTTGGCAGATTGAGTCTTGCATATTTTCTGAAAGATCTATGTTTTAATGTAATTTGATTTATTTTGTTAATATGTTTGGAACTGGCAGACAAATGTATAAATTAGCAGACTTACACACGACCATTCAATTAACTTACAGTGCCAAGCAAAACGTTTGTACGTTTGTACCTTCTCTGGGGATTTTATGGTGATTGTGTTTGACCAATAGATCCCATTTTATCTCCACTGATACTGTCCAGGGCACAGGTCACTTGGTATTTGGAAATAATAACAAAACCAAACCAACAAAACCAGACAAAACCAGATTAACAATAGGAAAAACAAATTGCCCAAGTTTAACTACTATATTACTATTTATACTTGTAGTAATTATACTATATATATATATATATATATTACTAATTATACTATATATTACTTATTATACTTGTTGTGTCTTCTTTTTCTGTATAGATGGCTCCAGTGACTTTACAGCTGGTCTTCTTTGATGGCGAGGAGCCTTTTGAGGAGTGGTCCTCTTCTGATTCACTGTATGGTTCCCGACATCTTGCTGAACACATGTCCAGCATTCCACATCCTCCAGGCTCTGAGCATACTACCCTGCTGCATGCTGTGGTGAGAGTGCTGACATATATGTTCGAGTGTCTAATGAAGTAATAAATATATGTATGACTCTTCCTTTTTACCATCTACACTTCTAATGAAGTGCTTGTAATAATGCAACAATATATTTTCTTTGGAGTTACCAGGACCTCTTTGTTCTCTTGGGTCTAATTGGTGCCCCCAGTCCTGTGTTTGTGAATCACTTCAAAAACACAGCACGTTGGTTCGATTGTCTTGCAACTGCAGGTAATACTTCTCTGCCTAACAGAAAGTTATTTTTCCTCTCAAATACAGTGTGACTATTAAAGAATTAAAATATCCTTTGGCATTTTGTTTGATTTGTATGCTGTACCTCTGTCTGTCTCCACTTGACTTCCTCAAGAGAAGAGACTCCATAAGCTGGGCCTGTTGTCTTCCCACCCCAGTGAGCAGACCTACTTCAGGAAGGATGTAACTAAGGATCCAGTTAAAGATGACCATATGCCTTTCCTTCAGAGGGGTGAGAAAGTGCAAACTGAATGTGTAGTTTAGATGAATAATATAAGGCTACATTCAGACTGCAGGCAGGTCAGTTTGTTTCTTAAATCAAATCTGTTGAGACGACTGTCCATACTGTTATTTAAGTGATTGGGTTTATGTGCCCGGACATCACAAACACATCTGCATGGGTTGCTATGGTAACAACGTAGGCAACAGCAACTATTTAGATACACTTGCTACATAGCTTTTGTTGTTTGTTGTGTAGCAAGTGACACGAAAAGAAATTTGAAATCCAATTTAAGCATCCAGGCTAAGACACATGTATACAGCTCCGTTTGTAATCACATTTCAAACTCTAAATGTGGTTTGGAGCCAATTTGCAAATTTTTTATTAGATTGCGAAAAAAAATCTGGATAGAAGCTAGAAATGCCAAAAAACGGATTTTGGTTGGCAATCTGAATATAGCCTATGACCCTTTAACTAAGGTGTAAACTACAGGGAGATTTGGAGAGGAATAAGAAAATAAAATGTACTATTCTTGTTTCCTAGCTTTGTAATAAAACATTCAGAGACCAGACATTTGATACTGTTTTGATACTGTTTGTTTGTTAAATGTCATTGCTAGAAACCCTACATAATGAACATGGAGGACAAGTAAACTGACCACCAAACAACACTGTACAATTCACATACTGCCTCAACACTTCCTATTCCAAACAGCTGCATTATTCCTTGTTCTGCATTCTGTTTTGTGTTGCTGACTTAAGGAGTTCCAGTTCTGCACATGATTGGTACACCCTTCCCTTCATATTGGCATACAGTGGAGGACACTGCAGACAAGGTTCATGGACACACTGTGGAAAATCTCACTAAAGTCCTTGTGGTCTTTCTAGCAGAATATCTTGGACTATAGAATAACACACATTGCATTTCCTGGAACCACCCACATACCTCATGAAATCTATAGCTCAACCCCTGTTGTGGCATTAAACAAAATCAGAGATATGTAGGTGGTGGAGCTCTTGTTTGAGGGTGTTCTGAACTCAGAGTTGTACACACTTAGAAAAAGGGTGCTTAAATAGATCTTTATGCTTTATAGCATAAAGTACATTCATTATAAATGCCTGCATACGTGATCCAGTATGGTTCTCTGCAGTCAGTTTTACAGTAGATTAAAAATATGCCAGTAACGGAACCAATTTGATTTCTCCTACCAGATATCACAATATGTCAGGTCCTGATGCCTAAAACAAAGAAATATACAGTAAGGTTAATAGGAATTCCATAGATTTTTTAAAATGTGTACACAGATTAATCATTGAGTGCTCTTATGTGAAATGGTCTCTTGTGGGCAACCTATTCAACTCTTAAATCTACTTAACTTCTGTGGGGTTGACATGCTTAAGTTTCATTTTAGTATTCATTTTAATATCAATAACTGTAAAAAAAATAAATAAATAGAAGAAGAAAAGCAGTAAATCTGAAAAATGTGGACACGATGTGAAGCACAGAATGGTATTTGGGAACAAAAATGTATAAATATAAACAGTCAAATCTGTTTTGAGCAAAAAGTCAGAATTGAGTAATGAGGCCTGTAATGTAAACACAGCCTGTATTATCTGGTTTATAGTTTAACTGAACCATTTTGAAAAATTGGTGGAATTCCACAATAAATTGGAGAATAAAGTGTGGCTCTTTATATGATAAAGAAATGAGATGGCACCAACAAGGGCTGTCCTAAAACAAGGACCTCCAACCTATTGGTTTTACTCCTTTTCAGAGACAAAACCTGTGCGATACAGGCAAACAATCAGTCAACCAGTCAGTGCCCCAATATATATTTCATAATTAGCTGGGGTTCCAGTCCATCACAGTCTTTTAAGTTATTCTTGACTATAATATGTTTTATTTACACATATTGTCACGATTGTTTATTCCATGGAGAGAGATCGTATTACTGGTCCATGAATTATCTGTCTTAATATGTGGAATTTATTTCTTGCAGTATTGTATTTTCTCACTCAGCCCATCAGCTAGCAGGCTGGGTAGGAGTGGAACATTTTTTCATGGCTGTCAATATCCTTTCCCTCTCTTAATTCTTTATTTAGCAAATGATAAGTCAGATAATCTATATAGCATGTTAGCCTGAGACTTTATACTTGAATGTACCTCTGAACTATATGCTAAATGATCATTCAGCTTTAACAATACCTATCAGAATGTAATTAGCTGTATCTTGTGTTGTGCATCAGAAATATGGGTGGGCTGATTTTAGAGCAGGAGTGTGACTGGTAGGATGGAAAGCAGGGAAATAGACGGGGGCACTTGTACTTAAATACAGCTGAATGAGTGTTATTTTACATGGCACTGCGCTCTCAATTACAGGTTAGAAGCCCTTGAGCCAATGGGACAACAATCAAAGGAACTTCAAAATTGTATCCAGAATGTTCACTCGTACGAATGCATCAATTCTGCCAGGTTGAGGTGCAGGGTTTAAGATCCCCATAACCTCTCCCACAGATCTAAAATGCTGCCTGGTTTTAACCCTGTAAGAGTTTTTTCCCTTAAAATTTCTGATGTGTGTAATATTAGCTCAAGCTGCCTCCTTCAGTACTGCTGTTTGGTAGCCTACATGTCCATTGAAGCAGTCTCTGTTTCAGCCAAAGTTCAGCAAGCCTCATCCTTCCCATATATTTACATAAGGTGCCTTTATTATTGAATTAAACTGTGAACAGGGTAATGTGGTAACCATTACAGAGATGTAAGACTGTACTAAAGCAGGTCCTGAGGCCGTGCTCTATATTCAAGTAAGAACCTAACTGTGTTTGGTTTGTTTGAGAGAATGTATACCACTATCACATATCTTGGGTGTTTACAGTGATTCAATCAATTAGAGTGCAATAATGATCACCATATAGTATATGCAATATAGACATCCTAGAGCTCAGGAATGGCTGTCTATGAGTATTTACAGGCAGTGAAATACCGGCATACTACAGCATACATAAACCTGTATCTGCATTAAATAGGGCTGTTCTTCAGTCCATTACCAATAGCCTGCTGTTTTGAGACAAATATTACTAAGTCAGAATATTTCAATACCTGCATAATGTATTGCACTGTTGCACTGCAGTAGGCCAGTTTCAATCTTCAATCTTAAAATTGTATGTTATAAAATTAACTTAATACAGTTTGCACAGGATGATGTAGAAAATATTTTCTCAATAAAAGAAAATGTTTACATTTTGTGCTTTTGCCTTCGTGTTGTATGATCAGTTGACAAAAAAACATATTTTACTGACCTTGCTTGTGCCTAGTGGCTCAATGGAATTATTTTAAGTTAAGACAGCATTCAAATGTTGAAAGTATGGATGTGCAGATTGATACTAAAGTAGCACCAGTGATACTTCTAATTGTTTCTTTTTGAGCTGTTTAATCTTAAGAACTTTGGGCCAATTTTGCGGGACATTTTTGTAGTTTGACATACTTTCATTTACCAAAAAATTTGAAACATTTTTTTTAAAAAAAGGAAGCTGTCGCACATGCCAGATATGCACATGCCTGTTATTTTCAGGAGATCCTAAGCTCCTCAAATATTCCTTCAATTGATATTTAAATTGGAATTTACATATTTGTGTTAATTTGATCATGTTTTCACTTGTGCCTAAACTTGTGAACAGTCTTAACCAAGAAAGATAGTATACAGCTCCTCCCTTCTAACTGTCCTTTATAACCCAATGTCTGGGTCAGTGAGCCCTCAACATTAGGAAAATAAGTCTTTTTTTGAGGCAGAAAAGGAGAAACTACAATACAAAAATAAAAAAAACTTTCTCCCCTCACTGATATCTTTTCTAGTTCCTTTGTTGTTTGTTTCTTTTTTCAGATAGAATTGTTCTTAGAAAATACAATCTGCTGAGGCAGAGGGCTGACAAACCACAACACAACAAAAATAACACAACAAATACAGTTAACAGTTTCACACTTATTCTGTTTATCAAGCCGAACAAACAATAAAATAATACAGGAAGTGTCTCTGGATGCTGCTGATGAGATTTTCTGCAATAAAAATAAATAAATAAAAAATATAATAATAAGCAATAAAATGAAGCGTCTCTCCGTACTGTGACGTGTCGAGTCGAGGAGATCGCTGATTGGCGGACCAGGCTGAGTAGTCGGGGCCATGTTGAGTGGGCGGGCCAGGCTGAGCCTACCCGCATGGCTGATTGGCTGGCGCCGCTGAGCCGCATGACGGTGAATCAATAAAAGGCGAGCGTTGAGGGGCGGGGCGTGCTTTTTGTGCTGTGACGCAGAGCAACGCTTACAGAGAGGAGTGTTTGGTGCGTGCGGGTGAAAAATAATGCTCGAGTGTCGATCTTTTTACACCAGTATTAATCAATAACAATACCGGCGTTGGTATCGATATTATCGATATTTGGATCGATCCGCCCACCTCAGGTACACATGCACTGGAAGCTATAACCCTATCCAGAATAGCAACTGTGGCATTATCATGCTGGCTACTGGTGTCCGTTCACTACTGTGGCATTAACACTCCAGCTATGGCCCTCATTCAAACTTATTAGTGTGGCATTAGCATGCCAGTAGTGGGCCTCTTAAGCTTTTTAAGCCATGCAATTTTTCCTTGATCAGGTCATGTTAATTAAACCTGCTGTTACCCTGACACGTTTTTTTCTGAGATTTGCTGGTAAGTGTACATTATTTTTATGTAAACACTATCAAAAGAACACAACCAGCTTCCAGACTTTCTTTTGCGTAATTTTCAGTCACTTCACTGGAGTCGCCCTTTAATGAACTTGATTAACTGTCCAATCAGAAAATCCCTAGCAAGTGTGACAACTGGTGTCCAAGTGAACCTCTTAAGTTTAGATACTGTTGAGTACAAAAATCAGTACTAATACCTGGATATACATGTTGCACAGTACTTAAAGCCACAGGGGATACAGTGCACATTGATTAGCAGGCTGTGTGGTCCATATTTTGCTTAACTGCCACTGCTGGCCACTTCAGGAAAATCCTTAACCCTCTCTGCTCCTGGGTGCTGTAGCAGGCTGACTCTGCTCTGACCCCTGCTTTCCAAGAGGAGAATTCTGTACTGTATTACCAGAATGACAGCATAGGCACCCCCTTCTAGACAGATACATACACTACACCAGGGCCCACATACATAACAGTCCGCAAAAAAAAAAAAAATCAATGTTTTACATAAATGTGAGAAATAGGGCCTGAACAACAGCTTTAAAAGTAGCAGGTCTGCATCAGCAGGTCTACAGCCCTGTTTTTGCAAACTGATAACTTTTATGAGATGTTATCTGTTTATTTTTATTAATGATTATATAATGTTTATAGTTTGAATCGGATTGATTTGTTTTACTTATACCATTTTCCCCACATAAAATGTTAATTTATAGTGCCATTAATGGGCTACTATAGACTACTGCCTCCCTCTGTGGATGTGCCTGTGGACGGCCCTGTGGACCCTTACAGAGTGCTTCATGGGCCACTGGTGGTCCCAGGCTCACAGTTTGAGGAACCCTGCCCTAGATTATGTCTGATTGTACAAGAAATAATGTATTTATGTATTTATATATCTAGATTGGATAATATAATCATGCAAATATTGTAATAGTGTATAAATATTTTAATGATGTCTGCACATCAGGATTCAATGTTAAAAAATCACCAACTTTATGTGCAAAGTCCACAAAATGGATGTAAAGGAAAACATGAGGTCACTGCAGTGTCAGACCCAGACCGCTAGTGGGCGGTGCTGCAGAGTCAGCGACGAAGAACACGAGGAAGGTCATGAGAAACCCTGGAGCTAAAGCGCTAAACATAAACAAACATGATTTTCACACATTTTTGAGGTTTCTACGGCCAGTGACGGGAAATACCCACACGTCCAGGGACACAGCAAGTAACATACTGTTGTATAACATGAAGTGGAGGGAGTCAGCTGTCAGAGTTTGTCTTATTTAGTTGATTATGTAGGAGAAGTTGTTGGGTAGCAAACAACTGTCAGACAGCTGAACAGCAGGATTGTTTGTAGTTTTTAATGGTTACTTTAATTCATTAAGTGGTTCTCAGGATGTGCTGTAACTTTAGGTCGTTACTCAAATAACTGGCCTGTTTGTTTACCAAATTAAAATGCATTACCTTTGGCTCTTGTGAGCTCTGAGTTCGTTGAGCACAAATATAAACAAATCATGTCGTAAAACGTGATTTATAGGTGGTTTTAGATGGTCTAAACTGGTCCTAGATGATCAGTGTGGTTGGACAGTTAGACAGAAAGCTGGTAAGCAGGCTGGTTTGAGATGACCAGTTTGATGGACTTGACCAATCTGGTCGTCAGACTGGACATACTGCTTGACTAGTTTGGTAAAGCAGACCAGCCAGTTTGATCATGCTGGTTAGATGCTGTGGTTATGGTGGTCCATCACCTTCATCATGCCATCAAATGAAAACAAATGGGTCAACCAGTTTGAGCTGATCAGACTGTTTTTCTCAGCAAGGGAAACAATGTTATACCACTATATCAAAAAGTCATTTGAGCATAGGACTGATTTTAAACAAAACCGTGCAGCTTAATAAGATAACAATAATATGAATGGGTTAAATACAAGTGTTGCTCCAAAAATATATTCACATGCCATTCTACACAACATTCTCTTATTTTGCTGTATCCCTTGCTTCCTTTAGGTTACTCTCCTCACATTCCCTTCATAATCACTATGGTGCGCCACAGTAAGTTACAGAAGCAGATCTTATCACTGTACCGTCAGTTTCTACGTGCTGGGCGATCCAAGCCAGGATTTGTACCGAGAATACAACAAGAGTTCCGGGCAAATGCTGCAATCAAAAAGACAGATGTCATGCACATAGAGTATCTCTACCGACGGGCCCAGCGGCAACTGGAACAGCTCAAAGATGTGAACACCAAACAGCTGGGAATCTTCAGCAAATCAAAGGAAGACTGCTGATCACTTGACTCTGTGACGGACTGGTGTTTGATTTGAGACACAGACTGACTTTCAGGGGGTGGATAAAGTATAAACCATTATGTTGCATATTACATTAAGGACATTTTTAACAATTTGTGTTTGTGAACTTAAATTAATTCTATCCACAGACAGTGGATAATTATGATCAAGACTGTATAAAGGTGTTTTTCTTTGTGTGAAAGTTTTTCATTATCAGTGCTGTTGGCTGAGATGGGAGAGGTTGTTTGCTTTTTTTATTACAGTGTTTAAATTTCAGAATAAAAGTCCTGAGAAGGAATAATCAGATCAAATCAACATTTATTTGTATAGTGCTCATCACAACTGAAGTTGTGAGCAGAGCAGCTTTACAGAAATCAAGAAAAAAGAGATTAACAATGCAAGAACAAAGGATAAGAGACAGATCCCCTAGTGAGCAATCCAGAGGGTGACAGTGGCAAGAAAAAGGTTCCTCAGAGATGGAGGATTTATGTATTTATTTGGACCACTGTCAAGTACTTGAATGTCCTTGTCAATGTAATTATTACATATAACTTAAATATAATATATACATATAAACATATAAACTTTTTGGATGAGGGGTGTAAACTGGTTCAGAAAACTGGCCAGTGTGGCTGCAGGTTTTCATTATAAACAACCAGCAGCAACACCTGATTCCACTCACTTAATCATTTGGCCAGTCTTCAAACAACTAATCACATGAGCTTCCATTTGGCTGGAATGAAAACCTGCTACCACACTGTCCAATTTCTGACTCGGTTTGACACCCCTGCTCTGTTTTTTTGTTTTTTTTGTCATCCTTATAAGCAAAAAATAATAAAAACAATAAATAATAATAATAATAGGTGCCTGTAAATGTTTGATAAAAAACAGTCAAATTCATACAAATATCTAAATTCTGGATATTTACATGTCAGATATTTGAGTAGCCTAGGATCTCCTGAACATGTGACTGTCACCTATAAATACTTTTATAAATTTTTGGTGAATAAAAGTACACCAAACTACGAAAACATCCCTCAAATTTGGCCTAGAGTTCTACCTGTCCAAATATTTTGACGTTAAACTATTATTAAGAAGTTTTACTCAAGTAAAGGTGCGGACAGACCAAGTGAGCTGATATGGTCGCTAGAGGGCAGTAAAGTCCGTGAGCGTGGACATGACTCCGCCAATGTAAACAGGAAGTGGAAGAGGCGAGAGAAGACATTTCTTCAGAATTTACATTTTAATGCTCTAATTAGGTTCAGAGTGTTGATTGAGTTTATTTGTAGTGTCCAGTCTAACTGAAGAATATGGCGGATTCGAGGGAGGCGAGCTCGAGCAAAGAGATGTCAGATGCTCAGTTGATTCAGCAGGTTGGTCCACAAACAAACACTAAAGATGGATTAAGTGTCTGAAACAGTGTCCAGGGATCAGCAGCTCGCTGTTACACACGAGCCTTCAGCAGGGTTATCATAGCCATGAGCATTTTCAGCCAATAACACAGAAGGCTGGATCACAAACCTTCAATTCTGACTTGTCAGCGCCTTCCTGCCTCTGTAGAATACTGTAGAAATTGACAGCATTACTTACATTTCCAGATGTACACATCTGTACACATTTAGTAACTACTCTTTATTTTATGTACATTCTGTCTTGTTTATATTTTTTAGGTGTATATGTTTTAGGTTTATTTTGTTTTCTTCATATTTTGCACAGTGTCCCTGAGTGTCAAGAAAGGAACTTATAAATAAATTTATTATTATTATTATTATTATTATTATTATTATTATTTATTACTCTTGTCAGGTATTATGGTGATGTTTGGTTTATAGCTATAAAATATAACTTTCTCCCAAACAAAAGTGCATCTGTTATTCAGCTTTCTTCTGTTTTTGTTAACAGTGGTTAACATTTACATATGTACTTTCTTCATTTCTAAGAAGAAATGCATTCAGAATTATATACACACTGTTTTTAAAGAGTTTAAGAACCTAAAATAAACATTAACACAGGGGAATTTGTCCTCCACATTTATCTCACCCATGTAGTGAAACACACATACACACAAGTGAGTTCACAACTAAGGGGCCGTGAACACACATGCCTGCAGCAGCGGGCCGCCCCATCCACCACCAAGCCAGTTAACCCAGCAACTATTCATTTCTTAGTCAACGCAGTCCAAATATAGAAACTAACCTGCATGTAACCATAAGCCGTGTATTTATAGACTGCCCATCCAACTAATTGTGCCACTGGATTCAGTCCATACCAGTGTTTCTCAACCATGGTCCTTGAAAATTTTACATATCCCCCTGCAGGCAACACACAAGATGCAGCTGGTGTTAACTGGGAACCCTCTAAGACTAGGGTTGAGAAACACTGGCTAACAGCCAATCAGAACAGGGGTCATTTATATAAATCAGTCTTTCAGGCACAGACAAAATAACTGCCTGTTTAGACAGACAGACAGACAGATATTGATTTTGTTTATACCAAAGGGGAAGTCATTACAACAGCACACAAGTGTTATTAAGACACAAATATAAATTACAAATCAGTTACAATACAATAATGTAAAAGATAGAACTACTGAGCTACAGAACTAATAATGTGCCATTATGAACATAAAGAGATACTGCATAAACATTATGCAGGTAGCAGTACAGTACATAATGAAAGACCAGGTTGTGCACAGTAAGCCTGTCCTTTTATGTACATGTATAGATAAAGTGTTAGTGCAAGTTGATAGTCATAATATCCAGCTATATTCAGTAAGTCTGTCCTGATGTATATGTGTAGAATAAAGTCTATGTGTAAAATGGTAATTGAAAGATTTGATTATAAGCCTAAAGAGGATCATAAAACTGTAGTGTAAAAATAATTGTACTTTTTGTCTCTGGGTCTGATGTCTCTGTAAAATTAATAAAGTTACATAGATGTTTTTCCTGTTTCAAAACATGAACATAAGTCATTGTTAAACTCAGTACTCTAAAGGGCAAAGCTATATCACATACCATTTGTCTTCAATAACGTTTTGAGATGATTTTTTTTTTTTTACAGTTAGCTCTGCTGGGCTGGCTTAAGACTGACAGTGTGGAGTGTAAGAAGTTCCTGACCACTGTTACTGGCATGCAGGTAGCGCGAGAAGTCCTGCATAGGTTGTCAGGGCAGGATAAAGTAGATGCTTACAGGGTAAGTTATTAAGTTAGTAAGTTTTTATTATTATTATCATCAGTAGTAGTATTACTTTTTAATTGTATTGTCATGTACATTCTTTATAAGATAAACTGATAATAAATTATAAATTATAGTAGACCTAAAATATTCTGCTTGCATGTCATACTAAATCTGATTCATTATATAATGTAAAATAAATAAATGTTTCTCAAGCTGACTCAAATTAGTTGAGTCAGGTGTGTTGGGAGTAGGGAAAGCAGAATATGCAGAGCAAGGGTGCCTCCATAATCTTCATTGTCATTAGAAACTGTAATGAGCTAATTGTAGTAGTAGTTTTCAGTAGTTTGACTATTTGCTTTTAAAGAGTTCAGCACTAAATAGAGATGTCAAAATTGAAACTTTTACCAAAAAAATTACTTGAGATGTGATGTGATTTTTAGTGATGTGATGATTTGTGTTCTTCTAAATTTTTGTGTGACGGTAGATCAAGAATCTTAGTGATGTTTGAATTTTGTGTCCACAGAAAGAGTGCATTGAAAGTGTAGCTAACTTTGTGAAGAGGAATCCCAGGGCATCTCAGAAGGAACTGAATGCAGAAGTTGAGAAGAACGTGCTCCTGTTTGCTGCCAGAGTTCAAGCATTAGACTCTGCTCCTCTTTTCTGAAAGTGTGACTTATAATATTTGAATGCTGACCTCTTTCTCTCTGCCTTACCTCATATGTATATCCTCTTTTGCCTGTATTTGACATTCTACAAGTTTCCTAGATATAGGTTGATTTCCTGGATAAAGATTAAACCTGGTTCTGGACTGCATTTTCCTTTACATCTACATTTATGGCAAGTAGCAGATGCCCTTTTTCAGAGTGACTTATAAATGTGCTTTGCTGTTCACTCAGATATTTTTAGTTAGTAGAAGGGGCTGGAACCTAGATGCTGTTGAAAACAAATGTCAGATCGGGGACCAACAAGATTCACTATAAGGGAGTTAGGGAGTTACTCTTCAAACAGATGGGTCTTCAGTCTGTGAGTGACTCAGACCCCCAGGGGAAGTTCGTTCCACCATTTTGGTGCCAGGCAAGAAAAGAGTCTGGATGCTTGTATTCCTTGAAATTTGAGGGATGGTGGGTCAAGCCTTTATATGTAGGTTCTTCCTTCAGAATGCTGTGTAGTCCAGGACTAAACTTAGTCTGTATCTACCAATACTACTATAATGTATACTTTCTGTAAAAATAGTTTTTAATTTATTTTAATTTTAAAGGAATGGTTCAATAAAATGAAATGTTTTGTGTATTTAAGGAAAATCAAATACATTTTTTGTGACACAGACATCCATTTGCTTCAGCTGCTGTAGCCTCTCAGCAACAGGACAAAATGTAGGAACCAAATTTGGAAAGCAATCATGTTTTGGCCAGTTGTCTATATTTGGAGTGTGGGAGAAATTGTATTAATGTGATCTGTCAGCTAATCATTACACCTCCTCTTCTTTTAATCTAAATGAATTAGGATTGGTGTGTAATTTTCACAATTACGTGAATTGGTTGTTAAGGACAACCAAGGTTGGCGTCAAAATGCCAATGATTATCCAGCTCCATGTTGGTCTATGGCATGCGTCAGTTTGCAGGTTTGTGTTATTTTGAAGCCTGGCTTATGTGCAAAACATATGTGCAAAGACTTGATTGTCTTTGATTAAGCATGGTTACACTGATGGTTTCATTGTTTATTATTACTCTGTCTTTTGATGTCTGTCTTTCACATTCACATGCATACTATTTATAGTATTAATGCACACAAGTCTTGGAGAAGAAAAGAAAAGGCACAGGTGAAAGAGAAGAGGGCGACAAGAATCGATGGGAGATTATAATAAGCCTTGGTTCATCATTGTATTCATCAAACAGCACCTGCAGTGAATCCCATTATGCAGATTGATTTCTCAGATCCCTTGATGACTTTAAAGGCAGTGTTGCATGCTCAGCCCAAACAGCTGATTAGTGACTGTGCTTCTGGAATAACAGGAGATATATATATCTGTTTAACAGATTTCCTGAACGATTGAAACACACGGAAACTGAGAAATAGAAAAAACATGCTCACAAAAATGTGACACATGCTCTTTTGATTTAGAGTCTCCACTGCACCTGGGCACTTAAAGGCAATGGCCAGTGCTATAATGATGGGGGGGACAGTATCTTGTGAGGTGGCACCCAAGATGAAAGGCAATGGGTGACTGGTCAGAGAGAACAAAGCCTGGAGTCTCAGGCAGTCTACTGTCTGAGCACAATAGAGGAAGAACACTCACCACATGTTTGGGTTTATTTCTGCCAGGAAACATCAAATGAAGCAATATCTTTATGTCAGAACAAAGCATGGTCTGACAGCCTCCTGAAAAGTCTGCAACTGCAAGTGAGGAAAAGAAAAACGGTGCACTTCAGTCTCTAAGGAGAAGATAATTGTAGTGTATTTTAGGTAGTGAATATTAAAGTATCCATAAGGAAATAATATTTGAGCCAGGATTTTCATGTTTTACTGACTAAGATCATTTTGTTTAATGTTAGAATGCCTAGAAGAAAATAAATAATAAAACTTCTATATTTTAATTAACTGTAAATAAATAATAAAGATATGGTTTAACATGCAAATAAATAAATAAAAATGATAATATTAAAATTAGTTACCATGATTAGTATTATTGGCAATATTATGACAACTAAATAATAATAATACCAATAATAATAATAATAATAATTCATATAACAGGAATAATAATAATAGTACTATATAAATAAAAACAGCAGCAAAATACGTTATCAATAATAATAATAATAATAATAATAATAATAATAATAATAATAATAAATAATATACACAAAAATTGTGCATTAGTATGTCTAGCCAATCAGTTGCTCTCTTCAGTCCAGCTAAAATAGAAATGCAAATTGAATTCGGCCCTTTCCTCTGTTTTTTTTCTGAGAAGATGGAAAGGATATGATTATAGGTTAGATAGCAGGATGCATTTCTAAAATCTTTGCCAATTGCAGCAATCAGTCCCCGAGCTGGTACCCTCCCCTGTCTCTCCCTCACTCCCCCTGACACTGCTGCTGTCCTCCAGCTCACTCCTCTACACTGAACACCCTGCTGTCCTCCACCTCACTCCACTACACTGAACACCCTGCTGTCCTCCACCTCACTCCACTACACTGAACACCCTGCTGTCCGTCACGATTGCCCAGGTCAGTGCAGCAGAGAACACAGGAGTGCTGACTGACCCACTGCTGGGAGTTAAGAAGTTTTTAACTAAAACCATCAGGATTCTGTCTGACCGGTGAAGCAGGTTTAATGAGATACAGGTAAGTGGCTTAAGATTCCCTTTTCTATCTAAACAGATCACTGACAGCTCTCAGGAAGTTGCTTAATTATTTCAAAACGTATTTTTGTACATAACTGCTGAAAATGGCACCGAAACTTGTTATAACGTGAAATAAACCAACGATGATTAGACAACAGCTATATTAATATTTTATTATGGCAGCGTTTAACATAAAAGTTTTTTTTTTCTAATAATGAGCATAATATGAGTTTAAATGACTTTCTTCCTGATATCGACGATAGTGCAACGTCATATTTCTTTATAAATAACATTAACATAATTTATTTAAAGATTGCACAGATTTTCTATCAATCTGTAGCAGGCAGATAATAAACTCATTTTACACCTAATGGGAGGTGGTAATAATAATAATAATAATAATAACAACAACAACAACAATAATAATAACAGTAATATTAATAATGTTATTATTATTATTATTATTATTATTATTATTATTATTATCACAACAACAGATATTACTAATAACAACATGACATGACAACAAGTATGACATCACTATAAACAAATGTCTTTCAAGCTACTAAATAGACTAATAACATCCCATCAGAAAAGTCACCATCAAAAAGTGTGCTTGTTAATATGTAGCTAGTCTACTGTCTCCACCTATACCACCAGTGAAAGACTGTCAGATATACTGTGTTTGCAGGGATGGTTGAGACTGAACTTGGCGGTTCTTCAGAAGCACATCACTGCTTCCAGCTCTTCATCAAACTTGGAAACTGCCATGGTCAGCGATAGCCATCTGGGGTTGATCTGCCTCCTGTTACCTGCTACTCAGAATGGCATATCTTAAAGCCCTACTCTTGGAAGTTTATCATATTTTATTACCCCCTCATTCTTCTCGTCTGCTTCTCCAGCCCCATTCATCCCTTCAACCCTGTATCAGTGGAAGGAGTATGCTTTTGGATTCATCTGAATACAGACTCTGTTAGTGGACAGGCTCCCAGAGTCATTGTTTATTTTGCAAAATAGCTTTGTCCAATTATATAATATACAATTATAACATCTGAAATTGCACTCATGTTAGCTTGTGGCTTGTAGTCAAGCCTCCTGTGTTAGGTGTGTGTGTGTGTTGTGTACGTGTATATGTGTGTTTATACTCTTGGTGGTGGTGTATGTTTGCCTGGTCGTGTCACTTCCCACTGGTGCATAAGTCATGCCTCGGAGACCGGATGTCAGCAGCAGCTGTTGCTTGCCAGTGCACCTGAACGAGGACAATGCTCGCTTCGGCCTCCTGGCGGCGCTTATACTGCTCTATCTATTGTGTGGGGCGCTTGTGTTCTCTGCCCTGGAGCGGCCTTCCGAGCTGCAGGCTCACCAGCACTGGCAGGAACAGCTGGATAACTTTACCCAGCAGCACAGTCTCAGTCTGGACAGCCTGCAGGTCCTGCTAAGGCAGTACGAGGAGGCCTTCGTCACTGGGATTCGAGTGGACACTTTGAGACCCCGCTGGGACTTCTCTGGGGCATTCTATTTTGTTGGCACAGTGGTTTCTACAATAGGTGAGTCTCACTCTTTTGAGGTGTTTCCTCCTTGTTCTGTGATAAGGGTGTCCAGTGCCAGGAGAGGTGGTCCAGCACAGTTTAATCAGTTCCCTACTACGTACCTACTACCTTGTCATTAACATTGATTAAATCAGGAAATCACCATCAATAATAGTACAACTGAAGAACAAGGTGTTTGTATTATGTAGGGGGTTCAATCAACCTTCTTAACACTCATCCTTCGTATTTACCAAGCAGATATTTAAACAACCACCTGCCATCTATTAAAATAACCTATTTTGCCACTTTTATTTTTAAGGTATTTCATTATTAGAGATTTCCTGGATACCTCATGGATACCTTGTTTCTATGAGAGTCAGACCAAGAACATTCAGTTTCCCTGACATAAGTCAACAATAAAACAATTAAAAACTTAAAGCACATTTTTATCATGATGGAAACATCATCTGACTGACATTTGAAATGTCCTGGCAGAGGCAGTTGCATTTTGTGCCTCTACAAACATACTTTTTCATGCATGACTGCAATGAGAGATGACATGATAACACTTTCTCTTTTTTCTGATACGAGTACTGATATTGAAATTGTAGCAGCAAGTAGTTTGGCCCTAAAAAGTGATAAGCTTGAAAGTGAATCACTTCACTTAAGATGATTATCTAAAAGTAGGCTATCATGTTCACCCCACAGAAGCATACGCTGCTAAAACTATGAGATTACAGTGAGTGTGTGCTCTTTCAGATTAGTTTAGTTACAGAATTAGATGAGTTATTCTTTTTTTTACATCCCCAATAAAAATTCCCATTTATCCCAATGTGGCACCTGTAATAGCTTCAGTTAGTATTACACTGACATGCCAAAAGTCATGGGATAGCAGTATGCAAATTGATTAAGCGGCATTCCCTTGGGACAGCTTGGAACATGTGTTCTCTTGTGAGTGAGGCAGGTTAGTTAGAACAAGGCATTTTATTGGGTGCTAGTTGGATGGCACCATTCCATTTCTAAAGTTCTGTGGGCATTTAATATTCCTCTATCCACAGTGTCACATGTATACTGGGAATACTTCATGGACCCAGTTCTGGACTTAGGCCAGTTGGTGTGGTGTATTATCCTGCTTGCAGACTCCATCACTGTAGGGGTACATGAAGTCCATGAAAGGCTGCAAATGTTTGTCAAACAGTGAAATGCACCAATCAATCAATCAATCAATCAATCTATCAATCAATGGCATGTTTATGTGGACAAGTGGACCCAACCAATGCCATGAGAATACACCCCACGCCAGTATGAGACCACCACCGGCCTGCATAATCACTGACAACTGAGGTCTCTGTACATTGTAGGTACACACGTGACTCCATGGATCGAGCAATGTTAAATTCCTGCACAACTTCAAGCTGTCCCCTAAAGTTACATCACTTCATAACCATACATGCTACTATCCCATGATGGCTGGCATGTCAGTGTACAACAACTCAACAACATTACACACCCACAGTTTTTGTATTCTTTTTTTCAGGGCCTTCTGTATATTCATGCCAAATTTATCTCTGGTGTTTGTTGCTAGAACACTGCAAGTTGAATGAATAAATAGAATGACTGTATTTGCGTTGTTGATATCACAAACCCTGGATTCCATCACCATCACTGTAAAGAAACTGTATGTTTTTCTTTGATGAACCATTAATTCAAAGAACTGTGCTTTGAATGTCTTTTTGAATTGTCCCTAAATCCCCTTCAAATCTTGAATGCATCACTCATAATGATCACCTTTGTTCTCTGCAGGTTTTGGCATGACCACACCTGCCACAGTTGGTGGTAAAGTGTTTTTGATATTCTATGGACTCATCGGCTGTGCTGCGACTATCCTCTTTTTTAACCTCTTCCTGGAGCGCATTATTACTATGCTAGCATACATCATGCGTTGGTGTCACGAGAGGCAGCTGAGGCGGTCTGGTGTTGGGGGAGTAGAAGCTCGCAATGAGGACGACAGCCTGGAAGGCTGGAAGCCGTCAGTATATTATGTGATGCTGATTCTGGGCATTGCTGCATTATTAATTGCTTGCTGTGCCTCGGCACTCTACTCAGCCATGGAGGACTGGGACTACTTTGATGCTCTATACTTCTGCTTTGTGGCCTTCAGCACTATTGGCTTTGGCGACCTGGTTAGCAGCCAGAGGGAGAGCTATAAGGCTCAGGAAGCCTATAGGCTGGGGAACTGCCTTTTTATCCTTATGGGTGTATGCTGCATCTATTCGCTCTTCAATGTCATCTCTATCATCATCAAGCAGACACTGAACTGGATCCTGGGCAAACTGGACTGCAGCAGGATGCAGTGCAGATGCCGAGGCCGCACCTACAGGAGACAAGGCCGGTCTTGCTGTGGTGGCTGCTGCTGCTGCCCCTGCCTGCCCAGCCAACGCCACAGTCAACACCCCCTGCCCAACCATCCCCGGCAGAGGGCACACAAGCGCAACACAGTGCACCCTGCCCCTGCGAACGAGGCTGCACGAAAGCAGCGTTTCACTAATGCATCAGTGGAAACAGTGTGCGACAGTGAGACTGATGCTGGCTTGGGCCCAGATGGAGGTTATCTAACAGGGCGCAGACTGTCTGGAGAAATGATCTCAGTCAATGACTTTATGACCAACAAGGTTTCTCTAGCAATTCTGCAGAAGCAGCTCTCTGAAACTGCCCATGGAAATCCTAGACAAAGCCATATTCGCCAGAATGGTTTCTCTGGTGGAGTGGGCGCATTTGCAATCATGAATAATCGACTACAAGAGACCAGTGTGGATAGGTAGTTCATTCCTTAGAAGAGGATACGCAGGACATAGTGACCAGTATAAGCCAATATAGTTTTGAGGCCTTGGATCTTGCATTTAAGTTGCCATGATTAAGTGTACAGAGGAAGGAGAACACGGTTGGCCATAATAATGCCAATATAATCTCATACATTATTCATTTCCTAAAACTAGGTAATGCACTCCCTTGTCTTAATAACAGTACTAATCCTGTCAGGGAAGGACTGCCCCAGTCTCTTGAGAGAGCATTCTTATACATCTTAGACAATTTTTCCATGAATAGGGTGTTAATGTGGGCCAATTGCATAATTTCACAAGCTGTTCCAGGTCCAGATCCTGGTTATTCAAAGTGTCAAAATGCCCTATTGTGTCTGTTGATCTGCTTGCACATAAATTTGTGGGAGTGTGGGAATGTCAGTGCTAAGAAGGTCTTGGATAGACTGGATCTTAAAAAACTGTCTGAAAACATTACCCAGCAATATTGCTGCTGTTATTAAAAGCAAGGGGACATGCAACCATATACAGAGAGGCATAGCTATATACAATATACACAGGATTGGAATTGGGGCTGGGCGATATATTTTAGCTGAATGGTGATATATGATGTATGATGTGATATACAATGTGAGAAACACACTGTGCCCCTTCTGTAGTGTGTACGTGAGAACGCAAATGAAAGAGGAAAGCAGAGTAGAGGAGGAGCTGAGAGCAGGGGGTGGAGCAGAAAAAATGGTTTTCCCACAAGATTGAAAAGTTATTAAACATTTTGAAAACTATTATTTAAACAATATTACCTCAGCCCATATCCTGCTCTGTTTATGTCCTGATATCAACATAAATATCGATATATTGCCCAGCCCTTGCTGGAATCTGATAGTAGTTAAAATGCAGGCACTCAAAATACAATTTTTAAGATGTGTATTATTGAATAGATCACATTTAAATTGCATGTCCTAAGCTTAGCCTGATTGCTGTTCTTTCATACAGTTTTGTAGACCCAGTTGTGTTAAACAAGAAAGGTAGTGGGTTCCTCTGTAGAGGAGATCAGATTAGAAGTTTCACATCTGCTTGGAAAACGTAACAGGCGGTGGCATTTCAATTGTATCAGCTCATTTGGGAGTCACTTTGAAAAGCTGAAGTGATTGGCTTATATGGTGAGCAATCAGACTGGGCCTCTGGAGAGCTCCTTCAGGGACTCTTCAGGAAAACCGACTGATTTACAAGAGCCGCGCAGCCGCTACCACGCCACCTTCTCAGAAAAGCAGCATGCATGGGAAAGACAAGAGTCATTTAATGACACTTTGATACGACATCATTTAACAGCGGCTGCCAGTGATAGTAAGTGTTCCCCTAAAAACAAATTAACTGAAGTGAATACAAATATTTTAGGATTGAGGCTTTTTTTTAAACAAAGGACAGCTGACTGTGATGCCTGGCATTCATGGCAAGCCCTTTTATTGTTGTGAGAATTTGTCAGAATCTGTTGGGAATAGCTTTGGTCAGAGCAAAAGTACAAGTACAAGTAGAGATGTGTAGAGGGAGCTGTGCTGGATCTGTAGATAGATTGTATAGATATGAATATAATGTAGATAATATATTGTACTGCTGCTTTGCACTGAATTCTTACTTTGACTTCCAGTGTACGATGGTTACAGGCTAATCATACTGTTTAATATATTGTTTAAGATATTACTAAAGCCAGTTTGAAACTGAACTACCACATTTATTCTCAACCTGTGTGCTTCCACAGCTTAGTTTCATTTGTTGTTGAAGCTGGGGACTTGCAATATTCTACTGAAACTGGACGAGACTGCAGTGGAAGTGCATTAACAATGACCTTATCACACACATTACTATTACTGAATCTAGTTGCATTCTGCTGCCCTCTCGAGGCTGAACATTTATTTTACATTTCCCTTAGACTCTTTATTTGTCCACTTTATGCTGTTAAAACCAGCTCCCCAGGTAGATGCTCCACTTGTAGTACAAAAGTCAGACCACTCTTCATATCAAATCAAATTTAATTTTATCACACTGATGTCACAGACCAACTTTACAGAAAAAAAGGTTAAAAAAGGTTAAACTGTCATTTCATATGCATTAAACATACCAGCATTACACATTCAAGCCTTTTTTGTTTTACTTCCTATCAGTATGGCTTATATCTCATAAATCAGAAAGTTTTGCAAATTTGAATATTTCACTTTCAGTTTGAGAACCTCTGACCTGACCGTTGTTCAGAAGACAATTCTGAGTCACAAGACTCAGAAGATAATTGCTGAAAATGCTGGCTGTTCTCGGAGTGCTGTATCAAAGCATATTTATGGAAAGTTGTCTGGAAGGGGAGAATGTGGTGGAAAGGTTGCACAACAGGCAAAACATCAGAGATGACCACAGCCCTGAGAGGATTGTCAAGAAAAGTGGATTCATGAACTTGGGAGAGTTTCACAAGGAGTGGACTGATTGATTGTATTGTAGTGCATCAAGAGCCACCATGCACAGATGTCTCCAGGAAAGGGGCTCCAATGGCAACATTCCTGATGTCAAGCCCCTTTTGAAATAGAGACAATGTCAGAAGCATCTTTCTTGGGCTAAGGAGAAAAAGACCTGGACAGTTGCTCCAAAATTCTCTTTCATATGATAGTAAAATTTGCATTTCATTTGGAAATGAAGAGCCCAAGAGTCTGACCTCAAGCATGTCCTATGAAATGTTTTAATTTGAGAAACTGCATTTCTGATTTTCATGGGTAATATGCCATACTGATCAAAGTTAAAATAAAAAAGCTTTGTGTAATGAATATAAAATGACAATTACCTTTTGAATTAAATGAATATTTCACAATATACTTTTTTGAGCTGCACAAGCATTTAATTTTCAGTCAAAACAGTCTGAAAGTAAAGGTTTTGAAAACTGAAAACACACAATAAAGAAAATCTGAGAACTGCTGACATTTTGAGGATTGTTGACAGTGGTGTTTGTTTGGAACCAGACTTGAAAGCATAATACTGGAATACAGAAAATGATTAAATGAGAATTGGGACACCCAACAACTTTGCAAGAGCTAACTGACCACCAACACTGTTCTTAGCACTTTCGTGTTTGAGACAGATGAAAAAGCCTCACTCACCTCATATCTGAAACAGTTCACAGCAGTATCTGTCCATCTTTTAGCTGTGAGAAGACAACACAATACTAGGGGTTTGAAAAATTGTTAAGCTGGTTAGGAAGATCTGGCTATGATAAAAATTGATCCCTATTTTACATTATAGGGCACTAATGAGTTTGTCATTTTCCTTATATTTCCTGATTTGTATGTCACTATATAATTTAAAGTAAACATCGTATCTCTCTAAATTAGCTGAATTTTGAACAGAATGCAACTGTGAATCTCATTACTAAGCAACTGAGTGGAACGAAAGGAGCTGGTGATTTTCTCTCAAATAGCTGGTAAGACAGTAATAGTTACAAGTCACTGGATGCTGTAAATTTCATATGTTTGTCCGTAACATTAGTTTATTAATGGGAGGATTATGTTTGTAAGAAACAACCAAAAATTATTCCATGAACAACACAGAGTTTACTAACGTTTAATTCAGAGTTCAGTTTGTGTGTGTGTACTGAGCTTAAACACAGCTTAGACACTCACGTGTTGGTTTATATGACCAGTGAGTTCATCAGTGAAAGTGAGTTCATCTGTGATTCTACACAAACTTAGTTAACTAAATAGACTGTCTCTATATAGTGCAATACTAAAGAGGGAACAGGGATCCATTTAGACCACAGAAACTCAAACATACGAAATTAAACTACTGATGCTGCTGCTTTTATAATCACTGCAGTCCTGAGTCCAATCCTGATTTTCAAGTTCCTCATAATCATTGCATGTATGAGATGACTTGACTGGTGAGATGCAGAAAAAATGTCTAGGACTGAAATTTAGAGGTTTGGAAATCTGAAAGTGAGTCCCCTGAAGAGAATGGAAGCTGTAATATAGGTTCAGGCTGGTAACGCTATATATATATATATATATATATATATATATATATATATATATATATAATTGTTTTTTTTCTGTAGCAGAGAAATGACTTAATGGCTGTTTTGACTGGAAATTAAGTAAACAAAGTGTGTCCTCTGACTGTAAGCTATAAAGAGTCATGTAAACAAGTCTGAATCGACATTGAAAGAGATTAGAACCTGTTATTAGGCCTGTTAGACTTTGACACATGGTGAATAGTGGCTGAATGCTCCATATTTTAACACAGCTGCTAAATAAACACACATCACATGTATCAGTCACTCTGTTTTATTACTTTATTACTGTTAACTTTAAATTAACACAGCTGTCGTCAATAAACAAGTGTAAAACTTGCACAAAGGTCATTTCACACAACAGTATGCAATAATTCATTGAACAGACAGTAGGAAATCTGTTGGCAATATTAACACTGGTAATCTATTGGTAATTTCAAAGAGGTCAGTAAGGCAACACAATACAGATCATGCAAACATCAGATCACAGAAAGTAAAAACTGGAACAATCCATGTTGAATGGCTGCATGTTTGGAAACTTCAAAGTGCTTTCTTGCACAGAACCGTACTTGGCTGTGCTTCATATTCATTCTCCATTCACAAGCTAGCAGTGGATAATTACAAATCATTTGGCTCTCCTTTTGTTTAGATTGGCTAAGAAAACTCATTCCTAGAAAATTCTAGTTACAATATACCTTTCTAACAATTCCAAAAGGCTTATTAAAGTCACATTTTTACACATTACCTGAGTGTTGCTCTTTTTACGACAAATATATTCTGTCAGGAAAAAAACAACAAATATTCCAGAGAGTTAGCTGATTAATATAACAGCAGTAGTTTTTTGGGAAGAAGTGCAGAAATACTCCTTCCAAAGGAATAGTTCAGTGCTTTTGTTCAACATTTTCAGTTTGTGAAATACATGCATCTGAAGTCAGCTTGAACACTTCAGGCCTCCACAGGGCATAGAATTGTATCCAGTTTTGGAATCAATGTACAATAGGACTGCTCCATATTGGGAAGAAAACACACACAACAAAAAAATGACACCACATTTAGGGACCCATGATTTCTTTGATGAAACCTATTTAATGATGCATTTTTTTTCAGTCAGAAAAGAAAAAAAGAAGCACCTAAGTAATGCAAATTAATTGAATAAAATGTAATTTGGGAACAAACTAAAATGAAAAAGAAATGAAATTTGGGGGACAAAATAAAATGGAATGTGGCAAAAAAAGTAAAAAATAATATGGAATTGTGAAAAATAAAACAGGCCTGATGTGTCAATAATCCAACATATGATATTAATTATGCACTCTGTGTATCCCATATTGGAGTAAAATAAATTATACTGGGCAGAGAGAAGCTCCTCGTGGTAGATAAGTCATGAACATTTACATTTTACATTGTACAAGATATTGCATGTCCTGCTATGTGACTATTGCATATGTGCACATTGCAATGATGCTGAAACAATATATTGTGCAGCCCTAATGTGCAAGCAAAGACATTTTCCAGTGACAGAAGATCCCCAGGGTAAAATGCTATAACCGGTAACTGTTACCTCTTACATCTATTCTATTCCCTGGGAAAGTGTCTAAGACCAGTTTTCCTGTGCCTCAGATGTTGACCTGTGGAAATCAACAATGTTCCGAAATGCTTCACAACCCATAACATTCAATCAAATGCACAGTAGTAAATATAACTCCAAGAGAGTCATAAAATGATTTATTTATTAATGATGACTTTAATCTTAATTTGATGTGGATTAAATGGTGGGAAAAGCCATCTTACATTCTAACATTCTATGCTCTGCTGTGGCCTATGAGAGATAATCTTAGCACTGCATCTTACTATAGTATTATTAATTGCAATTACATATTTTAGTCATACAAAGACAGGAAAACAAAAACTGGCATCAAAAAATATGGCAACCATGAAATAAAAGAAGAATCATATCTACATTAAAACAAGCTAACAATCACTAATACAAGCTTTTTACATTCAATTCTTCAAAAACTGGGAAATAGTCTTAAATAATCTCTTTTTTGCTTTACCCTAAAATTCTAATAAAAAAATATTAATTAAAAAAGGCATGAGAGCAAGGAACACCTTTCAATTTATAAACATATATTTTATATGGAAAATTTACAAAGAATTAGATTAACCACTGCAGAAATATCAGAGGGTAGGAAGGTCATCTCAGTGTACTGAATGTTAGTGTAGAAGCATGTATTTCACAAAACAAAATTCCTATAAGCTTCCTCTAACTGACGGATCAATAAAGAAAGCAAGATGTGCGTTCTTACTCATTCTGGCATGCTGATGTTAATGGAACGGTATCTTTCCAGCATGTGAGCATGAGGCCATGTTAATGAGAAGTTGGGGATGAATTCTAAGTGGAATCAGCAGAACCAAGTTCCTGAAAGCATAAAAAAGTATGATTTTATAGACTTCAGGGGAGAAAACACTGGGTATTATGTAATAAATGTCTTCAAATATTTATACGCTACATGTCCAAATGTATGTAGACACCTTGTGATGAAGGCCTTCAGCTAAATTTGCTTCGGTGCTATCATAGATGTGCAAAATGCACACACACTTAGAGAAGCATTGCCAACAGAATAGAACTATATTGAGAATATAAACATTAATCTATCAGTATCGTACCTAATAAAAGGGTTAGGCCAGAGGGGTATAAAACTCCATAGCTCAATACTGGGGAGGTTGTATGCCCCTCTAGCCTAAGACGTGTGGAAACTGTGCTCTTTGGAATGATGGGGCTCAATCCAATATTTTTGGAATGAGTTGGGCAGTTGGGGATAGGATGGTTTAATTAGATTTAACATCTTAACCTCACTCACTCTAATCAATAAATGCAATCAAACCCTCACAGCAATTCTCCAACATCTAGGAGAAAGGATTCCCTGGACAGCAGAGACCAACAAAACATGATAAACTCTTGAATGAGCAGGTGTCCCAATACGTTTGTCCATATAGTGTACTTTGCTTAGAAATGCATTTGGAATGTGAAACAGAGAGAAAGTTACCCTGGATAATCTAGATTTCCGGGCGTCTCTTTGCTGATAGTAAGCTGTGATGATGCAGTTTCGTCTGCAAAATTCAGAATGTAACAGTTAGGCAAAGCATTCAGAATTGGTTTCCTGGACAGATTAAAGGTTAATTTGAGGCTTGAGAGTCTAATTATTGATAGATTACTGGCATTATAATTTAGACTAGGATTAATATGTGTCCCCAAAACCAGGCCTTAATGTAATTCAATTCAAATGTTTCTCTTTTTTTAATCATTGCTGTCATAAGGCAGCTTTACAGAAATCCAGGTTTGAGTGTCTTGAGCAAGCCAAAAGATGACAAGGAATAGCTCCAGATTAGGTGGAATTGAGAGGAATCAGGACTCAATATGAGAACCCTTACTCCTCTGGTTAACATTGGATAGCAAATCAAAAGATAGACTGCAGAACAGAAATAGACATTCACATTTACATATACATACCATATTTCGGGGCACTTGGTAGGTTTACCATTACTGACTCATGTATTGCTGTATATACCACATATAAATGAGCTATGTATCAGCACTGTCTACCTGTCCCTTTAATAGAGAGGGATAACCATAGGACTGCCACAAGACCACCATTGACCATATATTAATACTGGATGGTGGATCAAATGTATATATAATCATTACTGTCATGTGAAAACCTTGTAAATTTTGACATTTTCCATTTTCATTTTTTGGACATGACTTTGTGTGACTGATGTTATATATGACAAATTTGTTGTTTTGGGGACATATTTGAAAGCACGCTGCTCACCTGAGCAGAGGGGGGCGGTAGTGGAGCCACTCAAACAGGTGCTGTGTTCATGGGGGACTTGGACATGTCTCAGAATTGTGCAGATCATTGTTATGCTCACTGTTATGATTCCCAACCTTTTCCTCAAATTACATTTGGAGAATCCACCTCAATGCTAGGAGAACATTTCTGCTACAACAGTGCATCTCTTTATTACATTTTGAATGTTCCTTGTTCCTCAACATAGCTTTTGTATATTTATCATCACTAGGCAACACTCTCCTCAGCACACTTATAATCAACAGTCTTCTGTTCCTTTTTATAAACAGGGAGCTTCATTATACTTTGCGGCAGGAACGCTCCCACTGTAAGAGATCCACCTTAATTTGAACTTACAAAGAAAGCATGTGCATTGCCAGACAGTCATTGCAGAAAGACATTGCAAGTCTTTCATTTGATGAGACATTCTCACCCTTCATCTTCACAAGTGTGATCCCTTTACTAATGGGCTATAGTTAGGTGGAGGCCTAGCCCTGAATTACAGGAAAGACTCACTTGCTTTGAAGGCCACCTCCTGGTGGTAATCCAGGTATGACTGTGGAAGCCAGCACGGTAAGAACTGACAGAAGATCAGGTTCATCTCCTCTTCCACTCAGCTCTTCAAATATTTCTGTTTGACGAACAGTTATGCAAATATTAGTTTTCCTACATTAAAAAATACTACAGTCTTTAAATTAAAAGGTGTCAAGGGTTTGTGTGGAGTACTACCACGCAAGAACCACAAGATCCTACTCTATCATTTTAAAGGATCTGCATTATGTACATTTATTTACATACATCCAGACCAGACTGGAAAATCTATTTTAACTATTTGATTATTTAAATATCAGCTGCATTACTTACAAACAATATTATGAATTAACTATATTATTGGGACTATAATAATAGTTATCATTTGTTATGGGACTGCAGCCCGTGTGGGAGTTAGTGTGTGAACACCAGGGTTGAGGCCACATGTTTAGGGTGACTGAGGGCTCATTGTCCTCAGTGAGGAGTGTTTGTGCTTTTACTTTGAGATGAAAGACACAAACTAATGAACAGGGCGCTGGTGGAGACTAAAACGACTTCTTCAGCAGGCCTCCTTGTTAAGGAGGGAAGAACGGGGAATTTCTGCTCCTGTTTTCAGATAGGAAAGAGAGAAAGTCTCCTTCTCAGAGGGAGAATATCGGCTAAATGACACCAAAACTCCGCGACGAGTGAAGCAGCGGTCGCCTTATAAACCCACCCGCAGCTGATCTCAGCCAGCCCGACTCTGACCATCAGCAGGACACGACCGCCCTCTGCTGGCTGTGCGGCCGCGGTGCGGGCGGCTCCTTACGTAATCATAGTGAATATGAACTGCTCACAATAACAAAATGAATCTCTGAGAATTATGCTTGAAAATATTATAAAGTAATACTACAGGAGATCTGGTGAAGCTCAGTTGTCTCTCAGCAGTATGAGGTTTAGTGTTTCTACAGGCCCAGCTGCAAAATGTGTGGGGAAATGTGCTGCAGGATGCCATATGCTGAATGTCTCCATGCCCAACCGTAGCTCATTTTGTATTGAGAGTAGAGGTGGCCCAGCCGGGGGATAGATAGATAGAGAGAGAGAGAGAGAGAGAGAGAGAGAGAGAGAGAGAGAGAGAGAGAGAGAGTTCCTTTGGGAGGGTTCCCTCAGGGAAATTATTATATATATAATACATTAAAATAAAGTTCCAGCAACTCCGTCTTGACACATTTCATTTTTTAAGGTTTTGAGGTACTAAAACGAGCCAAGCATATAGAAAAATATTTGAACAAAGAAAATGTCTGATTATACATGAATGAAATGAAATAATTACACACCTGCTACTTTACACTCCAAGAAATCTTCTAACTCTGCTTCTTGGTGCAGTGCCTCAGGTGATAGCTGGGGTGCACCAGGGAAGCACACCAAAATGATGCTGATATTGTCAAGGCTTCCCTGGAGGTGAGCCAAAGAGAAATGATTTCAGTCTGTATGATCAGAAACATGCTGCCTTTCAGCCTCCTTTAGGTGTTATGCATCTGATTTGAACTTCAGACAGGACTACGTTTCTTCAGAGGTCACTGTCTCATATCTGATGTAAATCTGAGCAAATAAGCTTTTGTGTAATATCCCTACTCGTGGTTCTGGAGGCAGCTCTGCCTGTGAGTCAGAACAAACACAATTGGTTTAGAGATTTAGAAACATGTATCTGCAACTCTGAGCTTCGTATGTGGATGAAAGATGTGCAATTCAGTTTGAGATTTTGTTGTTTATTTCAAAGAAATGATTTTCATATTGTACTGGTTTCTCAGATGACTACCTGGACAACTATCTATCTAACCTCTAAGGTAGTTTTTCTTTGGTTGCTTGCTCGTTTTCTGGCTTTTGTGAAGGGCAACTGTCAAGATAATTTATTTACTGTACAAGAGCATTAAAAATATGTTTCCATGTTGAAATTGAAGATGAGCCTCTTAGTACACTGTCATATTAAAGTGGAATGGTACTCTACAAGCCGGCATGCCATAAAGAAAAGATTGTGTAAAAGCTGTGAAATGCTTCTTTAGGAGGGAGGGAGCTAGCTGTTTTTGAGAAACCAACACCATATGAAATTTCTTCAAAACACCTTTTACGCGAAACATCCTTATACAGAGCTCTCATAAATAACCTACTGGTTATTTTGGTTGTTGTCTGAACCAATTGCATTCGTTTTGCCTCAGAGGCAGAGCTGCCTCCAGAATAGTTCTGAGTAAATGGAGCTGTATTTATTCTATGAAGCTCTCCACTGATTGAAAATGTTCTTATCTTGTGAAATGGGCAGGCCTGTGTGTTCCGAAAACATCCCATTACAAGATGTGTAATGGCAGCAAGCTTAGTGTTTGGCATTAGGATTACGTCATTATGTTGAGCAGTGTTATTTTTGAACCCACGCAGCCAGTGTTGTGATACCATTATCCCCTCACTTGGCAAGAAGGACGGACGCTGGTAGGTTACCGCCTCTGTAATGATTAATTAGATTGTGCCTCACGTGCAGGCCTCAAGCCTAGATAGCAAGCTTCATTGCTTGGCATGTGCCTGAATACTACACTACACTAAGCTAAATGTCTCAATAGTCTCTCCCTGAGGCTAAATGTATTTGCAGTTTAGAGGTTGAATGCTGAATTGCTTTGAGTCAGTGCTGCTGTCATGACAAACCGAGGCTTACTGAGCAGAACAAGATAGTGACATTTTCAGGTCAGCACACATCTCTCCTCCTCTAAAGCCTCTCATAGCCAGTCAGTCAGCCTTTCTCTTACATAACAGCCCAGCTGAAGTCAGCCTGAGACAAAGTCTGCTGCCCCAGGAGTTGAGAGAGAGGTGTGCATGTGTGTGTCCAGACTCCTCATCCCTTGTTCCAGAAAACAACGAAACATGGTGATGGTGGTGAATCTTCAGGTCTCTAAATGCATCCTTTAGCGAAATCCCACATCACAGGCATGTAAGTGCCAGTCTTTGAGTGTGAAACAGAAGCCTCGTGGGAGTCATACATTATTTAGAGAGGCGTCATTAATCAGTCTTTAATTCAGAGTTAAATGGCTAAGAGCTCACTTGCTGAGTAATATACCCCCAGCCGGTGTTCATTTCAAATAAAATCAAATATAAAATTCTCCATTTACCTTATGCGTCACTGATGAAACAAGATGTCCAAACGTTTGCTTCTTGTGTTTTGTACTGAAACTAATGTTAACCAAAAAGGCTAATATTACTAATGTCACAAAAATGGGAAACTTATAGAAACCAATAATGGTTATTCTCATTGCACACTTACTTAATACCTCATTACATTGTTAATCAATCTTGAATAGATTTTCTTATATGATTTCAAATTTACATTTTAGAACATGCCATTTTGTGGAATACTTTTACCTACACAATCAAACAATATTATGTTTTTTCTGTAATTTTACCCATTCCCAGATAGCAAGCACGTGTCAGTGACTTGATTAGGTTGGCACCAACTGACTGTTTGCCACTCAAACAGGTTTTAAACGCACAGTGACTTTTATTTTAAAATACATATTAAGACAAACAATGTGTCAGTTTGCTATACAATAATTTAGTTCAGGCCATCCCAGTCCTGCACAGTTTGTGGATTTACTTACACTAACAGAGCTACCAAACCTGACAGGTGAGTTGCATTACATATGCTTGAGCAGGAAAAGCATAAATGTGTGCAGGAATCTGGCACTCCAGGACCAGAAACTGAAAATGATACATAAAACTAATTAATAACTATAATATAATAATAAGAAATGTAAAAAGTGGACTTTGTGGAAAACATTAGGCCATTGTGCCATTATGTATATTACTCTGCTTAACCACCAGCAGACACCCAGGTGGACTGTTGGTGGACTGTTGGTGGACTGCCAGCTTTGCTGTCAGTGGTCCAACAGTGGTCTGCTATCCACTTGCTAACAGGGTTTATATAGATAAGAGGTTATGTGTTCAAATCCCAGGACTAACAGGACACTGACTAGGTATGTCCCTTGTAAGCAGATCAATAAAATCTGAATAAAAATTGCATAATGTATCTGCATCACCTGGTCATCAGAAGTTTCCCATTTTAGCCTTTTTAGCCTCAGAGCAAAACTAATGAAGCAAGCATTAAACATTAAACCTTGGTAAGAAAACATCAATTTTTTTTTTTTGCTCCAAGCAAGCAAACTGCAATCAGCTTAGTACTTTGGAATGTTTGTGTTTCTTTTTGGTTCTTTTTTTTTTTTTTACTCAAAATTGGCCATCAAAGTTTATTGGTGCATCCCTAATAATTTGTGCAATTTATTGTCTAAACCAGTGTTTCTCATTCCTGTTCCTCGGGTACCACTGCCTTGCTTGTTTTGGTGTTTTCCTGCTGGAACACATCCAGTTCAGCTCAGCAAGAGTTCATCAGTTCATTCACAGGAATAGGTATGCTGGAATTGGGAATACTCTAAAACAAGCAGCACCAGGAACAGGAATGAGAACCACCTGTCTTTATTGTTGCTTTAAAGTTTCGTGCCATCTTACCTTATAGAGGCAAAGGTCAATGACCTGGGAGCAAACGTCTCTGAGGTCTGTGCACACCCTCAGTCTGCTGCGTACAAATGCGCAGAGCTCCTCATTGCTGACAGTGTCCCACACCCCATCACAGGCCAGCACTATGAACTCATCAGCTGGGGAGCGCTCCACAGCACAAATCTCTGGCTCGGGTGAGACCATCTGCTCAGTGACGGGTCGCCACTCAGCTGCCTTGTAGCTGAAGTCACCCAGAGCCCGGGAGACAGCCAGGGATCCATTGACACGCTGCAGAGTGACCGAGCCACCAGCGTTCTCAATCCGTTCCTTCTCTCCAGGGCTGAAGGGCTTGTGGTCCTCTGTGGAGAAAGCCACACGCCCGCTGCGACACAGCACAGCCCGTGAGTCACCACAGTTCACAAAGTAGATGTGATGGGGGGTGATCACTGTGGAAACCACAGTGGTACCACCACGTTCCCAGCCCTCACGACAGGCCATGGCATGAAGGTGTTTGTCCATGAGGAAGAAACCCTCCTTAATGCCATCAGTGACCTGCTCCACATCTTCGTCTGCCCGGATCTTTCCTGAGGGAACAGGTCAGTCACATGAAGGGAGTTCATTGTATTACAAATAAAGATTTCAAAAACCACTTATAGTTCACTAAAGAAATTGTTGAATGTGTGCTTCTTTAAAGAGCCATTTTCTGTTTGTGTTGAGAATAAAGCAGATTTTAAAGGTTGGAAGAAGATTTTGTACTAATAAAATGTTTTGCTAGATCAGTATATCAAGTCAAGAACCATTTAGGATCCCCATTGAAAACTGCTTTGTGTTTTCTCAGAAAGAACCCACAGATCCTTGAAAAAACCCTCAAATCCTTGAAAGAACCCACACATCCTTGAAATTTACAAACTGCTCTACTGCACATCTGAGACCTGTCAGTTATGAAGAAAGCAGAAGGTGGATTATTAAAGCTTTACTGCTGGTGAACTTTTGTATGCTCAAGGTTTGTCAGAGAGAAATTACAAATCCTTGAACCCATGCAGGTAAAAAATATAGTAAACTTCTCTCAATTTACTGTAAGTGTGATTCATGTGCTTCACTCAGAATTGAATCCAAAATAAATAACAGAAAAATCTATTAAGTAAAGGTTAAGTTGCTTAAATTTAAATCTTGAAATTTGTGACCCTTAAAAGAATAATTTTTTAAACAATAATGATTCTTATTCAAGACCAGGCACTACATTTCAGCAGGACCAAGGGCCAAGATCTAGGCAAGGCCTGGACAAGTTGAGGTTGATAGAAGAAGCATATTAAATCTGGACACAAGTCCATTATTGAATGACTCCAACACTTTTGGACACCTTTATGATTTAAATGGTTCTTTATTGGCTCCTAGTCAGCTGGGAAGCCACCTCCTAATGGTCTAAAAAGGGGTGACAACTAACCTGTGCCCAGTATGTGGTCCAGGAGGTTTCTTGAGCAGTGCTGGGCCACTGTGTTTCCAGCATGGCCATCATAAACAGCGAAGAAGCCCCAATGGGACAACTCCCCACCCAGCTGGGGGAAACAGTTGTGGAAGTCCTCCATATGGGCCCTCCAGCCCTGCATGCTAGCCAGGGCATAGGTCATGCCCCAGGAGGCACAGCCCTCCTCCATATACTTGTCCAGGACAGGCCGCTCAAGGTAAGGGCTTGGGATGACCCCTTCCTCCTCTGCCCCATCTTCTCCCTCTGCCAGGTCACCCCCACCCCCTCCCCGGCCCCCTTTAAAAAAGGAGGTGACCCGTTTCTCAGTCTCTTTGACCAACTGCCGAACAAAAGCTGGCATTTCCACGGCTCCTTTCCTGGATGTTCTCATGATGTCGATTTATCTCTTGTATCTTGAATGATTCCTGCCTCTCTCTCTGTTTTTTCCTCCCTGACTCTCAGCCTCCACCCAGAGACTTCTGTATCTCTGCCTCTGCCTTGGCTGTGTGCAGCCTTGCTGCTGCTGCTGATCTGCCCAGAAGCCTTCAGAGCATGTCTTCAGAGACAGGTCCAGCTTCTCCAAGCATCAGTAAATAATCAATCCAGGATGACAGATGTTGTTCTTGGCTTTTCTACCCATCCCTGGATGTGTGTTCTTGAGCCCTAACCTATCTGCTTTCCTTCTTCTTCAGTCCAAATAGCTCCAGTGCCATCTTCGTCCAGCTCTGCCTCTCACTGCTATTCCCTCTCTTCCCAGCTATCTCTCTGAACCTGTTATTTTCCTGTCATTCGTCTGATTGGCTGAGCTATTTCTGTAATCCAATCCTCTCACAGTGTACACCTCCTTCCTCCTTGTTTTACACACGCATGCACAATCTCTCTCTCTCTCTCTCTCTCTCTCTCTCTCTCTCTCTCTCTCTCTCTCTCTCTCTGCACTCCTCCTTTGAACTCTCTATTAGCTTGAGTATTTGATGACTTAGATGACCCAAAAATCACTTTCACAGATTAATGAGAATTTTATTAAAAATTGAAAAGAACAAATTGTGATATAAAGCATGCATCTTCCTCTGATACTGCCTCTGGTGGGCCTCACAGCCAGAGTACATGTGCAGGAACATGGTTTGCCCCAAGCACCATTTATGAATGATGCATCCAAATATGAACTGGAGAGTGTCCAGCCTGAGCTCATTCAAACAGATTAGAAGATTATGTAAATAAATAAATGTATTCATAACCACTGAATTACATAAAGACCTATTTTTATCCCTCAGTATTTTTATGTGACATATGTATGTGGACTCCTGCTAGCAAAATCAGTGAACGCACCAATAAGGACATCATACAGATGTTTTAATTAGTTTTTAATTACAGTGTAAACCAGGGTTTAATGAATTAAGTTCAACATAGTTTAAGAATTCTCAATTTTTGCAATTTATCATGTTTGCTTTTATGTTTACAATTTACAGAGACAATGCATTTGCAAACGATTTTCATCCTTGCACTGAGCATGTCTCTGATTTTAAAATGATACAGACAGGTTTTGTTATTTGAGGAAAAAGGACCCAAGAGATTTAATATTGTGCTTAGTTGTAAAAAAAAACAAAAACAAAAACAAAAAAAAAAACGTAATATTTTAAAAAGCTCTTATGCAAAATGTTTTAGGTCCATTTACAATGCTCACGTGTTTAACTTCTAAAAGTGGTTATAATCAATTCCTAATTTGCCATTTTCCAACCTCGCTTCATGCATTAGAACTAAATTGAAATTTTGTTACTGAAAAACGAACTCCAGTTATCCTGTACTGTGTGTCATTCAAGGTGAATCAGAGCTGAAACACTCCAGAATTGATATATACTTGGGAATAAACTGTGATTGGCTAAATCAGCAGAAATATGTACGAGTTGGTTCTTGTGACATCAGAGATTAAGCTTTTTTCCCCTAAACTTAGTTTTCATATATGGGCTATATGGACTGTGATGAGAGTGGCATGTTTTGAAATATATTTATATTTCTATATTATATTACTTATTAAAAATGTTCAGTTAAAAGGGTCCTTTAGCATTCTTTAAATATAAAATATGATAGGTAGCCCAATTTGAATCCCTCATAATTCAGGTGTATTTGAATTGATTATCTCACTTACAAATCCAGTAAACCCAATTCTGAACCTTTGTAAGGATCCCATTATTCCCCTAAACTGAACAAATTTAGAAAGAAGTGGTGAAAATTAGAATCTTTGTGAAACCTGCATTTGTGGGTTTTTTCTTAAGAGCTTTCTTATTTCACAACAAGCAGGGAACAAGTTATTACAAGTGCCAGCAGATTGGACCAGGTAAAGTTATGATTTTTTGCATCACTTGCCAGTGTTTGAATTGTGTTAAAGAAAATAGCCTTTTATTAAAGTGCAGTTAATCTAGTTATGATTGTGAATCAGGTCTAACCTCTTGCTGCCAAATGCATGCCACTGCACATTGAGGCCCACAGTGTATGTGTGTGTGTGTGTGTGTGTGTGTGTGTTATTGCTTAGATCTCTGTTTGATATGTTGATGTGTCTGCATGGGTTTTCTCCAGGAATTCTTGTTTCCTAAACAGGCAGTAAATTATCCATCCTAATTTACTCATATGGGAATGTAGGGTATCTTGAGATGACCCAGAATCCTGGCCTGGCAATAATCCTGCCTTTTGAGTTTTTGCATTATTGTGGTCATATGGACAGATATTCTAGTCTCAGCTTGGGAACTCTACAGCTCTTTCAGAGTTACCTTTGGTCTCTGTGCTGCATCTTTGATTAATGCCCTCTTTGCCCAGTCTGAGAGTTTTGGTGGGTGGCCCTCATTTGGCAGGATTGTTGTGGTTCTATGTGGTTGTGGTTGTGGTACCATGTTTCCATTTCCATTTGATGATAATGGATTTGATGGTGCTCTGGGGATCATCAGATATTTGGATATTTTTTTTATAACCCAACCCTGACTTGTACATTTCAACAACTTTGTCCCTGACTTTTTTGGAAATTTCCTGGGTTTTCATGGTATTGTTTGTTTAGTGGTACCATTGCTTAATGTTGCATCCTCAGGGGTCTTTCAGAAAAGGTATCTATATCCTGACAGATCATGTGACAGTTTGTACAAAGGTAGAATTCATTTCATAAAGCATGACTCATGAAGGAAATTGGTTGCCCCAGAACTATTTAGGGGCTTCATAGAAAAAGGGTGAATACATAAGCACATGCCAATTTTCAGTTTTTTATTTCCAAATATATATATTTAATAGGTATTTTTCTCATTTCACTACCCTTCAGTATTTTGTGCAGATGCATCACATACAATTCAGATAAAAACAACAACATTTAAATACAGGTTGTAATGTAACAAAATAGGTAAAAAGCCAAAAAAGCTTTTGCAAGGCATGCTGAGACACAATCTGACACTGCCTTATGTTTTATTGGCAATGAGTGTGTATGTACAGTATGTACTGTGTACTGGGCTAAGCTGTTTTTATTTTTTAAACATCATTTATTAAGTTCCCTTTTATTATTTCCCCCAAAATAGAAAAGAGAATTCTTAAGCACTTCAGTGCCATTTCTATGTATCCTTGATAATGCAGATATGCATATTGTGAATCTGTTGAGTAAGTGTATCTTGAAAAGAACTGGAAACATTTTAATGTTCATCAGGTATAAATAGCTGACATTTTGACTTTTGTCAACTTTTGAAAAGCCACGTCTTAGCCCTAGATAAGCATTAATTAGGTAATATTGCTGCTATTTAAGATAAGCCTCAAGAGGTTCAAGGCCTGTCTACACACTGACACATGCTGACGTCTCAGGTTCCTACAGCTCTGTGGGCTTCTAGAGAGAGGGGTGGGTAGTGAGCTTGCGTGTAACAGAGTGTTTATGTGTGTGTGCAAAGGAGGCCGAGGGTGTGTAAAGATGGGGTGTCCAAGTGGAGGGGATATAATTAGGTCAGGGCGGCCCTTTACTGCTGACAGTGCTAGGGTGGCCAAAAAAAGACTGTCGGGTTGGAGGAGTGCAGGGAGGAGAGGGGGTTTGGCGTGGAAGCAGCAGAAATGGCCAGCAAAGGTGAGATATGTCCACACAACTCAAGAAAGCTGGAACTGAGCTCTTCATAGATCACCTACACAGGGAGTGTAATGTGCCATAGTGGTAATAATAAGGGTACTGGCAGGTGAAAGGGCATCCGGGAACGCTTGTGGACTGTATTGTGGAGCTACAGTAAGACTGCTGAGTGGTCAGTTCATCACAGTATGCTTGCTTACAGCAGTTTGGCAAGCTGAAGTGATCTGGAGGATGGATTACTGTGGGGGGTACTGGGGCCGGACTTGTACAGGACTCTACAATGTACAGGACTTCTTTTTAAGAAAGACACTGTGATGTTTTGAGCAGAGGAGGTCAATCCTTCTCTTTGACTTGTTTCGAGCCATGCTGGCAGATGACTCACAGGGTGGTGATTCAATCTGAACCGGCCATGTCAGGCTGAATTAAGTGGTGTAATAGCAAGGACGGAGGTCTTACTGGAGAGAGCTCCATTGTGAGAGATTCCATGGGGATGTGTTTGATCAGATAGCTCCCTCTCCATAGCTTTGCACCTGTGCTTGCCACGGCACGGATTTGCACCTGTGTTTGCTGAATAATCGGAAGCAACAGCTGTCTGGATCCATTGGCATTTGGCGAGGAGATGTTAAGGGATGCTCTACACAGAAGTGCTGGATGTGTGTGTTTATGCTCACTGATGAAATAAATGGACACTGTGTTGTTGACTTGATTAATGTGGCACATTGAAGTCAATAGAATATATAGTTTTATTATGATGTTCTATGTTAAGGAAAGATGTTTAAATGTGTTCTATGGATGAAAATCAATCTTCTGAAAGACCTATCATAAGCAAGGTTATACAAATTTCAAAGTAGGTAAACATTTCAAATAAGGTTTTAATGTGCATCACGTCCTGTAATTTGCTACCTGTGCATCTTCTGTTCTAAGATGTAATGTTAGCATGCAAGCAATACCTTCACCAACAACCCATAGTCCACAATCCACAGCAGAAGCAACACAGTGGTTCCAAGTATAATTAATCTTCAGTTATTGTAGTAAATACTTGTTTTAGTATGTAATCCACATTAATGTATCAGTTTCCCACTAATTACTCCTCCATACAAACAACAGCCATCTATGCATAAGTATACTAATTAACAAACCATCAGAGACTATTGTACTAGCTTCCAGAAGTAATTATTACTTAAACAGAGAGTAACACTTCGTTACTTGGTGATAAAGATCCTTATTGTGAAGTGTTACCATGAATTGACTTTTCCACAATAATGTAATTCCTTGAGATGCACCAGTACTGAGGCTGAATGTAGTATGTCAGCCAGTCATTGGCCCCGTTGTCTTTTATCAGCAAAGTTGTATATAATGTCTCTGTTATCAGTCAGAGAAAAATGTCTTTTGTCAGTTAGTCAGTGAGCCACTGTTCTCCTAGAAGCCACTGTTTTACTGTTCTGCTACAAGATGTGCACACTTTTGGGTTTCCCAACAAAACAAAAAGATTTAGAAATCATCACTGAGTCCATGCATACCAGCTGGACAACTGACTGCTGGACGCAGTATTGTCTACACTTCCCTTTCTTTCTATTTGTGTAGCATAAACTAGTTTAAATAATTGTAATAATATGGAATTCATTGGTATTTTGTTCAGTCAGAGTTTTGAACATTTCATTATTTCATGATGATTGGGCCAATATTAATCAAATATAATTATTTTATATTCCATTTCTTGTAAAGTTCGCATTTTGGAGATAATGTTTTGGTATATAATGCATTCCTAAAAATAAAGATACTATAAAGTATTCCTCACAAAATGCCATCTGTAAAGAATTGTACTTGTGAAGAACATTAAATTGGTAAAGAACCATGAGATTGACTGGTTTAAATCTCTCAAAGGTTTTTCACTCATTGCTTTTACAAAAAGGGCTTTTTTTTTAGACATACAGGATTTTTTGGTGTGAACATATGGCTTTAAAAAGGCCAATAATCTAATCAGATAATCAGATTATTTTACTTTTAAACAATAATCCAACCCTAATATTTTACAAAAACATATTTTAACAAGTAATCAGTAATGTTTTTAAAGCAACCCTCCAACCCTGACATTCATAATGATCAATGTATTTATGTAAAATTGTTAAAAAAAACTGTTAAACTGTGCTTAAATACTTATTTTTAATTATGCAGATGTTTTGCACATGTTTCTAGACTCTATCATCAATTAATTTTATGTATCAATTTTACCTTAAAATAATAGCTTCAAAATCATTTTGATGCTCCACTGACTTGTAATAGGGAGGATGAAGTCACTGTTATTGCCACTCTGGCTGAAACACTCCTAACAGCACTAAGGCACTTTTCTAAAACTGCACAAAACCTGTTTTGAGACATGCATAATGCTACATAATTATGTTCAAATGTGTGTACAATCCTGTAAAGTTACTCTGTAGCATCAGTCCACATGCATCTTTCATATTGGATGTTGACAGTTCTGCATCTTTCCACTTGTCAACAAATATGTGTGTGTGCAGAGTATATTTCAAGAGAAACCAAGAAATATTACTTGACAATCTGTTTTTCCCTCAACTTTATACTGTTTGTTGATCTATCCACAGTCACCAGTTGGGCATTCTGAAATCTACAGACAAGAATAAACAAGAAGAGAGAATATAGTGGGTTAGAAATATGACCTTCTCTCTTTAAACATGCAGATTACAATAAACTGAACAGACATAAAAGCATAAAAAAGATGTTTGAGGTTATGCCTTTAATCTCATTCCAAAGCAACCACAGATTCAGACAGGGCTTTATTCTCTTCCTCAGTCACACTTTGTTCCTTTCTTCTCTCTCCACAGTGGCAGATTTGTTGTACTGGCGGGATGTGACCAAAACGGGCCTGGTGTTCACTGGACTAGTTGTAGGGTTGGCCAGCTTGTTCCAGCTCAGTGCCATCTCTGTGTTGTCCAATCTGGGCCTGGGCATCATGTTTTTCACCCTCTTTGTGCGCCTTTTCTACAAAACCATGGACCTGGCCCGCCTCAACGATGGGACGCACCCCTTCCAGTTAGTAAAAGTTAATCCATGTGGCCCCACAGAGATTTAGATATAGAAAATTTGATCTGCTTGTACACATATGGATCCCTAACATATTCCATCACACAAAACATGTGCCCAGACTTTGCTCTTTTATTAGTTTTAGACTGGTGCTATGAGGCTGATGTTGAAAACAATGCACATCTAATAATGTGAACTGCACAAGACATCAAACACTTCACTGAAACAATCTTGAGTTATTAAGTGATCACAAACAACTTAAGTCATTTCTATTTATATATATCTATAAAAATGAGCAGCTTGTACAAAGTTACAAGCATACTGTGAATGCCAATGTGGCAACTGTAATCTTTTATTTGCATTATTTGATAATCAAAGAGTCATGGTCATTACATTTAATCTGCTGATTAAGTATTTGTTGCTCAATTTATGCTCAACTTTTAGCACATCATTTTTTAGCAAAAGCCTAAGGCAGTCAACTTGGCTCATTAGCTTTCTTCATACTTATTTTTATTAGTAGGCTGACCAGACATTCTCTTTTTCTGGACATGTCCTCTTTCTGGAATGAAAAGTGTCTGAAGGGCTGTGAACAATTCCATAAAATGTCACTAAAATTGCATAAAATTTACTTTGATTCTAAACACCAACATAAATTGTGACTGTAAAGCCAAAAAAATTTGTATCGCGAAAACCCCACCTTTACAGAAAAAAGTAACATCTTCCTGTGGAATTCAATGTCAAATGATTTAGGTTGTTTTGGAACATTTCTATTGGTTCATACACTGTGCATATATGCAAACCCATTCATACTAACAATGTTAGTTACCATATGATACCATTATATTAGTTCGCAGTGACACACTTCATCACTCCCATAATTACATTACAGTCAATATTAATATTAGTATCTTAGGCCCTAAAATATAGCATTGTGGAACTCCACACAATATACTGAACCAAAAGGTTAAAGTGAAAACATTGAATAATTCTCAACAGATTGTGCATTAGGAATAATAGCTGAATAATAATAAACATAAGGTTCAAGGTGTTAACAGATATTACGCAGCACTGCCCTCTAAATGTGTCATATCAAGTTTTAATCAGAGGAGTTTACTTCCTTCTATCATGTACTTTATTTGGCTCAACCCAATACATATAATCCACATTCTGCTGGTTACAGCACAATCCCTACTGGAAACGAATAGCATGATCTGCTCAAACTGGTTATGCTAGTTGACCAGATGTGTTCTCTGCTGTTATGAACTCTCAATATACACGATATGGACAAAAGTATAGGGATGCTTACACTTATTCATTGTTTCTTCTGAAATCAAGGGCATTAAAGCATTAACATATTTCTGCTTCATGATTACAAAACCAGCTACCATTTCAAACTAGCTACCAGCAAAAGCTGGTCTCAGCTGAATTTTTCAGCAGGTAGGCCTGCATTCTCTTAAATGGCTCCTCAGCTTAAATGATTGTCATCAGGTCAAATAGTTGTGATTGGGTGATAATATAACAATTTCACAGACCTTCTTATAGCTCCAATGCAACGCTAAACATACCAAACACATCTTCTCTGATTGACTACACTGAGGTATCACTTTAAAAGATAATGAACTGTTAGACAAACATTATGTGCCCTGAAGCAGTTGCCATGATGCCAGGATCTTTTATCGTCTCTCTCTGTCACATCTCTGTCTTCTTTATTACATAAAAGGTCATATTTGGATGAGGACAGCACTTTGACAGATGAGGATACAGTTCGTGTTGTGGAGAAGATTGTTCTCCTGTTTGCCACTCTCATCACAGAGCTGAAGAGACTCTTCTTCATTGACTGCATTGTGGACTCACTGAAGGTCTGAATGCATGTTCAAGGGAACAAAATAAACACAATACAGTTTGTGCACAGCAGCAGGTGACCTACTTTCAGGAAAAAAACTGTCCACTTACGTAATCAAACCAGATATGAACTATTAACATTACTGCTACAGGAAGCCAACAGAACATTTTACTCACACCACATTTGGCAGAGAGAGCATTTGATTTATTTGGGATGTATATCATATATATATATATAAATACTGTATATCCTGAGGGAGATCAAAAGTAATGTGGCATAAACTGAGGATGGCCGCTTCAAATCCTGGGTCATGCTGTTGCCATCGGCAGCTGGAGTCAGAGAGAGACAAATGGGCCATGCTGTCTCTGGGTGGAGAGATGGCACTCTCTCTCCACATCACACCCAGTGTGATGCCGGTTAGCATAGGTGGCTGTTAGCCATTGTACTGGAACTGGAGACTTGGGATGACCGGGTGAGAGTCCTAATGAGGTTGGGATAAGAAAAGTAACACGGGATAATAACAAATACAATGTGCTCTGACTGAATATACTTCTTTTTTTATAGTTCATTGTGCTGCTATACCTGCTGACCTATGTGGGGGTCCAAACCAATGGTCTTACTCTTGTGATTTCTGGTAAGAGCTTCTCAAATTATGTCAAGATTGTGAACTAATTTTGTTTTCCAGGATGTACTTCACATTCTTTGCCTTACTGTCTTATTTTCATGAAAACTAATAAAAGCACTTGTTTCAAGAGTTGGTTCAGACTATTGATTGTTCTTTGTATGACAGGTGTGATTTGTGCTTTCTCTCTGCCTCTGGCCTACAAACTTCAGCGGGTAAGATGTCAGAGCTTGAGGAAATTAGATTATTAATAATTTACTGGCTCAGGCTATTCTTGACCTATCCTTCAATCTTTTTGACAGGAGCGGATTGACAAGATCATCAAAGCAGTCAAATTGTTAGTGAACAAGACCACAGAGATGTAAGTTCCTGACCATTATAATGATATAAATAACATAATTGCATTACACATACACCTCTGGATAATGCTGCAGTCATGACCTCTTCAAATACACAATATGGACAAATATAGAGGGACACTTTCTTATTCATTGTTTCTTCTGAAATCAAGGGCAACAAGGGCCTTTGTTGGAGTAACTTTTAATGTATAGGGAATTTTGGAGAATTGCTGTTAGAATTTGATTGCATTCAGCAATAAGAGCATTAGTGAGGTCAGAATCTTGGGGTACCTCATCCCAAATCGCCTTTACCTCTTTAGCCCATATGAATAGGTTCATGTTTATCTCTTCCAGAAAGTCCTATTTTCTTGGCAGTACTTCTCTCCAGGGACTGGACAAGCTGAATGCATTCATTAGAATGAGTGTACACAAACAATTGGACATGTAGTGTATTTATCGAATGCATTATTGAATTATGGAACTATTCTGATAGTTGGTTATGCGTCCTCTGTCTTGATAAGAGAACCAGTCCTTTTTGGTAAGAATTATTTTTTTGCAGTTTAGTATATTCTTCTCTGAACGAGGTACATTGTGTCAGAGTAGAATACATGGGATGAAAGCTGTAGGGTGCATAAGCCCAAATCCTAGAAGATAATGCATGTGACGGTGGGCCTTTTAAAACTCATTATATCATTCAAAAACACTTGTTGTTCTTTACATTACAGATTTCAAGATGAATTGATAAATAGAAATGATCCAAAACTGCTCAATAATCCATTTATATGAATGTATGTAAATGTTTATCAAGTTGCTGCACAGTTAATGGTGCATTAGTCAAGATTAAAAAACAAATTGGTGAACACAACAAAAGTTGAACTGGAAATGAAGTGATAACTGCAGAACTAGAGGCTAATTTTGATAGATGTTTTTGTAGTTTGGTGTACTTTCGTAAAAAAATGAGAAAAATATTTATAGGAGACAGTCACACAGTCGAGATATTGTTATTTTCATGAGATCCTAGACAACTCAATTTATCTATTTGAGATGTAAATATTAACAGGATTTAAAAATGTATATGAATTTGTTGTGTTGATTTAAAATGTACTTGTTTATAAGGACTAAAAGCACAACAATTTTATAATAATAAGTTCTTCAAATATTTGACAGTCATCCAAATATAATAAAAGCAAACTGAATGTCCTATATTAATTTTGTTACTTAATTTTTGTATCACTATTATCCCTTCTCATGACTTTAATTCTGAAATTAGACAGAGCAGTAAACATGCACTGGAAGGGTTCTTTGACATTTAAACTGGGATTTATTTCAGTTTGAAACTGTTTTCCAAGCTGGACTAGTTGCATACAATTATGATCACCATAGGTAGTGTAAGCCTTCTAGTTTGTTATATGTGTACCATGTCTATAGGTTACTCTGACACTGAGTTACAAAGCCTAGAAAACAACATGTAACTGTCCGTGAAGTGCAGACCTTGGGTTCTAAAAGTTCTAAAATGGCGTTGTTGATCTGATTTTGACATTTAAAATGAATGATTTTGATTTTCTGACTTCTGATACAATTAAATGTGTTGGGTGTAGACAAGAAAGGCATGCTGGGGTGCACGAGGGCACCGGACATGCCTCAGACTGTGTGGTGGTCCAGCTGCTGCAGATGCCAAGCCTGGGAATGAGCCTGGCAGTGAGGAGGACAATGCTACCTCAGACTCTCAGACACAGTCTAGGGAGGGGGATGAGGCAGCTGAGCCTTTTCCTGAGAACGGTTCTGTAACTGGTGGTTGTGGTTTTGGGTCTCAGACTGATAAAGGAAGACCCTGGAGAACTCTAGTTCTGTCAGAAAAAAAAAAAACAACAACTGTGAAAGGTGTTGTAGTTGAGGAATATTTTTCTATCTTTTACCCAATGCAAACCTTCATGAGGAGTGAAGGATGCAAACAGTTTGCTGCACAAGAAATCTAACTAAACTCATGCTTAAACAGAAACCGGAGCTTCAGAATGAAGATAGCGTTTAAACATCATAGTCTCTTTTTTTTTCTCACTCTGCATCTGCCCCTTTTTGAGCAGGGTAAAGGTGGGCATTTTAAACCTAAAACAAGCACAAGACATCCAGAAAAGACCTCTCCCTTTGGAACTTATTAACCTGAAAGACATTTATATTATACTTGTTCAGGAGACACACAGTGACAGTGCTAATTACGTGGACTGGAGGAAAGAGTGGAAGGGGAGGTTCCGTTTAGTCACTTGTGGTCCCCTAGAGATGGGGCAGCAGTTCTGTTTGCAAAGAATTTCCTGCCCATCTCATATAAGGTGGAGCAGGTGATGGAGGGTAGGTGTATGGTTGTGCGAGAGGTTTCAGATATGGAGTTGACAGGGTGCTTTCTCTCAATACTGCTAATAGATCTGTTTATGGGGTGGATTTTAAATACTGAGGATGGTACTTTGGACATAAAACATACAGTGCCTTACGTGTCAGGCAGCTCTTCTTGAGTAACTGAAAACAAACACCTTGTATGATGTGTGGAGGGCCTTCAGTGTGAAAATGAACAAAGGCCACTTGGCTAGAGTTCATCACTAATTCATCTGGGTAAAGCAGTGATATTCTTCTAGAGCTAGGCATCAAACCCTGGTGTCTTGGGGATGTGATGATGTTAGTATTTCAGTCTGATATTAGGTGTAGATTCTTCATAGTGAAATTATAAACCTCTAAACATTTGGCTTGTGATGATTTGCTGTGCTGACACATTTTTCTAGCCAACCAGGCAGAGTCAGGACATGTAGGAATGGGATTAAGGTGTGTTTCATAACATGATTAACAGGAGAGCAGTGTAAACACAGACAGGACTCTGGCGAAACAGATTTTTGTAATACACATGAGTGGCTGCCATTGCTAAATAATTGATGATCTATAGATTTCACAGATTACTTCAATTACTAAAATTAACTAATGCACCTTTAACATTTCAGGTAAACCATTATAATTTAAGACTTCTGAGGTTTGTTGTCCAATGCAAAGTCGCTTAACACCTGTTTATTGTTATCTCACTGTTCTCCAGCTTTGATCTCATTGTGTCGTTGGCCAAACCTTCTCCACCTCCTGCTCCTGCACCATCCCCTGCCCCTACACCCAAACTAAAACTGAAGTCTAAATGAGGAAGATGTGGAGTTGAAGATGATGAGAGTGTGAAGGAGGAAGGAATGGAGTGAAGAAGGAGAGAAAGACAGTCTTATTGTGTCCATATGCTTACAGTGCAGTTAGGGCTTGTTGGGCAGAAGAACATGAAGTGCTGAAGAGGATTGATGGAAGGGTTTATGGGAGGGAAATTTCTTAAATACCTTGGTGCTCTGAATTTATTATATTTTACTAGTTTTTAGTCACACGTGTCTGTACTGGGTCCTTATAAGCAAATGAAACTGCAACAGATCTGAGAGGGATGTGAGTGGAACCACTGTCACCAAAACATAATGTAACTGTAACATAATTAAACACATGTTTTTCACATGGCAATGACATCACTGTGGTATTTAGTTCTTTATAGACTTTAACCTTACATTTAACTTCAAACTCAATTAAATGTGTAAATTCAACATATTTGACTCAACACCAAGCATGACCCTCTGCCTAAATTTAATCTCAATCCAAAACCTAATCCTAACCTTCTCCTTGATCCTAAATGTAAACTGTTTATAAAGCTATCCCTACCCACTTAAAAATTTGGGTTCTTCAAGGGTTCTGCAGTAAAGAAAATTGTTCTATATAGTGGTTCTCTATATACACTTAAAGAACCCTTTCTTGGCATCATTAAAGAGTTGTTCAGACTGATGCAGAATGCACTGTAGAGGGTTCTGTATGGATCCATTTTGAAAAGGGCACCAAAAAAAAAGGTTTGTAACAATAGAAGAACCCTTTTTGGTGCTCTTTTCAAAGAGGTTGTATATAGAACCCTCTACAGTGCATTTTCCATCAATCTCTTTCATGATGCAAAGGGTTCTTTGATGAACACTCATTTTTAAGTGTTTAATCCTAATCACTAGCATCTGAATTCATTAACTGAATATCTATATGTAAATGAGAACTATAACAAAGTATATTTAAAAGCAAGCATTTATATTTATAGAAATGAACATTAGGGTTGTGTCTACTTTGAATTTAAGTTTCTAATAGACCTATGTCTATTTCTATCATATTCCAATGCAGAAGTTTGATATTTTGTCTACCTCTAAACACTGATGCATTATCATTCCAGGAGTCAGCTACATCAGAATGTGACAGCTTATTTCACAACTTCTTTATGCACGTCTATATAAACACCAAGAAAAATACAGAAATGCTTATGTGAATGAGTAAGTGCAGTGTAAGTCTTATTAATTAAAAGTAAAAATATGGAGACAAAAATAAACCTTAAAGAAAACAGACATTTTAATTTCTGCTCCGAAATAACAGCCATTTTTCAACAGTATTATCCTGTTATTATTAAAAATGTCTATTGTAAAATTATTTCTGGCTACAATATAACAGACAGCTTTAACTGTATTATCCCTTTATTCTGAAAAACAGCTCTTTACCTTGTAATGCATCATCACCTGTAATTGAGGAAATATTTCTGTATTACATTAGAATGTGTAAATATGAGGGTATTTCTTCTAGACTAAAAAAATAATAATTCAAATTTCTAATACTGAATACTAGTATTGAGGAAAATGTAATTTAAAAGCATAATACTGCAAAGGTATACACAGTTTTATACAGTTATAAAACAGTATTTAAATGTACATTTTTACAACAGTAGGATACCATTATCAGTCAGTTCCTGGCAACCCTGCTCTTAGTCACTTGCCTTTTTTTTAAAGGGAAATCTTTACAGTGCATGTAATTAAGTGGAATTGATGTTTTGATTCTAATTACCTTAATTTAAATTAATGAAAATATATGAAAAAAATATTGAATAATGAAAAAATATTTTTTTAATGATTGGAGAAACAAATATGTGCATAAGCAATATAAGTACAAATACGTCAGTACAAAAACTACAAGTACAATTACTTATACATTCCCCAGACCTACTAAATTCATAGGTAAGTCTAACTAACCATTTTAGTGGCTGAGTTTCAGTCTTTTCTGGGTCCTTCCACTAGAGGGCGCAACAAGACCATTCCATTATTGCCATTCTTGCTGACTTAAAGCAAGAGAAGTAATTAAACCAATGTATTTTTCTTTTTACAGGATACTGGAAATCAATCTTTTTCCATCATCAATAGATGAAATGATTTAAAAGAAAACATGCAATGTATAAATAAGTTTTCTTCAAAGCTTTTCAAATAAGTCCCATCTGGCTGCTACACCAAGGACAGCAGAGAAAAGCGATCCAAAATGTGTATTACAAACTTGACAGCTTGCAAATGTAATTTCATTGAAAAAACATGGATGATTACTTTTTTGCACAAGCAACTGAAGACTTGTTGTTACATTATGTCATTACGCTGTATTTCTGTTTCTCTTACCTAGTTTGACCCTTACTAAACACCGGTTGTTTAGAGTGGGATTAATTTACATGCTTCTAAATGACAGCATGCATTTTTGGGGGCAAAGTGACAGATGTTAGGTATCCAACATCACAGCATCATTTATGAAACACAGAGTTCATAGTCAACAATCTGAATAGAAAACATTCCAGCATTGCCATGAAAATCATTGGTTGCAGATTGTTGTCTATAACTGGACAATATGACTGCCTCTAATATGGCAATTTAGGACTGAAAACTGTGGCTATTTTAATTCTAATGTGCTTGCCCGACTGTAAACATACTCTAATCATTGCCATCAAAGGCTGCAGAGAAAACCATTATACCATTCCTGCGGTGACACAACTGTTTCAAAATGGACCAGAGAACCACCCCTTCACACCACTAACACGACCAGTAGAGCCTCAAAACGACATTCTGACATTCATGACTTTATATATGTCCTGATTCAGAGACAGCTTGGACTTCCTGCCTCACAATGTGCTTTGATTCATTTTTGCTCCCAGCATGAAGTCATTTCTTACTTCAGACTTTTTCACGGTAACTTTAATAGTGCCCTTGCCTCTTAATTTTTATTGATTTAATGTGCGAGAGATGAACAGTCCAATGTGGGATTCTGGTCAGGTACTGTCTGACTGGACGCTGTCCAAGCTAAATTGACCCAGCTCTGGCCAGGCAGATCTGCACTGAGCTAAATTGCCCTTGTCCAGGGTAGAACAGACTCTGAGGCCCAACAAATTTATGGACAGATCCCTGGCACACCATCTTAAAAAAAAAAGAAAAGAAAGGAAAAGATAAAAAATGAGATGAGAAAGGATGAGATATGCATCTATTAATGTTCTGAAGATTCATAAGAAGTGCACCTGAAGTAAATGCTGAAGGTCAATTGAACATACGTATTTTATGCATATCACATTCATTACAGTCACACAATACATGGGACCCATATGAAGAACAGGAATGATGTCACAGCGATTGCAAATTGGCATTATTTCATGTCTAATCAAAGGAAACAGTTTTTCTGCGATGTTCAAAGAATCTGCACTTCCTCTAATTTTGGAACCTGCAGAGCAAAGAGAAAGGGTGAGGAAAATGCGATTTGTCATTTTATCCATGAGGACATCCACCCAGATCATCACAGCAGCAGCACTTCTGGGGGTTGTGGTTGCATATGAGTGCCAGAAAGGGAAATAGTATCAGTAGAACGTCAGCATGAATGAAATCCCCCTCTCGGCTTTGACCTAAAACATCCGTGATGAGCTGGAAAAAGATGAAAAACAAACTAAATGCTGCTTACTCTGTATACAATAATAATAGGGCCCATATGAAACATACAGTGACTGGCCTTAACATTAAAACCACATGACTAGTGTTGTGTATGAGCGATTTGGACTGGAAAAAACAACTCTGACCCACTGAAGCATGGACTCCACAAAATGGTGTCCTGTGAAAACCGGCACCTAGACATTAGCAGCAGTTCTGGTATGCTGTGAGGTGCAGCCTCCATGGATTGTAAGAGTAAACTGACCACAGCATACAGGGAACACTCCACAAGACATGCTGTGCTGGAGATGCACCGATACAGATGTCTTGTCAAAGTGACTTAGATCCTCAAGCTTGTCTATTTTTCCTGTTTCCAACACCACCACTTTACAGATGCCGCTGTAATGACACTCTAGTAGAGGGTGTGACAGGTGTAATTACTGTGGCATGTAAAGTGGTGGTGTTGGAAACACGAAAATTAGTTAAAGTGTTTTACACTTCACTTTCCAATAGTACTAATGAGAGGGTTAATCAGTTTACATACACAGATAAGCCAAACAATGTGACCACACACAGATGGCATGAGCAATATTGTTATCTTGGAATAATGCTGCATGGCAATGTCCTGATATATGCTAGATTGTAAATCTCAACATGAAGTCATTTAGTACTCAATGCATGAAGTACTGAGTGACTTTAATTAGGACCAAATTGTTACAGCCAGACAACTGGGTCAGAGCATCTCCAAACCATCAAGCCCTGTGGGGTGCTTCTAGTTAGAGTGGTGGACGAATCATGAACAGGCATCGAAATCAGGAACATCAGAATCAGAAAAACTTTATTAATCCCTGAGGGAAATTGCAACATCAGTGTCTGGGCCAAATCAATAGAAGGGCTTCTTTGGCATAAGTTAGAAATGTTTCATGATAGTTATGGGAGAGATGTGTCACAATACTCACAACATAACCTGGAGGACGGATTGTGATGCTCTGGGCAATGTCTGTGGATGTCAATTTAACCAGTCTGGTTTCAAGGGGAATATGTGACTAAAAGACCATTTCAGAATTTGAGCAAAATACAAAACTAATTCTATGTACTAAATATAGTGTGACCCTCATGTTTTATTGTCTTAACCCAACACAGAAATTAAAGAACTGAATACAAAATTTTAAATGAAATTTGTGTGATTTTATTGCCTGAATCAAACCTCAATCTAAAACTAAACTTAACCTGAACTTAACCTAACCCTTATGCTGACCTTCACCATGACCTAAACTTAACCTAAACTTTACTGTAAGCATGACCATAACCTAAACTTAACCTAACCCTTACCCAAAGTCTAACTGTAATCATTACCATAATAGAATGGGAAAGTTACGAGTTCTCCTTGAGTTTCATCCAGTTGTTAAATATGTATAAAATATGCAAAATGTGCTTGAGTAAATGCTATGCATTTCTTATGGTGCACTTATATGTGTGTTAATGAATTTTTGTGGTATCCTGTTGAATTTGATCCATTCAACCAGCAATCATGGCAGACCAGGTTCATACCTCCATGGCAGTTGTATTCCTCTAATGGCAATTATTTTATTTCAGCAGGATAATGCATCCTGTCACACCTAGCTCATTGTTCCAGAATGACTTAATAAACTAATCAAGGTTGACAGTGGCAAGGAAAAACTCCCTCAGAGTAGGAGGAAGAAACCTTGGGAGGAACCAGACTTACAAGGGGGGGGGGGGGGCACCTTCCTCTGATCAAACTACTAATACATAGTTAGTTAGGGGACACTGGACTAATACTCAGGTATGCTGAAGTAATGTAAATAGTTGGTGGACATTATAGTAACAGTAGCAACTAATTAGGGTCTAACTAAAATGGCAACTTTTCAGGACATGGACATGACTGTCAATGTGAAAATATTTTGCTCCATATTTTACTCCTGAACTTTTACCTAAATTAAGAAGCCTTAATTCTAAGGAATATTGGAAAGCTTCTACGGACTCGTTAAATTCTACTGGTCATTACTTGTTCACAAAAAGGGCAGCTGCTGTTTTTGAATACATAAATGGCAAGCAAGGTTAAATGTGCTACTTCTGTAAGACATCCTGTAGTTTCATCCGGAACACGTTCAAAAACAAGGACATGCCGTGCGGATATATTGGCCAAGGTACTCCTCCACAATATCCCCAGACTCATGCAATTATCCCATAAATTGCAGCACATCAAATACATGCAGTACACAAACACGCCTGCATATGAGGATGTGAAATGTATGTGTACACATGCAGGCTGGAGATGAAGAGGAAACCAGTGTATAATTCTATATCCATATAAACACAGACATACACTCACACACCCACATGCAGTCATGTCATTTAAATGGTAACCAGTCAATTCCAAGCAATCGCCACTGGTTTAACAAGGTCAGTACAGGTCAGTAGAGCAGCACAATGAGATCAGGCCAAATACTACACATGAGTGTGGGGTATTTTCACCATGAGACTCAAAATGCACAGGCCACTGAGATGCTAATTGAGTTTTGGGAAAAGTGCATCCACAGCAAAACAGCAATAGAGAAGAGGAGCATTTACTGAGGTGATGGTCTCACCTCAGGTCAAGCCCTATCTTAAAGAAACACTTCAGCGTTTTCCCAACAATTTACAGTATAAACAAATACTACAATGATTTATAAGTACTTTAAATGTTAGAACAGAAAAGAAAAACTGTTGACTTACAATTGAAGCTCAAATCCAGGTGCTATTCGCATTGTACACATCTCCAAAATGGTGATTTACAGGAGAGGGCAAAAATATGTTTTACCTAATTAACAGTCATTTTCAGCCTTTCTGTCGGTCTATTCATTTTTCAGCGATCATGATGTATTGTTTATATCACGAAACCAGTCAAAACCAATCAAATATACTTAGATATAAAATATAAATAACTCAAATCTGAGATTGAAATGGGATGATTATAGTGACCCTCCATTATTGACTGTGTAATGTATCCTTGTGTGCTGTTACAAATGTGTATGTTCATTGATCGCATGGTTCAATGACCCTTTTTTGTATTCAAGTACTGTGTATTGAGCTGAGAACATCACCCTGCTAATGTGTTCCTGTTATTCAGCTAAAGAACATGTTATCATCACAAAGACAAGCATAGGTATTTCCATGCAGGAAATGCATTATGTTAAAAAAGATTTATTTGATATATAATAAAATAGAAACACATTTAAATAAAAATGTATTATCTATGATCACTTATTTGACGTTCCTTGCATAATCAAGGGTATATGTTGGAGTATCTGTCTCTACTGTCCAAGGAAGGTTTCCTACTAGATTTTGACGCATTGCTGTGAGGATTTGATTGCATTCTGTGCCAAGAGCTTTAATGAGGTCAGGAACATTGGATAATCACCACCCCACCTCATCCCCAACTCCGTAATTAGTCCCAGAAGTATTCGATGGAGCACAGTTCTCCTACTCCATAGCTCAATGCTGGGGGGGTTTGTACCTCCATAGCCAACAACAGGATGAAGTGTATCTGCTCAAGAGCGGCTTATTCTATTGGCAATATTTCTCTACAAGGTTTAGATATGCACTGTCTGTGCATTTGTTCGGCTTTGACAAATTGAAATGTTCATTAAGATTGTTTCTACATTCACTGTCTATTTGTAATTCTATGAATCTGTTAATCTATTTACACCCTGATCTTCAATGTTCAGGACCTCACAAGACCACCACACAGCAGGTATTATGTGGGTGGTGGGTCATCCTCAGCACTACAATGACACTAACGTGGTGGTTGGGTATTAATGTGTGTTGTGCTGGTACAAGTGCTGCTGGAGTGTTTAAATCCCTCAGTGTTACTGCTGGACTGAGAATAGTCTCCTAACCATAAATATCCAGCCAACAGTGTCCTGTGGGCAGCATCCTCTGAACATTGATGAAGGAACTGAGACACAAACTGTGCAGAAAGAGACTTTACATCTACAAGGTGAAGCATATAATAAAGGTAATAAAAGTAATAATAATAAATATGAAGAAAGGCCAAAAATATATACCAGTGCATTTAAAAAAATAGGCGTTGGGTGGGAGGTCATTGTTCCTGAGTGTGTTAAAGAGAGACTGACTGAAGGAGGTTGGTTATGTTGTTGATGGATATTGTGTGTGTGTTTAGAGAGAGAGAGAGAGAGAGAGAGAGAGAGAGAGAGAGAGAGAGAGAGAAGTGTGTGTGTATGCAGGGCTGGTTATCACAGCTGGGCTCTAAAGGGAACCCCCCTCCACACCCTGTTCGCCTCTCTGCCTAAATCTGTGGATTTGAGAGTGGAGCATGTGGAGACCCGCGGTCATAAACAGGGTCAGCCTCAGAGACATCTTAATCACTGGCTATGTCTTTACTGCTGTTTCATTTTTGCCACTGTGTGTGTGTGTGTGTGTGTGTGTGTGTGTGTGTGTGAGAGAGAGAGAGAGAGAGAGAGAGAGAGAGAGAGAGAGAGATGTGATGTGTCATTTTCAATCTGCTGAGATGTTTTTTTTTCCACAAACCTGATTTATGATTCTTTGAGTGCTTCTTCTTTAGCCACTTAAGAAAATGATCAAAAGAGCTAGGTTGCTGGTTGCTGCAAACACGGAGTAGATGCATATACTCCACATTTCCACTCATTCCATAATGATTCAGTCTATTTAGGCCAACTTCCATCACTCTAACCACATCAATCTAATAGTTAGCCACTGGAGACCGACCCCCACTGGAAAACGGCTTCAAATTCAGAAATTTATGAAGGTATACATTATAAAGGACAGTAGTGGTTCGGATATGGTAATGGTTCACACAGCTGGTGATTCTTGACAGGCAAACTGTTACTGAACATGAATGACAGCAATTTCTGCACTAACTACTGGTTATTAACTAATTGGTTATCAAATGCATTTGTTCTGCCTCAGAGGCAGATCTGCCTTCACAACAGTTGTGAGTAGTGATTTTGCACATGAGCGCCAACTGAATTCAGAAGAACATGAACTGTCTGAGACAGAGAAGAACGAATGAAAGAAAAGGTAGACATTAATCCATTAGAGTGAGAGAGAACGAGAGAGAGAGAGAGAGAGAGAGAGAGAGAACAAATCATTGTAGTGTGACCCCTCCTCCTCCACATTAGAGCACTGGCATTAGTGAAACACTCTTGACTCATCACACACACACACACACACACACACACACACACACACACACACACACACACACACACACACACACACACACACACACACACACTGTTTTCTACATAGACACTCTCTCTTACACACAGATAGGTCACACACACGCTCATGTCATAAGTCAAATAATGACAAATGCATCTCAAAAAGTTTGTATTTTGCAGGCTAAGTTGTCTAGACGTGAACTAACCTAGAATAATGTGGGCTATTCTTGTGCTGCAGAGTGGAAATATAGGAGGAACCCATAAATAATGATCACAGATGAAAGTTGGGTGAAACAGACTCAGTTCCATTCCAGTAAAGGGTGTGTTTGTGAAGTGTCTGTGCTTAAACAAATTCTAAAATCCACTGGAGCCTCTGTAAAGAAGATGGAACAAATTCACCACTGTCCTGAGCAACTCACAATGAATTATTAACACTATTTGCAGATATGCACTATATATTTTCCCATATTAACTTGAGAGGTCTAGACATGGGTATTGATACTGTAATATATGTGTATTTGTATGTAAGAGAACACACAGAACAGACCCGATTCCCACCCAAAGTCCATTTTTGTTGCCAAATTGCAATCCGATCACTTCATGCAGCTGCAACAATAGTCACATGTATGTTCAGACCATAAACAAACTCGCACTGTTTTCTTATGCTTTAAGCTGTGGTTTGGGACCCTCTCAGTAACCTCTGTTATGAGGCATGTTATGATGTAACTCAATGTCCTCCACACTGACACAAATCAATACTTGAATGAACGAGTCTGCATCTGTTTTCATCTATCTCCATCTAGTATCTTAATTGACATTAGTAAATATTACTCAGCATGTTGGGACAGTCTGTTTATCTCAATACAGTGAAGGCCTCAGCACAGCCGTGAAGAACTCAATCTCCATTAATCTTCATGTAGTCTGTTCACTGATATAAAACAGATCCTAAATACACAACAGTGTTTTAAACAATGCAATGGAAACAAAGTGACAGGTGTATCCATTGTAACATAACCTGTAGCTTAAAAATGGACTAATATGTGTCTATCAAGATTGCAAAGGACAACCATTTCAACCAGTTCTCCTAGTTTTTACAGAAGAACACAAAACCAGTGGTAGTTTATGATTGCACTGTATAAGGGGTACTGTATCCCCCTTTAATGTATGCATGCAAACAGGACCAGTATTACAATATCAGTCACATGACCTGTTAAAATCATGCGAGCAGAAACATACACAAAGTGACACGCTGAACTGAAAAATGTCTGTGAATATGTTCACCCCCCCTTCCACCGCAGACCTCTGAGAGAATGACCTCACCTCTGCTTCAGAAAGGAGACGATGTGACATTCAACCTGAAGAAGAGAAGAAAAGGACAAGGCCCTCACTATCGCCTCCTCATTAGAGCTGTAAATCTGCAGTGCTGGCCTGCGCTTAACACCCCCCCTCATTGTACCCCTGTCCTTCTCCCCCCTTTGCACTGCATGGGGCTGTAAATCTGCCCGGACTGTTTGCTCCGGAGCAGCCGACTAACTGTGTAATGGAAGAGGAGCATGGCAGGTGTCCAACATGGCTGCCACTGGGTCCCTACTGAGCCCCCCAGGAGGAGACGAGTCAAGAGAGAAAAAGAGAGAGAGAGAGACGGGAAGATCTGGAGGGAAAGTGAAAGGTTAAGAGGCAAATATCATTCCAACTGTAATAAAATTATGCAGTGCCAGATAACTGTTTCAGGGCAAAGTCTTCAGATATTTTCTTCTCTGCAGTAACGGCTACCAGCCAACTCAGTACAACTTCACACTCCTGCATTACACTAATGACTCTCCAAGTTATATTAATTTGTGGTGACAAATTACTTTTTACAAGCACCTAGAAGAATTTTTCCTCCATTTCCCATCGGCTCTTAAGATTCCAAGATTTGGTCAGGATTGGTAACATAAAACAGGAATCTCCCCACGGTCTGAAAGATCTCTGGATGGCCGAGGCTAATTTACTCTTTCGTTGACCAAAACAGACATTTCTGGCCTGCTGGAGGAAGGGTGAGGAGCTGTATGTCTACTTTGTCATATAGTGCTCCCTGAGGTTTCATTCTCCAAAGATACTGGAGGGAAAATATTTATGCAATGCTCCACATTGTGTCTGGAGTCTTGCAAACCAGAGAGCCTTGCTGGAACCACAGAGCTTTCACTCCTCCAAAACAAATACATGAGCTCTCACGTGAAAATATGGGTGGTGAAATGAGCACCTGTGTTCCTGCTGATGACCTTTTAATGTGGTGAAATATCAAATCTAAGATGGGTCCCAATCGAGGACAGACATGGGATAATCCGAGGGGGAAGCCCAGCTTTGCGTAATACTCAAAAATATACAAGCGCTGTCAGTGAAGGGTAGAGAGGCACTTAGTTTGCAGCAGGGTTCAAACTCAGGTTTGAATAAGGTGTTGAGATGCTGTTAATAAGAACGTGAACGCAGCGTGACGCTTAGTAAGACATTCTGTGGCATTATATGCACCTTTATAGGCCCGAGTGGGCCTCTCTTGGATGAACGATGCTTCATATTTTATGGGGGGCTGACACATTTTTATATATCAGTGCAAAATACATTCCAGAAAGGTGACTCAATAAAGGCCAAGTGAAACAAACAGTGCCCTCATTGAGTGTTTGGGCTGTAGAAGTTGATTTTTTTCCCTAAAACTGGGGCCAAAATAGAGGAGAGTGGTCCCCAGCGCCAGCCACTTCATTAAAATCCTGCTGTTTCACAGCCAAGGCCATCCAGTTGCCCAGCAGATACACTTTGTTTACCTCCTAAACAACTTACAAGAACATCTCATCCAGAGAGGGGTCTCTGCTGAACGGGTTCTTAACAAAGTCCCACGACAATCTATCCCCCAAACCCCCCCCAGCCCCCCTTTGTGCTCCGTTGCTCTGTTCCAGAGAGTATTTTGTGGCTTGAGATTTTCCATCATCAGATCAGGGCAACCCAACCAAAAATGTTGATGACCATCTAGTAGCAGCACACGACCACTGCTATAAATTCATAAGGCGTTAAGGTCTGAGGCCCCTCTGGGTTTGAATCCCAAACCTCCAGCTCATTAAGGCCCAATCTGAGTGGTGGTGATCAACCTTCATTCTTAACTGTGCTCAGGGGATTGTTTCCACTGCGTGGGAAAAAATCAGGAGCAGACACAATAATGTAGCAAAGCAAGGTCATATTGAGCCCCATTGCTTCGAATGCAGTGTTCACGTAGTTTATTTGTATACTATAATGCAACCGTCACTTTGGTTATGGGATTTTTTTGTCACACTATATTACCACAATAAAGACAATTAGAAATGATCAAAAATAAAGGAGTAAAATTACAAAAATATGCATTTTCATTCAACCTAGTCATGCTCTGCCCTCAAATGCATTCTTGTTGGACAAGCTTTAATATTCGGAGAGAGTAATACACTTTCACACTGGATGTAATTTTAACATCATGTATCAAATCCAAGATTGGTCTTACTCAAAGACAGAAAAATATAGGATAATATTTTTTTGCAAAACCCTCAATAATATACAGGTGCTGTCAGTGGAGGCTAGAGAGGCAATCAGTTCACAGAGGGATTCAAACTCAGTTTAGGCTAAGGTGATGAGATTGTCATAAAAATCACTTGAACGCAACTTGATGCTCAGTACGACATTCTGGTTCTAATATACACCTTTACAGGCCCACGAGGTCCTCTCTTGGATGGCCAGTGCTTCGTATTTTATGGTGAGGCTAACACATATTTATATATCAGTAAAAATGGATTTTCTGTATCAATAAGCAAAAACCTATATTGATTGTTCTGTAAAGCTCATCTGTCTGCAGTTACAACAAAATAATGAGCTTGTGAGCAGAGCATGAACAGTCCAATTCTTTCAAAAAGTAAAAGAAACTATCTCTACAATGTGCTCTACACATCTCACACATTTTGAAGCATCACATTTATGTTATACAGCATATTTACAGAATGTTGGCAATTATTAGAGAAAAAGAAAAACAAGTCTCCGAAAATATTTACATGGCACAGAGAACAATATCTATACAATTCAGCACTGATAGTAGGTACACACAGTAAGCTATGTGCTTTTGTCTTCTTCTACTGTTCAAGGCTTGTGGCAAATTACCTAATAGCCACTAACTGGCCTACACATTTAAAACATACCACTGCTGACAGCTGACCACTGAACTCAACCATCATATACAAACTTAAATAAAGGAGCCTCAAATTTACTAAGTTACCAATACTAATAAATAGCCTTTTAGCCTGTATGACCAAATCATGGCTGTGACCAAGATGGATCCCTCTTTTTATGGCATTAATGAGCATGTCAGTATGTCAGCCATAGTGTCCAAATTGTAAATTCTAACGTGATTTTTAATTCTAACATGATGTTTAATGGCATGTTATGAGGTTCAGGGCTCATTAAAAATATTTGGACTATAGCCCAGGCCAAGCGATGAAGCATTGTGTTTCTCAAACCTGCCTCTGGTGCCCCCTGCCCTGCATTTTAAATGGATTATCTGCTTTAACACACACCCTGCAACTCTGAAGGAGTTGAATAATGAGCTGATTAGTTGAATCAGGTTTGTTGGGAGCATGGAAAGCAGTAAAATGTGCAGGGCAATGGGGTACCAGGACCAGGTTTGAGATGCTGATGTAGTCCAAAAGTTGCATTGAGAAGGCGGGACTTAAACAGACTGCTGTAAAAAATGTGAAATGCCATGAAGTATTCACACACATATCTATCACAAACAGGGTTTTATGTGGAACAAAAAGTGGTTCTTCCATTGCATTGAACAAAGAGACATTTGAAGCACCCTTTAAGGGTGGGGTAAAAAAGTCTTGCAGTTCTTAGTAGTCAAATTCTACGTATTCAAGAAGTCATCAGTTTGCAGTTACTGTACAGTCTTACAGAATCATGAATGCAGCTTTTAGCTGCTTTCTGGTTAAATGCATCAAAATGACATTTTGCTGAGACAGTGCCTCTAATTAAACGTACAGTTGAAGATGCCTGGTGTGCCACTGACAGATCTGGGTCATGATTTGATCCTGAATAATTATATTTCTTAGCTGATTCCTTTGAAAGTTTAAAAAGGGTGTTTGAGAAAAGAGGTACTTCTCTATCTCAACGCTGTAAAAATGATGAGTAAAATGATGGAACAAAAGTCAAAAGCTCTGTGCCTCAAATTCAAGCCTGATTCTCAGAAATAGTGCAGGGTGCTCCTGTACAGTTCACTGTCAACACTCTCGTCTGTGCCATAGGTTTCTTTGCAGTGCCACAGCTGGCTATGATGTGTGGAATCTGTTTTTGCAAAACAGCACATACTGTAATACATGGACAAAGCTGTGGACTGATGTGACTTTGGGGAATGATTAGTGGTGCTGCAGTGTGAAAGTATGTGTAGGTGTTCCATTCAGACATAATGCTCTCTGTGGTTGATGTACACGCGGTCCGCTCCGTTTTGATGGCAAATCCACTCCTGATAGGACAGAGGCTGATGGGTGGGGCTTTGGAGATCTCGGCGAGTCACCCTGCCTGGTGGTCTTTCTGCTGGCTCAAAACACCTCTCCATCCTGCGAGCCTGTAAACACACACACACACACACACACAAAATGTATGGGTAGCCCAACCTGGAACCAGAACTTTTTGTCTATGGGTTCCATATTGGCCCCACATATGGATGCCCACCAGGGTCCCTAATGGGACCAGGAGGGGTTAAACATGACTCCATCTGGGTTTTACACCACACGTGTCCCAATGGGACCCATTTGAGATGTACCAACTCAACCACATCATTCCACCCATGTAAGCCCCCACATAAGATTGGCTGGGGTGGTGTGTTGTACATTTATGACAAAGATCCTTTATGAGTCCCCTCCCCATTATCTTATGTATTGTTGTTGACCTATTGGTTTGTTTCCGTAAAGTCATATTTTGTCTGCTTCATTTGCTGACTGGGGTCATTCAGGTCTACTGCTCAGTTAATTAGGTCAAATAGACCTACTAGTGGACTGATTAGGTCATATAGATGTACCAGTTGATTGATTCGATCATATATTCAATTAGTTGGAATTAGTTAAAATTAGACTGGGGTAAAGATTTACAGTGGGGTGCGAAAGTTTGGGCAGCCTTGTTAATTTTCCTGATTTAGCTTTATAAATCATTGATTGTTTGGATACAAAAATTCCATTAAATATATCATAGGGGACAAACAGGGATATTTGAGAAGAGAAATGAGGTTCATATGATTTACAGAAAGTGTGCAATAATTGTCTAAACAAAATTAGGCAGGTACATAAATTTGGGCACCAAAAAAACCACAATATTTAGTTGATCCTCCTTTGGCAGAAATAACAGCCTTAACATGCGTCCCTCAACTTTACCAAGATTCCCAGTCCCTGTGATGGCCACACAGCACCACAGCATGATGGAACCACCACCAAATTTTACTGTAGGTAGCAGGTTTTTCTTGGAGTGCTGTGTTCTTTTTCCTCCATGCATAATGGCCCTTGTTTTGCCCAAATAACTCTATTTTAGTTTCATCAGTCCACAGCACCTTATTCCAAAATGAAGCTGGCTTGTCCAAATGTGCTTTAGCATACCTCAAGCGGCTCTGTTTGTGATGTGCCCCACTGTTTTGGTTTGATTGTCATTAAGCAACAATATGTTTTTTTCATTTCCTTTTATATTGTTCAATTGACCTACATTGCCATTGAATTAATATTGAGGTGGTCCCCCTTTGCAAATACAATATCAGGATCGGAACTCTGCAGTTATTGTGTCTGATTTTAATTCACTATGCACCTCAGCACTGAGTGATCCCCCTCTGTAACTTTATGTTGTCTGACAGGGTTGGCTCAGGCTGAGTTGCTGTGGTTCCTAAATGCATCCATTTTTCTATAATACTATTTCCAGTTGATTGTTGAATATCTAGGATGGAATAAATTTCACATACTGACTTACAACAATGATATTCTATTACAGCGCTGCAGTGAGGCAGACTGCATGGCTAGGTCCTTGATTCCAGTTACTTGTGGCAATGAGACTGAATGAACCCCCTGAATAAACAATTGGGTCCTAAATTGTCCACATAGTCTAAATATTTAATAAAAATCCATAGGGCACCTAAGAAACTTCAGTGCATGGGCCTTTGACCCAGTTAATTAACTCCTTGACTTTGAACACTCCTATCCTGAAGTAATGTTAGGGTGTGTGTGCATGTTAGAACGAAATCATGACAGAAGTCCTCAGAGATCAGGATTTGGATGCTGCTGGCTTCAAAGTCTAATCCTTCCATCTGTGTGCCTTAGCAGAAACCTGTATTCATCAGTCCAGGCTACGTTTCTATGGTTTTCCAGTTTTAAACTGTCCAGCTTTGGCGAGCCTGTGTCCACTGCAGCCTCAGCTTTCTGATCTTCGCTGACAGAAGTGGAACCCAGCATAGCTCTGCTATTGTAGTTCACCTGCCTCAACATGTTGTGGTTTCCTGCTCACTAGAAATGTACAGAGTTATGTGAGTTACTATAGACTTTGTCAGCTTGAACCAGTTTGGCCATGTTCTGTAGCTCTTTCTCATCAAAAGGTGTTTCCTTCAGCAGAGAGGTGTCTTTTTTACTTATTGTTCAATTCTCAGTAAACTTTAGAACAGGAGTCCCAAACTGGATTGGTATGGCTGCTGGTTTTCATTCTAAACAATCAGCAGCAAAACCTGATTTGTTCCTGATTCATTCCAGAAAAACAGAAGCACATGTGATCAGTTGCTTGGAGACCAGCCAAATGATTAAGCAAGTGCAATCAGGTTGTTTAGAATTAAAACATGCGGCCACACTCTCCACTGCAGGTCCAGTTTGAGGTACCTTGCTCTAGAGTTTACTCATAATGGTACAAGAAATTAAAAAAACATCCAGTGAGCAGCAGTTCTGCTGAAGGGAACACTTTGTTGACGAGAGTAATCTACAGAAAATGGACAGACTTGTTCAAGCTGACAGAAAGGCAACAGTAACTCACATAACCATCTGTGCTGTTGTAGTGAGCAGGAAAAGACAACATGTACAACAGCAGAAGACCATGTAGGGTAATACTCAAACCAGCCACCATCACCAACAATCATACCATGCTCAAAATAACGGAGAGTGCATTTTTCAATACAATTGCAATGGTTATTAGAAACCTCCATTAACAAGTAGTGTTTTTACTGGTTTGAGCCATTCTTTGTCCCTGGTACTGGTTTTGTATTATATGCCTAAATGTTGTTGCTCCCTCTGTTTTGACCCCTGCCTGACTCGACTGCCCCTACCTGACTCAACCTTTCAGTTGGTCTTTTAAAAACTTGCCAACTGCTACCATTGTATCCTGTCTTATTCATTCAGATGTGACAGGCACTGCCATAACTGACATGTCCACTGTAGAATAACTTTCTCTACAATGAAAAACCACAATGAAATAAACTCCTAGGGGGGGAAAAAAAAAAAAACAATGACAGGCTAATGACAGTGCTTGTGTGCTCTGTCTCCACAGCAGATGTTGCAGAAAACATGTCCCTATTAGTCAGAAATGTTCCCTACAGTTAGAGGATATTCATAACAAAGGAAAAGTCTCCTGTGTGCATGTAAGTGTGTGTATGTATGTGTGTGTATGTGTGTGTGACCAGGACCAAAGCCGTTATTAGCTGCTCTCTCTGGTGTCGGTCCTGATAAACACTGAAATTTGCTGTTTAATATGATTGGAAGGAGAGAGTACTGGAGGGAGGGGGATGAGTGAAAGAGACAGATAAGAGAGAATGGAGAGCACAAAGAGTCGAATAATAAATGACAGAGGCAGGCAGAGGACAGCTAAAGGGGGGCTGTGTGTAGATAATCATTATGTTGAAAAAGAGAAAACACTCATTATATCTGTTCACATCTGTCACAGCCATCAGTGCCGCCTTAAGACAGAAGTCCAGGACCACTCACCTGAGAGACAGAGGCTACCTGAGGGGCCTGAGAAGCCAGGGGGATGGCAGGAGGTCTCTCGCTGTAGGGTGGTGGGGGCTTGTGTGTTGGAGGCAGATCAATCCTGTAGAGGGCAAAAACACAATACCTTAGATAAGAAAATCTAAATGGAAATTTCTGATATAGGCACAATAAAAGGATGAGGAGAGCAAATCAGACAAATGCTTATTTACATATTTTGGCCTTAAAGCCACATAAAGGGAAAAGTGTAGAATATGGGAACTTTAAATGATATCAGTGGGTCACCACTAAAAATGCATGTAAGGGGCACGCAATCCTCGTCTGCCGTAGATAGGGCTGCCCACTGCTCCGGGTACATGTGCTCACTGCCCCCAGTGTGTGAATTCACAGGTGTGTATGTGTGGGCATCACTGTGTTTGGATGGGTTAAATGCGGAGGACAAATTGCCCTGTGTGCAGCACAGCGGGGCAATGAACAATTTTAACTTCACTTATGTCAAATATTAAAACAGGATTTTCCTGGAGATAAAAATGTTTCAAAGATACAGAACCAATGAGTCTACTAACAACAGTGTAAGAACGGCTAGACCACCAACACTGCCCCATCAGATAAAAAGCGGTTAAAGCTTTCATCTTTGAGAGGGAGGAAAAAACATCAAGCTTTACTCCGCTTCAGATCTGAAAAAACCCAAAGGCATTTCTGTCCATCCTTCCTCTGTGGGAAGGCGACTCAGTTCAGAGCTGAAGAAGAAGCTCTTAATGAGAAAACAAAACATTTACAAATGGGTCATCCACCTCGGAGCCCAACCTCAAGATTATTGGATTTGTTGGGGCAAAAAATGCTCTATGAATGAACTTTGGAAGTTTACAGAAAAAAAACAGAAGCTGCAATAAAGGTTAAGGGTGGGTACATTAGAAAATGTAAAATCTGATATGATACACACATTGACAAAAAACATGCCTAAACAGATATTCTGCAAAACTCTCAGACAGATATGTACATGATTACAAGTGTGGTCTGCCCAGTCAAAACTCCCTCAAAGCTGGAGGGAAACCTTAGGAGGAACCAGGCTCACAAGGGGGGACCCCTCCACTTCTGGTCAATTACTTATACATAGTTAGGGGACGCTAACTAACTGGCTGTACTGAAGTAATGAATAAATTTAGTATACTAGTATAAGCACAAATCAAGCATGTATAGGAGCAGCTAGGAAGAGCAACCTATGATGTGCAGGATCTACAGGCCCAGGTGCAACATCTGTGGGTGAATGTGCCGCAGGATGCCATACAGAACCCGTATGCCTCCATGCCCAACCATATCACATCCTTCATCTAGGCTAGAGGTGGCCCAGCAGGGTGTTGTAAACAACTCCTTGGTTCATTATTTTCAGTGGTTCAGTTTATAGTTATTGATGTTTTTGTGTAAGTGCTTGTGAAATGATATAGTTTTGTGAGGTGACATAGTTAATGTCTGTTTTGACTGGAAATTAAATAGACAGTAAAACATCTTAAAATGATCTATGAAAATGACACATTTTCTACAATCTTATAATTTACATCTGATTGTCTCAACGTCTCAACACTTAAAACAACTTATGAAGTATGTAAGCAAATAATTATCCAAAAATGTTGAATTTGAGCTAAATAGATCTGCAAAATGTCGATCCATCCTTATGGGTAGAGAATTCATTGGCTAATTTTTCAGACGTACACATTTGAGACTTGTATACAACTTATGACTCTAAGACAGCAGGCCACATTTGAATTGTGCACCAACAGGGGCACTACAATTTGAATAGATACATAAATGAAGTATTTCTCCAACACTAAGCTCCAAAGCTCCTCCCCTGACAATTGCAGCACAGCTCACTGCTGAGAACTCCCTCCATTCCGACTCCACTTCACTGACTGAATAAGATGACAAGAAACCCTATTTATTAAGAGTGCCTTCATAGAAGCTTTGCATCAGTTGATTTCAGTCTTTGAAACTGCCATGTACTGGCATACTGGACGTATTCTGAATTTGTAACAGAAATGTTGACTATTGTATTTTTAAATTGTCTTTGACAAAGACCTGAACTAAAGTTGATGTCTTAATTGCACACACACACACACACACACACACACGCGCACACACACACACACACACACACACACACACACACACACACACACACACACACACACACACACACACACACACACACACACATTCCATAAATCAAGATTATTGCATACCACATTATATTCAACTGCACCAATACATTCAAACCCCAGTCAATATCAACTTAATCTACACAATATGAACAAAAGTACGGGGACACCTGCCTATTGATGATTTCTTCTGAAATCAAATGCATTAAAAAAAACATTTCTCCTCTTCTTCCCCTTTTGTTGGACTGTCTCTTGTTCAGGGAAGACTTTCTACTAGGTTTTGGATGTGATTGCATTCTGTGACAAGAGAATTAGTGAGATCAGGATGTTGGATGATCACCACCTTGCCTCATCTCCAACTCCCAACTCATCCCAAAACTGCTGAAAGGAGCACCATCATTTCAGACAACACAGTTCCACTGTTCCACTTGTGTTATATCCATCTAGCATCTAGTCTGATTCATGTTTTTTTTTTTTTGACTCTCTGTGCAGAGTCCTATCTCCACACTGACTGATTAGGGACCAAAGTTTTAAAAGCTACATGTCCACAAACTACACATAATGTGACTTCTGTTCCAGGAATGGGTCTTATACTGATATATTGGGCCTTACTGGGCTAATAAATACGTGGGCCCTGAAAATCGCTGTTTGCAGCTATATTTTTAATTATTATTTTATTTTTATTGTCTTTATAAATCCAATCTACAAGCCCTTTCATATCCCATATTATCCCCTTTAATATATGTATTGTTCTTATAAAGATCACCTCACAATGCAGAGGAAGATAAACGTAAACTCTCCCGTCAATTGTTTTTGTGCAGAAAGTAAAACAAGGAAACAGACGAGAGCAAGGTCATGTTGTTGAACATGCCTGGTTATGGTTCTTTTTTCATTAGATTATAAAAACATTTATCCTAACCTGTGATAAGTCACATGATAATCAGAGGAAAAGAATGGGCACACCCTCATTCAGTTCTCAGTGTAAAAATTAAACTGCTGTACTTCCCTATCAGTGCTGGCAATCAGGCAAGTCAAACCAGGAGCAATCAGGTTTTTAAGTCTGAATTTCCTGCACACTAAGTCTTCTCAGTCATGCTGCCACCTCTCACACTGTTCCATTGGCATCGGCTTCGTCCCTCACTCCCACACTCAAGGGAATGAAGGGTACTGTTCCCACTGCTCTCTCTTTCTGTCTTTCTCTTGTAGCAGTACTTTGACTCAGTGACAGGCTCCCAGGTCTGTGTCTCAAAGCCCCCTGAGCTACCATGAGACATATTTTCTCATGCTCCCTGGACTTCTAACCAAAACAGCAGCAGAACTGTGGTACACCCTGGCAATTGGGTGTGTATTCAACTTTTTGTCAGAACCAAAGATTCTCATGATAGGAAAACAAACATGTAAATGATGTAAGGATATTTGGCTTGTCCCCATGAGGAAAAATGCTTTATTTTTTCAAAAAAATGTAGGGGTTAAGGGATAAGGGTTAAGATTAGGTTCACACTCTTAAAATAAATGTGCGTGACATGGTTCTTTAAATTAGTAAAGATAAACATCTTTAAACACTTAAAACCCTGAAAACATTGTTCTTTTCATGGCATTGCTTAAAAACCCTTTGAGGCACCTTCATTTTTAAGAGTGTAGGAGTAGACATGGCAACAATTTGTTGCAAAAATAGTTCAAAAATCTGCAAAATTCTGTCAGTATGAATGTTCATGGGTTGGAAGCCAAGATGGACCAAGAGAAAAAAACACATACATACACTATTTCCAAATAACCTTCTTTTCATTTCATTTGTAACCAGTAAGTTGTTTATCAGAGTGTGTCTAATCAAACAGCTATGCTCAGCCGTGCCCCAGGGTACATCACCCAGTTGAGTGAAACACTGATCAAGGCAGAGTGTCACAAGGTCACTGCCAGGCCTCAGTACATTTACAGCAACATCTGAGTACAAGAAATTAGTTATCAACTAATACTCAGCACAATTAAGCCTGCACAATAGACTGATTAAGTGAATGACCTGTGCTTGACTAAGCTTTGGAGCACAGATGAGTGGTGGGCTTTTTTATGCTTGACCTGTTTCTGGACCTAATCCCCCAAACCTGTCCAAACCTGACATGCAGGGCTGGCCTTACTTGTAGCTCTAAGTCACAAAGACAGTCTCTCAAACATTCTGTAATACTCAACTATGAAATCACATCTAATGTTTTTGAATTTATGGAATAAAAACAGTCATTAAAAGCTTATAAGATCATTAAAAGGCTTTGTTATTGGGTGATTTCTCAATAAGGGGCTTCTTCCTGTCTTACCTGTTAAAATATAAACTTAGCAATCATTTTAATTACGTCAAGACAGTGTTTATATGCTTTAAAGTAAAGACTTAATGAGGCACAAGACTGAGCATATATAGAATCAAAATAGTGTATATTTATTTGCTGAATGGCATAATGCAGAAATCCAGGCAATTCCAATGGGCTTACGTTTATTTCTACATTATCTAGAGCTCTGATGTACAGATGTACACAGTGGTAACAGTTGTACTGACTGGAAAAACATGAAGGGTAATTTAGACTGTGGACACATTTAGGTTATTCAAACAGTTCAAACAGCTTATTCAAGAAAAACCTGAAAACCTGTCATTACCCTCACCAGGTGTCATTACTATCACAACCAGTTTTTGCTGGTAATGGTGTGACAATGTTCACTTTTATCAAGAAATAGGAACCTATTATGCATTTCCTAAAACTGATCAAGAGCTAGCACAATATATACATAAAATACAAATAATAATATGAACATTACTTAAAATATTGCCATAAAGATATAGATGATAATGATGCCAAATAAATCTACTGTAAGATCTAAGATTTTTCCAGACACCAAATATCACTCTTGCCTCATGGCTTACATGGCTATTATTTCTGGGTTCATTTCTATGGTTACTATATAGTAAAATATTGTTCGAAAATATTCTAAATTTGGATAGAAATTAACATAAATAGTGCATTTGGTGTTATTATTATTATTATTATTATTATTATTATTATTATTATTATTATTATTATTATTATTATTATTATTATTAATAATAATAATAATAATAATAATAATAATAATACATTTCTAAGTTAGTGTAACTTAATAAATCCATTTATATTTACATTTTATCCCATTTTTTCATCTCAACTTGGAAGTGCCAATTAACCAACCCTCTCTGCCATCACATACAATGCTCCCGACACTTAGAAAGTGAGTTCCTGAGTTCCTGCAACTCCTCTGATTAAGTGAGCCACCACCTGCACTCACACCAGTGCACTCAGAGGAAAGGGCCCCAGGTCTGATACTATAGCTAAAAGATGAATGTGTGGGCCAACATCAACCTGGTTGTGATGTGGGGAGAGAGTGTGATTTATCCACCCAGAGACAGCACGACCAATTTTGCTCTCTCGGCATGATCACATTTATAATTTTACTGGAGCAGAGAAGTCTGGGTTGGGAACAACACCAAAGTAGTAAAATAAATGTTGAACACATTTTAAAAATGGAAATCAAATTGATTTGGGGTGCATCTTTCTATGGATGATGCAATACATAATACTTTTAAGATCGAATGTATTTAATTTGCATTAAAGCATTACTGATATGAATTAATAAGCTGGGGACATCAATTCCCCAAACTAAAGAATGTAACTGTTATTCCTGTATGGTTAATATGTGTAAATGTCCTGATGTTCTGACTTACCTATTTCATATTTTGCCTAATATAAAAAGCAATCTGAGCTGAATGTGGTAAGATAATTAAATTAAGAGTTGAATTAAACTGTTTTGCCTAAACACCTATTTCACAGCAAAAAAGTCTTAATTGTTTAAGAGTAACCTAGGATAAACTAGATATACTACACAAATATGTGCTACATACATTGCTGTTTGTTATCTTATCAGAGACCTTTAACAAATCGGCCAGAAAGCTAATTTATTATAATGTAAATAAAGTGACCTGTGAGCCTACTCTGAAGGGTGGTTGGTACCTGGCAAATAACAGTGGGCAGGTCTAGACAAATGTTCAGGGCCAATTTTTGTTCATGGACAAGTGTGCAAAGCTAAGCATGTTATTTGCCTCCCTCTTTGACACCTATAGCCTGCTGACCATACAACATCTTGCTCCTCCAAACCCCCCCCCCCCCAAAAAAAAAGGGTGAGTGAGTACCAAGATAATTTTCCACTTCACTCAGCTCTTAATGTTCTTCAGTCTCATCTTATCCATTTAATGCTTCTGCACATCAATCACTCACCCCCCTTCCCATCCTATTCTACTCTCATATTCTGAGCTGCTGTGCATTGATGATCTGACATGAACAGGACCTGGCCCATGAATATTTGAATGCCCTGGTTTAAGAAAAAAGGTGTTGCCTCAGGGACCTAATGGACCAGCCTTAGCTGTCCTAATCTCTGCTGGGCTTCTGGCCTTAAGTCACACCCATGGGGTCATTCTATGTTCTGACCTTGAATTCCCTGGATTCCCTTACGGACAGAGAGATGTCACTGCTTGCCCTGTGAGCTCAGATACTGAGGTGTGTGTACAATCCTGTTGTTTTGGAGTGCTCTAAGTTGTCACTCAGTGATGGATGAATAGGTAGATCCAGGGTGTTTTTGGACAAATGAGGATTTAGCACCGTGTCAGTACTTTAAGCACCACACTCCCAAAGTGAACACTAAACGAGTTGAAAACACTCAAAAATAGAACTCATTCTCATGTTGGGTGTGAACAGGGAGATGCCCTTTGACCTGTAATCACCTGGTTTAAACCAGACCCCTTACCTTTGCTGATTTCTACATTCAGTCCTGCTTTAGTTTTTTATCTCTTTTATTTGATTTTTATGAACATCTTGGCTAGAGTATCTAATGTAAAGTATATTGGTAGAGAGGTTTAATGATTACAGCACCAGTATGGAATGATATTCTAAGGTATTTATTAACAAAAATGTGTTAAACTAAGAATTTCTGTTAATTCTGAAAACTGAAAGGGGGTTTTAACAATTCCTCAATCTATTACAGGTCAGAGAAATGCTTTCAATGTTTGACTGTTTTTTTGCTTGGTGGGTTGATTGGTTTTTTGAAAATATATGTTGTATATTGTTCTTATAGAACATTTTTAATGATATGGTAACTAGGTGTGCACAATACATCATTTCGGTATTGTCATCTCAATGTGCACATTTCAAATAGTTAAATCGCAGGATGTGCAATGTCACATAAGGCATTTAAATCAAACCCAACTTTTTGCTGACTGCTACAAAAGAAAATCCCACAGTTATCATTTTTTTATCACATTTCATTCAGAGGTAAATTGTATCTGTCCACTATTGTTTATTTTTAGTCCAACACTGGATACACATTAACAATATTATGACAGGTTGAATCAACATCTTGTAACTCAATAAATATTGTAGACAGAATACTTTTATATTTATACTGTTTTTTTCCAATATCATACAGAATTAACTTTTAAAACCCTAGGCCAATTTTGTGGGAAGATTTCATAGTTTGACATACTTTTATTCGCCAAAACATTATAAATGTATTTATAGGAGACAGTCATACATGCCAGATATTATTATTTTCAAGAGATCCTAGACTACTCAAATCTGTCCTCATTTGAGATCATATATATTCATTTGAGTTTGACAGTGTTTTGATCCAAAAATTAATAAGCACCAACAATTTGTGTGTCTCATTTTAGGACTAAAACATTTTACATCTCAGAATTCATGTTGGAAATTGATTGTGTTTGTGCTGAAAATGGAATAATTTTGAGGCGTTATTTATAACGATTAGATTGATATGGATATTTCTAATAATAATTCTTCAAACTACTAAAAATAAATCAAATAAAATAAAAGTAAATTGTTATTTTTGTTATTAATATATGTATCAGTATCAGGTCTTTTATTCTAAATTTTTGAACACTGTGTTGTAAACTATAGTTTAATACTTGTACTGTATGGGGTAAGAACAGCTACCAATAGCCTGTGAGGCTGAAGAGGACAGTACTGGTGTTGAAATATGATTACCAATTCCAGCAGTTGAGGTAATAACAGGCTTGGCCTAAATCATGGATCTTAGCCAAATGTCCCTTCTGAGGCTGTTCACTACTGTTTGCCCCCATGTTTTAATTTGACCATCAGGAGTGTTCGAATAAATCACTCAGCCCAGCCTCAAATGCATCCATGGCCTTACCAGCAAAGTAACACATTTCAAGTGTAGATAACTTAATATGGTAATGGTTTACCTCTTGGACACCACCTAGTTAGGAAAACATGCACAACAACCCTACAACTTTGGAAAAGAAACACACATACACACACACACACACATATATATATATATATATATATATATATATATACTGCACAATGAAACCCATTGTTAAGGTCCCTGTTTGGATGCCACGGTAACATTAGTTGGATTTTATGCAGCGGTTAGCTATAAGAGGGGAATCCACCAACCACCACATTCTGGTGAGCTGGAGTGACCCTGTCCTTCCTGTAGCCCCAAACAATAGTAGAAGGAAGCAACAGCCCAGTCAACACCCAGAGACAAGCCCCCCCAAACTCTTATAACTCTAAATACAATTTAAAATACTGAATAATGCTTCTGTAGCACATGGGCTCTCATTAGGAACGTAACTTTACAGTTGTAAGGGTCATGTAAGGACAGTATTTTGATAGTCTGGGGTCAAATTTGAATACTGATATTACAGGTTTAGACTAAACCATCAGTCTCAATTAAAGCTCTAATGTAGACTCCACTTTAAAACCAACCCACCCCCTTTACTCTTGGAATGCCCTCTGTGGCATGTACTTTTTCCACAGCCAAAATGGACAGTAAATCATAAACAGTTACAGCTTCAATATAATTGATTTTCAATGGGCTATTAGTTCTGTCTAATGTGTCCCCTGTCCTCTCTAAATGAGAACTAAATAAAGCCAAAGCGGAAAAATGAAGAGGCTTTACGAATCATTAAATCTATATGGGCTCCCATTAGGATTTCCCATGAAAAGTTATGGGAGATATAAAGGCATGTAGACAATAGAGATGATCCTTGAGAGGGAATGTATTGAGTGCATTTGCTGAGCAAACAGGAAGAAGACCAGACAAGCCTGGGTCTTCTCACTGGTTCCACCTGGATGTCCACAGAGACTGCGCATGGACTGACTTTTTTCCACCTCCACATCAAAGTGAATGAGGAAGCACTCCTCCATCTTGCCCTCCCTTCCTGCATCTTTTTCTCTGTATGCATACACATATGTACACACAGAGTTGAAGGTCAAATCAAAATTTTCCGAAGCCTGCTTGGAATACTACTTGCCTTTCCAACTGTCAAGAACTTTTAACTTCTATCAGCCGCCAAGACCTTGAGCAGGAATGTGACAGGTTTTCCAAAGCCCATTAACCTTGCCCAGTAGAGAATAAAGTCAAGGTCGAGGGTAAGAATGATTCATCCTCATGATGATTCTTGAAATCTATACAATATCCCTATTAGGTAGTGATATCTCAAGAAGCCAGAAGCCGTTTATTATAGTGGACTCAACAGTAATGATAATACCTCCTGTTTCAGGGTGAGTCTGGGCTTTACGTTACTGAGAGACAAGATTTTGAGCATAAAATGTGAATTAGCATAGAATCTGAATGATTTGACATGTTGATTATATATGCTTAAATATTAAAATCAGTTTCAGGGTTTAGTTTTCGTCTTTAGGATGTTCCTGGTCCAATCAAGTAAGATTAAATTATACAAATTCTCAGTAATTACACTCCAATTCCAATTTTTATTTGCATTCACATGCACATGTCTTGTAGCACGATTCTAAATCCATATTTCCAGAGTTCAAGTGTTTTAATTTTTAGAGCAGGACAACACCTCGGGGTCCAAAGGAACCTTTGAATTATATGAATGAGGAAGTCTGGAACCTCTGGTGGGTCTGTGGAATGTAAGAGTAATGAACCATCCATTGAAATGTTCTTTGAGAAATGTTCTTCTCCAAATAATAATTTTTGTCAACCTTAAGAGTCCTTCCATCAAAAAACAGTAAAATGTGTATATCAATGTTAAGAATCTGTCAGTTACAGACATGAGAAATTCAAATCTGGAACTGCTGGTGGCTTTAAACCTATAGCTCTGCAGATCATTTATCTAGCAATTAAATAAAGCACATTGGCTTCATGTAGGAAGCTTTCCAACTTGTTGTTGGGGAAACAACACAGGCAATAACTGCTGAGCGTCATGTGATCATTTCCATCTCCAGTTTTTCCTGCTCCAGCCCAGTGTGTCATAGCCCCATTCCTGCTTATCTCTCAGCCAGGGACCCTGCTGTCTACAGCCCAGTAGCAGCACCATCCATCAGGACAGCACCAGCTGTCCCAACACACCGATCTGCATGCAGCTTATTGCCATGGCAAACCTAAGCTCAGACAGGCCGAGGCCGAGCTAGGATCAGCAGTAAAGACAGAAATGATTATCTCAGACTGCCAAAAACAAAGAGTACTGTGGAGGCACTTCATCAAAGGAAGCATTTGGAAACCATTAGGTGGAGGGCCTGTATGACTCTGGAATGAATAGGTGTGAGAGCATCCTTGCAGACACTTCCTCCTAGGAAAAATCAGCTTCTTCCCAACAACACTAACCTGCTCTGAACTGAAAGGACTCTTTATCTCATGTGCTAGTGCTCTTCATACTCATATGGTGCATATAGTCAAATCATATCCCAGGTATCCCATTTTGGGATACCTGCTCATTTATTGTTTCTTCCAAAATCAAGGGTAGTAAAAAGCTTGCTTATGTTGGAGTAACTGTTCAGGGAGGTCTTTCTACTAGATTTTCAAACATTGCTCTGAGACTTTGATTCGATTTAGTGACAGCACTGGAAAGGTGATGATGTTGGGTGATCACCACCCCACCTCACTTCCACCTCCCCAGCTGATCCCAAAACTATTGGATGGAGCACCATCATTTCAGAGAACACACTTCCACTGCTCCACAGCTTGATGCTGGGAGCTTTATACCCCTCTAACCCAAGCCTGGCATTAAGAATGGGCACCATGCTTAAGGTACATTTTTATCTGCTCCACAGAGTCTGTTCTACTGGCAGTGCAGGGACTAGACAAGCTATTTTTTGCATTTGCAGATCTGTGCCAGCAGTGCAACTTAAAGTGGAGAAATACATTAATTAAAAGGGACGTCCACAAATATTCGGACATATAGATTACTGCCTTTTACATTTTGTCCTTGTCATAAGTTCGGTGTTGTGTAGGTTCTGAAAATGCTCTTCTGGCAGCTGAATGACTTTCAAGTTAAAATGGAAAAATTTGTCTCAGAAGCACTTTGTAGATTTCAAGTGTTCCAGTTGACGTTTTCAATTGCTGATACCGTCCCAAGAGTTCAACAAAAGAAATGCAGAGAAGAGTAAAATGAGAAGCACAAGGGAGAATAGCTGCTGTATTCTGCATCACATGCATGAACCTTACATGCTCAGAAATAACCCCTGACCCCCTGCAGTATTTTCAGCTCTTATTGTTTCTGAGTGACCAGGAACATGCTATTCTGTGGCTACTCTGTGACCTCATCCGCCTGGGAACAGCATCAGTCATCACTGGAGAACTGTTTTTAGCTGTGTTAGTTTAACTCTTTGTACATATTCAGTACATTTATAGTGGATCTATTCATACATAGATAGAAAGTATTTATTTTGAATAGATCCAAAATGCAAGATCCAAGATACAAAATGTAAGCTCTATAGGTATGTATTTTATGTATTTTTCTATGTGTGCCAATTGTTTGTTCTATAATACTTTGATTTTTCAATATGATGATAAAATTTGACAATGTGAATAATATTATTGTGCATATTAATATACATATATTTATCATTATTATTATTATTATTATTATTATTGTAATAATAACAATAACAATAACAATAATAATAATAATAGTAATAATAATAATAATAATAACAATAACAATAACAATAACAATAATAATAATAATAATAATAATAATAATAATAATAATAATGATAATAATAATAATAATAAGTAGTAGTAGTAGTAGTAGTAGTAGTAGTAGTAGCAGCAGTAAATTACATCAAGTCTGGCATGTTTACATGTCAGGTTTAGAAATAGTCTTATAGAACAATCAGCTCCTCAAAGCAGCTTTCTAACACTCAGAAAACTAAAATAATTGATGCTGACAAAGCGATGGAAGGGTATATGAACACCACAAAGCATTCCCTTAGTTCTTAATGTAATTAAGAAATAGCACTTGACAGGAAAGCTAGAGGTCAAGTTTAGGCCTGGAGGACCAAGAACACTTTCAGAGAGAACTGTTTGTAGGTTAGAAAGGCAATTAAACCCCCATTTGAATGCAAGAGACTACACTGACTAGTGCAGACTCTGCACTAGTGCACTGTTCTACTGTGCAGCAACACCTGCACAAATATGATGTTTAATAGAAGAGTCATCTGTTTTTTCAAGGAACATGTAAGCATACTGTGCATCTCAAATGTATTCACATGTATTCACGCTTTACTTTGTGCACATTTTGTTATGTTACAGCCTTATTCCAAAATGGATTCAATTGATATTCCTTTGCAATTCTACACACAATACCCCACAATAAATGCAAACCTAGTCAAAATAAAAACACCAAAATATAAAGAGGTATACTACCAGGAGCCGTATTGCTGGTGCTGACATGGCAGTTACCACAGCACCTATAGTATGGCTCCTCATTCTCCACAAGGCCTGCTCTTTTGGCCTGATGTACTACCTATGCCACATAAATGTGTTTAGTAATTATTATTATTATTATTATTATTATTATTATTATTATTATTATTAATATTATTATTATTATTATTATTATTATTATTTAGTAGTAGTAATAGTAGTATATTTCACAGCCATTATTTTGGAACTGTATTATGATAGCTGAGAAACCAAAAACTGCACAATTTGCAGGACAATGCACAAAACAATAACAACAACAACAAGACAGAAACTTACACTTACTGTAAAAGAAATTGGCTGCTCTTTACACAGAAGAATTCTAGAGAGTTTTCTCATAGACCATACACAATGGAGTGCAGGAGTGAAGCATTATAGAAACTCAGAGGCCCATTCCCTGTCTCAAACAGGACATGTGTGGATTGATCTTTAGAGATACTTAAGCAATGACATGAAAACAGGCAGCCCTGTGAGTCTGAGACAAATGAAAACAAACTAAAACCTTCAAGGCAGTTCTCCAAAAACTGCTGAACTCTCTTGGCCTTACAGAGTGCTGAAATCACAGAAGTGAACTTCTGTACCTAAAATGAAAGCAAAAGATGGAAAACAGTCCCCTTTTTTGATGGACCTTCACGATGACATACAGTTGCCTTTCCCACTTCTCAAACAAACATGATCTGCCTTATATTACAACATGTGCAATTGACCTTTTATAGGCTTGACTGGCTTTCTGGCCTCAGTGGTTATTGACCAAATGAAATTCATTACAGCTGGTGTGGCCAATCAAAGATTATGCCATAGTGAGGCGCTGTAGCATGAAGGGCCTTGTTCTGACAGGGCAACAGGTAAAGCAGGTGGAGCTGAAGCGAGTCATAATGCAGTTAATGATATCCTGACAGGATGGGCTGTCTGCACGCAATCATTTGGTCTTCATTTGAACACACTGTACAATTCTGGACATGGTCATCTTGAGTGTAAAATTAGAAATTATTAAGGCAAAAACAGGCCTATTTCATATGGTCTAAAATATAACTCTGTGGGATGCCACAGCGTATGCTTATCCAAACAGTTAAGGTTTCTGTATTAGGATTAAAAACTGAAGGAATTAAAGTCAGCATATGATGATTTAAGCTTACAGCCTGCTTACTGCTAACTGGATAATAGTTACACTGGCCTTATACCTTCAGTGCAAAACTAAAAAGTCACCTTTAGACATCATTTAAGAATTTGGCTGATCTACAATACTTGGAACAAATGGAAAACTCTCCATTTGATTCTTTGCTGCAGAATTCATTTAATATCTTGTTATTACTTCCAGTATTTCCAGTATCAGCCCACTGTATTGCCTGCTGCTGTTTTATTATTATTCATGATTTGTGTATCACTGCAACTTGAGGAAATTCTGGATTTCATTTATAATAGTATAAACATACCCAATGGATATAACAGTAAAAGACAGTTAAACTCTGACTGTGACACTTGCACTACAGGTCATACCCAGCCATTGAAAACAGTTATAAATACATCAATATATCATAGATCTGCCCAACAGAAAGCCAACTTGTGTAGTCTATGTTATCACAGCAGCAAAAGTGAAGTCTGTAGTCTGTCAGTCAGGGTTCAAAGGACGGTCAGCAAATGGCTGAGAAAGCACAGTGCTTTCAATAATTCAGCAGGTAAGTGCCCATACACAGCCACCTGCCCTTACTGCACAGCTGAGAGCTGACTCATGCTAACGGCCTTAAACACACACACACACACACACACACACGCACGCACGCACGCACGCACGCAGGCGCACACACACACACACAAACACACACATTATGATAAAGCATTATCCCAGAATAGCATAAAATCACTTGCAAGTATTCAGATAGAATAGAATTTAGACCCATATGTCTCTTGAATACTAATATTATTATAAAAGATTATAAAAGTCTGTAACATTTCAGTCAATACAATGCAGCAAATCATCACTGTTATTCTAAAATCTAACATAATACACATTACACATACTTTATATAACATTATATACCATTTCAAAACACCACTTGCCCTGGATTTGGCCCAAAATTGGGAAAATGTTCCTCAGTAAAGTGAAGTTTGATATAAATGTGACCAAATAGCCTGTTTTTAATTTTGTGCCACAAAAAATAAACTGAGTTGTCTACATATTTTTATTCTGTGACAACTGTGAGGTGTTATGTGCATTTTAGACTCTTTATATATAAAACAAAATGTTTCTATCGCCATATATGTCAATGTCAATATGAAGACATGAAGGCTCAATATCTCAAAAGTGCTCAGAATGTAGGTTGTCTAAGTGAACAAAATAACAAGGTTCTCTAAAGAACTTCCACTTGAATGAGGATTTATTATGACAGTGAAGTTATAGAATGTATAGACCACAGTAATGACAGATGCTGATATTATCTTACACTTTGTCTGTGTAGGCAGGTGGTGGAGCCTTGCGGGCAGTGATGAGGACGATGGTAAAGATGGCAATGAGGAAGAGCGCCAAAACTGCTCCCATAATGGCTCCTGCCACGGCCATGGAAGACGTCATCTGCTTCTGAGACATTTCTGCAAGCCACAACACAGTCAGACCACAGCATATATACAGTCTAGTACCTGTGCATACCAAAGAAACAGCTAATGCTACAGTTAACATTTCAGACACAGCAGATCACAGGACACAGCCTGATTTAAAATGCCACTGAGATTTGAAAATGTGCAGAACGCATAAGCAAAGACATCAGTCTACTACAGCAGAGTGCTGAAACATGAAGAAAAGGCAGCTTGTGGAAAACCAAGCTAGATAGAGTGGGGATGTAAACACAGTGGGGATGTAAATACAAATACATTTCTTGTAATGAACAGATAATAATCAGAAACAAATACAGATACAAGGTGTCAGTAACCCCCTTTTGATTATTAGAGAACAACTTACATGTGTACAAAGCTCCTTTTCACTAAATATGACCTTTCATGTCTGCATTCCTCAGTTCGGTTTGATCTGTATCTCACAGCCTCAGTAAATATACTGCCGTAGCTGGTAAGCTTATGGATAAGCTAATGGGGCAGCCATGACCTGGTGGTTAGGGAACCAGCCTTGTGACATACACGTGTGCTCTACATAGGGCAGCCCACTGCTCTGGGCACATGTGCTCACTGCCCCCTAGCCTGTGACTCACTTGTGTAAATGTGTGTGCATCACTGTTTGTGAATGGATTAAATGCAGAGGACAAATTCCCATGTGCAAGCACAGTGGGACTATGAGCACCTTTACCTTTACCTTTATCATATGGCTTCCAAATCAGGCAGAATCTAGGAGAGTCTGCTCCAGTAGCCTGAATTAAATTCTGCCCTACTGAGCTCCAAACTAAAATCATATTTCTATATAATCTGAACTGAGAACACAAATAAATACACTAAAATATGTCAATATGTCCTGCAATACAGGAATAATCCAATACAGTCAGTCTGTCAATCAGTTATTATTTTATCTGCTTGTTCCTTAATAGGGTCATGGTTGATCCAGAGCCCACCTGGAGTCATCAGGCGCAGGGCAAGAATACCCCCTGGGCAGGGCGCCAGTCCATTGCACTGTACCACACAGTCACACTCACACCTGGGGGCCATTTAGCATGGCCAACTTGCTTACCATGTGCATTTTTGGGAGCAAACCTGAGTACCTGAAAGAAATCCACACCCCCACATCAAACTCCCAGACGGTGATCTGAACAGGAATCAAAACCACAACCGGTGACCTGAGCGGGAATTGAACCCACAACCCCAGGCCCCTGGAGCTGTGTGACATATGCACCACCTGCAGTGTCAATGTGCCACCCTAATCAAAAACATTTAAAACAAAAACAGATAGCTTTGAGTTTTGGCCACACCCACTTCAATTTCCAATCTTATTAAAGATACACTCATAAAAAAAAAACCTAGATAGGCATGTTGTTTTGGCATGCAGTTCTGTCTCACACAGATATGCAAATGATTACATGTGTGGTCTGATTAGTCTTTGCACAAGAGGGAATAAAAGTGCTTCCCTCACTGACCTATAAAAGGCTCTCAGGGGCTACTTTTTGGTGATACAGCTCTTGGTGAGAGATCATTGACTGAAAGAGAAGCACTTGAATGCATTTTACCCAGTTGACAGGCTTTGAGAGGAGGTGCATCTTTGGTCTGAGAGAATGAGGATGGTTGTTTCAACAAATTACCCACCATCTAGGGTGTTCTGACTAGAGTGTTAGGAGATGTTGAGAGCAGTGGATACACGAGGGCACACACATGGCGAATAGGACTGGAACTGTATTGCCTTTAGTGATAAATCCTGGTTCTGTTTGGGATCCGACATCAGTTGGGTTTGAACATAGAGGCTTTGTGTTGAGCACCTTAATCCTGCCTTGGCTGTGGAGTGACACATTGCCCCAACTGCTTTTGTGATGATCTGGGGCGTCATTGCAACACCTAGTAGGGATACTAACTTATGAGTGTGTGGGATCTACAGGTCTAGGTTAGAGGCAGCTCAATAGTGCACTAGAGCCTCCTTTCAGTTTTCAGTACAGTTTTCAACAATAAACGTATCGTTTTCCTCTAACATTGTAATCGCTAACATATATCATCATGACATTCACACATAAAACATTTAATTTGATTCTAACATCTCCTCTTTCGTGCTTTGGTGTAGGCTACAGATATATTAACCACTTCACAGACAGCTAATGTTATTGTATTGTTATACCCCTATAGAGAATATGGCTGATCATATAACATTGCTGAAGCTCAATAGAACATAATGGAACAGTGCAAGCAAAGCACATCATGACAACCATCTATATAACAAATGCCAGGCAACACATTCAAACAAGCATCAGTGCAGGAGTACACTGCATTTATCGCATTACTGCTGCAGATAAAACATATGTTTGGTGCAGGTGACACATGTAAGCATCAAAGGCGGGGTCCCGCAGGTAGCTATTGGAGTGTATGAGGCTGTTATTGTGGGGTGTCAGGTGGAGGAGTGTGTTATGCTGAGGCTTGGCAGTGGAAGGCTGCTGTTCTGTAATTAGGGCCCCATGCTGCCTGCCTTCAAAGCCCACTGCTCCTTCCTTTATCTCTCTCTCTCTCTCTTTCTCGCCCTTTTACACTCTTGTGCAACGTGATGGAGCAGGTTAGCCAGAAACTGCGGGGTTCACTAGATCACAAGCTCGTTATCCCCGCAATGGGGGCTCCCCGAGATGGGATTAGCATCCATTAATTAAGATTAATTAAACTCAAAGAGGTTTGGCCTTTGGCTGATGAATGATTTCCCTGGCCAAGAGGGTGGTACAGTTATACTAGACTACCTGGCATTAAGCTGTACAAACATACAGCATGTGACCCCTTTGATGGACCTGTGCAGTTTGTGGTGATTGGACACTGAGGCAGGTTATGGGAGGCACTGATAGGGGAGAACTTGGCAAAAATTCAGCACAAGTAACTTGGCTTTCTGATTTTCAATATAATCCAGCTGTTTGATTATTGATTATTATAGTTGATATAGCTTCCTAAACAATGAGGATAAACATAAATACCAAGTATGAGGTAAAAGAAGAAAGTGTTATTTTGCTTAATTTTTATTTTTAAATATTTTACTATAAATAAATGTTTGTGTTTGAGCCAAATAGCCGGGTCATTACTGAAGGCCTGTTTTTATTGCATCCACTGCCTTCAATGGTAAAAAGAACAGGAAGCACATCCTTTAATAGTGATCAATAATAGTCTTTAGGCTGTCAATCTAGTTCTGTCCACTCACTGTCCACTGTATTAGACAGTCTGACCTAGTTGGTACACATTGTAGATGGTAGCTCATCTGTTTCTGCAAAGTTTGCGTAGGTCATCATCTGCAGTCCTGTTTGATCCACTCAGCATGACACACACTAACACACCACCACCATGTTAGTGTAGTTAGTGCAGTTCTGAGAATGACCCCCACCCATGGTGGTCCCCTGGAGTCCTGATCATTCAAGAACAAGGTGAATGGAGGCTAACAAGGTATGCAGAGAAACAAATGGACCACAAATTTAAAGTTATAAAGTGCTCATATATGGTAAGTGGAGCTGACAGAATGGACAGTGAGTACAGAAGCAAAGAGGTGGTCATAGGATAATAAGAGAGTGTATAATTCAAGTATAATTGCTCAGTATTATTTACACACTCAATTTACACACTTCAGGAAATTCCAGTTCAGATTTTCTACAGAAATCTCCAAGGAATTTTTTTTACACACCTCTAAAGTTCACTCTTATAAGTTCGTACAATCCAAGTAATGTCAAAGTCATTCAATGATGTGTTCTCGACCCAGGAGTTGCTGTTTTGTTGTTTCGAACACCAGCAGCTTCTGCAGTTTGATTTGCAAATGTTTCAAAATTTTTTATTATTATTTCTGTTTCTCAGTAAGTGCTTAACATCCTTTCAGATCCACAGTGGTGTGTGATCTTCTCACAGTGGCAGGATGGAGAGACACACCGGTTGATGTTTTCAGATCTGAAGTGAGAGTGAAGCTAGGTTTTCTCCTCTCTCTCAAATGAAGGTTTTATAGGTTTTAACCTTTAGGAAACTAGGCCAATTTTGTGGGATGTTTTCATAGCTTTTGCTATTGTTACTTTCAGATCATAGACTAGTCAAATTTGTAAAATCATTTGAGATGTAAAGATTAAGACAATTTAAGTGTCTAAAATTAAATATAATGACTAAAAATCCTGTTGATCCTCATGCTGATCAGTTGGAGTCTGCATGCAGGTCAAGTATATACATGTGGACAGAGCAGTAAATATACACTAGAAGGCTCCTTTGGCATTTAAATTAGGATTTAATTCAGTTCAATTCAGCTGTTTTCTGAACTGGATTGCTTGCTGATAATTCATCACACAGTGATGAATTGATTTTATGATATGTGAATCATGTCAGTATGTTACTGTGATCCTGAGTTATGAAGCCTAGAAAATGGCACGTACCTGCCTGCAAAGTGCAGATTTCAAGTTCTAAGGGTTAACAAGAAAAATGTAAAAAAAAAAAAAAGCTCAGTGTTGCTTTTATAAATGGTCCAGGAGTACATGTTCTGATGAATCTCCACTAAAGAATGCAGGTGTAGAAAGCAGGCTTTGGAAGAGTAGAGGACAGATTATATAAAATGTGACTTGTGCAGCTTTGACAAGTCTTTCTAATTTCTTCTAAGAGAACGGGGATGTTGAAGGACAAGCAGTCCAGCATGGCGTAACTTCAAGTGGGCAAAAATGAATAGATTTTTAAAAAGTGAAAAATGAAAGAGCACATGAATCCAGTCACTCTTTCTGTACAGGATACAAGCATGCACTAGAAATGTTGTCACTCATTACACCAGCAACTTACTGAACAGAAATATTTTTCCAGGTTTTGACAAAATACTTCTCCATTCTTCAACCACTTCAAACCCCCCACCCCACCCCAATCCCCACAAATTGGGACATGCAGTTCAAGTTCAGCATAATTCCATTCACCTCCAGGCTAAAGATGCTTTTACGGAGGTTTAACTTCATTCAGGATTACATGCGCTTCACAATGAGGGAACAATAGGGTGGGAAGATGGCAGGACTTGAAGGGGGCAGGGCTGGACCACCACTTTGCCGTCTGGCTGCCTTCGACCACAGATGGCCCCCCTACAGTGAGTCACAAGACCCCTTTACAGTTCAGTTCATATGGAAGGGTTACAGCTGCTCACACACCAACACACCAATTATATGCATTCACACATACAGTATGAGAAACTACAGAATGTGTTCACTAAGATCACACCCATACCTTTCTAAACAAATGTTTCAAGTACAGGTTAATGCTATAGGCTAGAGCAGCAGGAGGGCACAGAGCGTAGATATATTGTCAAGGAGATGCAAATAGAAAGCATATAAATAACTCACTGTGAGCTTGACAGGCACAAGTACAGTGTAGTTCATTGGGGTTACTTGTAATGTTATGCACTGAACACCAGCAACTGAACTCAAACTGATGAAGTCCTACATACCAATGTGGATTTTTTCCAAAAATAAAAGTATTATTTATTTACCCTCTGCTTTTGCAAACTGTCTACCAGATTGGGCAAAATCAATACAAGAAGACAAGAAGACCCTGCACATTGATATGTTGCCAAAGCTAATGTCCCAGTTGCTTCCATAAGTGCATGATTATAAATCTGGGGACTAAGCAGGCCAAGGAAGTATTGCAATCTGATGGAGTCATTCCTAGCAAATGCTTGCTGTGTATTGGTGCATTACCCTGCTGGAAAATGCCAGTTGGAAGCCCTGCCATGAGAGACAACATGTGGCTGCAGGATGTCCTGCACACATCACTGAGCTATTAGTGTCCCTCGTATCATTAATAAGGTTGGATTGAAGGCAGGATTGAATTGCTGCCTCCATACTCAAACCTAACCATTGGATCCCGAACAAAATCTGGATTCTTTGCTAAAGACAATATAATTTCAATCCTGTTCATCATATGTGCATGCCCTTATGCAACCTCTGCTCCCAGCACCTCCTAACAGCCTGGTCGGAGCCTTTGCAAAGGTAATGTGTGGCATTACAAAGATGGGGGGAGTGGAATTCTGCCAAACCAAATTTGAATGCCATGTTGAATGGCCTGTTCTCTGACGTTGGCAGCCCACAAAAAACTGACTGGGTTGTCTTATTTAACAGTTTGTGGGTTGGCAGGCACTCCAGATACCCAAATGTATGTGCACAAGCACTGGAAAATTACATTTTTCATAACATGTCCTCTTTTATTTATGTTTTCAAACTCATCTTAAAATACTTAAAATTATTTTGCAAAAAAAAGTTGTTTCTTGCTATCCCCATGTATACACAGAATCCCACCAAAGCATGTTTGTAAGATGTAAATTCCAAAAAGCAAACTTCAGGAGCCACACAAAAGGCTCAGCTTACCTCTAGACAGACTTTTTCCGCTTTGTACATTGTTTGTATACTTTGGATGTTGACGTCCTTATGTGATGGAGTTGAGTGTGTGTTGAAGAGCCAAAAAAGAGTTGACTTGGCCTTATAAAATTTGAGTGATTCTCTGCTATGCCAGATATCTTTCATGTACTATATGTATGTGGAGGGGTAGACAGGTTTTTGCCAGTGCAACTAAACTGTGTTTGTAAGGCAATGAAAACATCAAGGGTTCCATAAAAAGGTTGACCGTATCTTTGTACATTTGTATATTTTTGACACTAACGTCACTGAGGTGAGGTCAAGTGTGTGGTTACGACACAAAAAGGCCGGAATTTGATTTTGAACTGGCCAATTTGCTCCTTAGGGATGTATTTACTTAAATATGTTCCAAAAGGCCATTTCCTCTTGAAGAAGAAGAAAACAATTTGTGCTCTTAAAGTATTCTTGGCTAAAATGAGGATTATTGACCAAAGGTCTCTTTTCAGACTGAGTCCATTACAGTGACAGGTCTTAAAGACTGAAGCTTTAATGCCTGAGCCCACAGGTGAGTCTCAACTTTTGAACAGATACCACCAGTACCAAGAGATGTTTACCGATCAGATTTAATGTCAGTAGACTAAGCCTACAAGAAACTAGAGAAGATGAGGGTGAGTTTAGAGCGACAGTGGATTAGGCAAGTTCATGCTGGAGTGGTGACATAAGAACAGGCCTGGAATCGGCAAGCTTTCTGAAGTGTGATTACAGAGATCAACAGATCAAGTGTCACTCTGACTGCCTGATCTGGGGCTCAGATGTTTGCCCAACAGGGATTGAACATACAAGCCCAAAAAGGCTGAACAGTCTGCAGGTAGATACATAAGGACCAGTCTCAGATATCAGAGCTGGCTGGGAGAGCCACAGCCTTTACGCTTTCAGGTAGATGTTACACTGGTCTTTGTTGGCTGTAATCTGATAGCCATATTGGAGTGAATTCTCTCACTTCAACCAGATTGAGTTTTTGTTCATTCACTACTCACGACTGACTCTTAATTACTATGAAACTCATTTACTGCTGTAAGAGCAGTGTGTGTGTGTGTTCCTCTGCAGACCAAAGGTTTATGGCATGCCTGGCCCAGAAGACTCAGGGGATTGAAGCAAAAACAAGGCCGAAAATCATCCAGTGGAACGCAGTCCTCCCAAAACAGGTCACCAGACCAGATAAGAGAGAAGCAGACACGCTTAGACGAGGGAAGCTCTGTTTATCACCCAACAGCGAATAAAGAAGTACGACTGAGGTTAAAGGTGAAAGATCGCCCACTGGAATGGCTATTCTTAAGAAGAACAGATGGACATAGTAGAAGCACTACAGATACAATCTGAGGGAAGGGCAGTACAGTGGTCAAGCTCACCTAATCCCTGTCTGAACTAGATGTCCAGATTATTTTCACGCCTCTTCTTTCACAAATTCCCCTTAACTCTTACAACCCGAGTTCTGTATTTCACAGGCACTTACATGCCTGTATTCTAAGCCTTATATCTCAGGATCAGAGTTTTCCTCAAAAGTCAGCATAGGGTAATCAAGTTGTAGCTGTACAATGCTGTATTGTAAATGAGGTGGCAGTCAGGTCAAAAAGTACGTGCACAGTGCCAGTTTGGAGGGACGATGTCTAAAAATGCCTATAATTCCAGAAGACCTTGAGTGAAGTTAAAAAAATTACCCTTAACCTTACTGAACTGACTTAATTGACTGCAGCAAACCAAACTGTTACGCACTTTACAAAAACTGGAAATACTTGAGTCCCCTGGACAAATCCATTACCTTTGTTTTTGGACATCTGGAGACATAATTAAACATTTGTAAATAGACTATGTGTAAAAAGCCTCCTAGTGTTATAAACAATGTGACGCTGTTCCCACAGAACTAGCCCACCTGCATGTACCTGTCATGTAAATATGAAATACTAAGTTACTTGGCCATTAGGGAGACATATACAACATCATATATAATACTGCACTAAAACTGTAAAATGCTTAACAAGTGAGTCACTGGAAGAAAAAAAAGGAAGACATTTCTCAGTATCATTTCACTGTTACTCTTAGGCTTTTCTAATAAGAGCTGAGCTGTGTTCACCACTGAGCACTTCTCAATGCCTTGAATACAAAAGGTAACAGAGAAGGAAGGACATGTTGGGCCTTTGTGCTCATGAGTATCTAGAGTGCTTATATTCTTTGGAGGTAGCTGCTAGGATACATTTGACCTTTTCTCTTGAGAAACTGATAATAGATCTGCAAATGCTACACATATTAATGGAAGCTAAAGCACCCTAAGGTCCAATAAATCCTAAAGCTCCTTCGAACAAGTGATTCTTTATTCTTTAAGGAGCCATTCTTGGTAAAGATGATGTATGGCTGCAAAGACTGTGAAGATTCTATACCAGTTAAATGTTTTACACTCAAGCCTAGATCTGTTTTACCTTAATTTGTCAGACTGTACCAGGTACAGTATGTAGTGTAGGCTTTGAATGACATAAAATGGAGTCATGATTCTGTAGAATTCTGAACACGCCCTGAACATTTTTATCATCTGTCTGCAATGACTTAAAGATCACTTTAGCACTAAGACATATTCATGGAAAAAATGCCTTAAACATATATATTCAACTTCATAGCCACAGTGACGGCTTTTCTGTAGAAAAATCGGACCATCGTGAAGATATACAGCCTGCATAATATTTTAAATGGTCACAATGACATATCTCACCACTGTAAAGTGACCATATTTTATATGAAGAATTCATAATGGTCCATTTCACCTCCACAAAACCATGCACTCATTGCACAGTCCCTCAACCATCCTTTTAACCTTGCTCCCTCCCTCTGCTCCCGTCCCCCATGCTTTTACAGCCTGTCTCTCTCAATCTCTCACTCTTGAGCCTTCTTGTTCCCCATCCTCCCCTTGTGTCCCCCCTCAGAATCGTCCCCATCCTCTCTCCAGTGCCGTTCTTTCATTGCCTCGCTTATTCTTCGCTGATGGAAAGAGAAACAAGGGAAGTGCAGGTATTCCTCATGGGAAGGAGCCCTCTATCAGGAAGACAGAAGAATCTGTTGCCATGGGGACAGTGTCAATGGCCTGAAGGGGGGCTGAAGGGCTGGGTGGGGTTTTTCGTGGCAGCTCTTGGAGCACAAAGCATCCCCACTTGCCTTACAACCAATCAGAGTGCTGGGAAAAGGGAGGGAAAACAGAGAAGATGGAGGAACTTAAGGAAATTCCAGACAGTTTCAAACCGAGAGCGCAGTGTTAGATCAGTTACGCTGTGACATTAGGTGGGGAACATTAAAGAACTGTATACAGTACACAAAGAATGTAGATGCTACCTTTTACCACTCATTGTACAATCAGAGTCTGATTTATTAATTCATTTATACATTCATTTCTTTCGTACCTTTTGTATATTAGTTTAGTCAATAATTTTCACTCAGCAGAGTCAACAACATGTTTAATATCAGACCTGGTCATCACGTTTTCCTCACAGTTGTTTTTAATATTTGTCTTTGTTTATCTTTGGAAATGGAGAACACTTGGGTGGCCTGAGGAGGGACCAGCAGTGGCAGTAAGTGGGTTGTCAACATGATCAAGAATGTGGACCGATATACGCTCATTACCTGAGCATGTTCTTTATTTTATTTTTTATTTTTCAACTCAGATAAAGAAAACTATTAGAAAATTATTAGAAAAAGAGATGTGAAAAGGTTTTTCCAGAACGTACACACACACACACACACACACACAATCTTCCTAATCATCTAGAGGGTGGTGCTGTTTTGATTTCAGTACAGTTGAGCAATTCTGGAAGAGCCTATTCACAGCTCAGTGTAGACTGAAACATTAATCAGATAAGTCAGGACTCTGCTGGCATTTGCATTTAAACTACTGCAATATAAAAAAAAATATTAATCTTGATTTCTTATCATTTCAGTCCTTTCATGCATATGAGACAGAGCATCTGCTCCAACCAGCTCCAGTATTACCTTTATCATTATCTCAGCAGGGCCCCAAAACCTCATCCTTATTAGACACAAGAAGCTGCCCTTATCCAATCACAAAAAGCATTTATTTGAGTTGGCCTACATTCATATTTTGTCAGTCCCTGAACACGTAGCTGTTTCTCCAGTGAATATCTGTTTAAGCCAGTTTATTTTTTAATAATTGAGGGTCATTTTCATTTGTAGGGATTAAGCTGGACCTACACAGCATTCCTAAGAGATATCCCCCTCTTAAAGGAAAAAATAGTCCAGGACTTGTCTTAATCCCTGTCCAGGAAACAGACCCTTTATGTAATTATGGGAAGCAGACCTTTTTCAAAAGATCAATTAAGATGTAAACAAACTTACAAACAGTGGTTTAATGTGAAAGTTTCCATTCTAACACACAGTCAGATATGTTTACACTGATGAGATTAAGATAGAAAAGCTACATTTATCAAATAAGTATTGATATAAGACCTTAAACAAAATGCACAATTTTACATCAAACTAAGTGGTTTGTGTATATCTTAACACAGAGACATTGCTGAAAATTTGATGTAGGTAACAAGCAAGAAACAAGTAAAGCGAGTGTTTTCACTTATGGCAACCGGTCAGCATCATGTAAAGTACAGCTTGACTTACAGCATACTTTCCTCAAACTATGCCTCTGTCACATTCACTATGTGCTTTCTGACACTGTCCTATAAAACTGCACCTAAAAAAGCTAAACAAAACAACAACAACAACAACAACAGTACAGGACACCTTCAATGCTGTTTAATAGTGCATCTAAAAATTAGAATATAGTGGAAAAAGTTCATTTTTGATGATAATTTCATTCAAAAAGGTTACCTGTCAAACAAATCCATACAATATTCATTACATGCAAGGAGACATATTTCAAACCTTTTTTTATATTTTCCTTTAGATCATTATAGATAACAATCAGAAATGCAGTGCTTCACACTTTTTTAATATTTCATAACCTGGCTGGGGCTCCTCACCCATTAATTATTGCATCAGTTAGTCGCACTGCTGAGATGTTATTGAAACCCAGGTTACTTTAATAGTGACCTTCGGCTCATCCGTATTGCTGGGTGAGGTTTTTCTTATCTTGCTCTTGAGTTAAATTCTCTGTGAGGTCCAGGTGCATAGTTACAGTGGGGAAAATAAGTATTTAGTCAGTCACCAATTGTGCAAGTTCTCCCACTTAAAAAGATGAGAGAGGCCGTTAATTGACATCATAGGTAGACCTCAACTATGAGAGACAAAATGTGAAAAAAAAATTGAGAAAATCATTTTGTCTGACTTTCAAAGAATTTATTTGCAAATAATGGTGGAAAATAAGTATTAGGTCAATAACAAAAGTTCATCTCAATACTTTGTTGTATATCCTCTGTTGGCAATGACAGAGGTCAAACGTTTTCTGTGAGTCTTCACAAGGTTGGCACACACTGTTGCTGGTATGTTGGCCCATTCCTCCATGCAGATCTCCTCTAGAGCAGTGATGTTTTGGGGCTGTAGGCGGGCAACACGGACTTTTAACTCCCTCCAAAGGTTTTCGATGGGGTTGAGATCGGGAGACTGGCTAGGCCACTACAGGACTTTGAAATGTTTCTTACGAAGCCACTCCTTTGTTGCCCTGGCAGTGTGCTTGGGATCATTGTCATGCTGAAAGACCCAGCCACGTTTCATCTTCATTGCCCTTGCTGATGGAAGGAGGTTTGCACCCAAAATCTCACAATACATGGCCCCATTCATTCTTTCACGTACACGGACCAGTCGTCCTGGTCCCTTTGCAGAGAAACAGCCCCAAAGCATGATGTTGCCACCCCCATGCTTCACATTTGGTATGGTGTTCTTTGGATGCAACTCCGCATTCACTGTCCTCCAAACACGACGAGTTGTGTTTTTACCAAATAGTTCTACTTTGGTTTCATCTGACCATATGACATTCTCCCAATACTCTTCTGGAACATCCAAATGCTCTCTAGCAAACTTCAGACGTGCCTGGATATGGACTGGCTTAAGCAGGGGGACACGTCTGGCACTGCAAGATCTGAGTCCCTGGCGTCGTAGTGTGTTGCTGATGGTAGCCTTTGTAACGTTGGTCCCAGCTTTCTGCAGGTCATTCACTAGATCCCCCCTTGTGGTTCTGGGATTTTTCCTCACCGTTCTTGTGATCATTTTGACCCCACGGGCTGAGATCTTGCGTGGAGCCCCAGATCGAGGGAGATTAGTAGTGGTCTTGTAGGTCTTCCGTTTTCTAATTATTGCTCCCACAGTAGATTTCTTCACACCAAGCTGCTTGCCTATTGCAGATTCAGTCTTCCCAGCCTGGTGCAGGTCTACAATTCGGTTTCTGGTGTCCTCCGACAGCTCTTTCGTCTTCACCATAGTGGAGTTTGGAGTGTGACTGTTTGAGGTTGTGGGCAGGTGTCTTTTATACTGTTAACGACTTCAAACAGGTGCCATTAATACAGGTAATGAGTGGGGGAAAGAGGAGCCTCTTAAAAAAGAAGTTACAGGCCTGTGACAGCCAGAAATCTTGCTTGTTTGTAGGTGACCAAATACTTATTTTCCACCATTATTTGCAAATAAATTCTTTAAAAGTCAGACAAAATGATTTTCTCAATTTTTTTTTCACATTTTGTCTCTCATAGTTGAGGTCTACCTATGATGTCAATTACAGGCCTCTCTCATCTTTTTAAGTGGGAGAACTTGCACAATTGGTGACTGACTAAATACTTATTTTCCCCACTGTATATCATGGTCAGCAAACCTTTTGGTAGTTTTGGCATTTAGACAGGTGCTCAGTCCTGCTAAAAAGGAAATCAGCATCTCCATAAAGTTTGTTAGCAAATGGAAGCATTGAGAGCTCTAAAACCTCCTGATAGACACTGTGTTAATTCTGAACTTGATAAAACACAGCGGACCAACATCAGCAGATGACATGGCACCCTAAACATCACAGACTGTGGAAACTTCACACTGGTCTTTAGACACCTTGGATTCTATGCCTCTCCAATCTTCTAGGAGCTCGAGTAGAGCCTTAATTCAAGCTTTCTGATTACATTTTCTTGACAATTATCTCAAGGCTGGGGTTATCCATGTTGCATGTGTACATTGTCCCATCATATTTCCCCCTTGCAGTAATTTTTCCATTAATATGCTTTGAAACAGAACTCTTGAGAACAGTCAGCTTTCAGCAATGACATTCTGTGGCTTACCCTCAATGTTTCCATCAATGAGTGTCTTCTAGACAACTTCCAAATCTTCCTCATCATTAAAGTTGCATGTTATTATTATACACACTATTATGACATTATATTACTGTTTTAATAGTATTTCATTTAAGATTGAAATGAAATGTTCTAAAAAAAAAAATTTCACAAGATTTTTTTGGAGACGCACTAGTATACTTTTGTCTACCCTTTTAGGAAAGAGCATAATGTACACTGTCAGAAATCACATTAACAAGCATTTAAGGACATGGATTGAGGCAAGCATGATTTATGTACATAACAAATAATTTACACCAGGCTCGCAGCTTCAGTGTCGAACTGAAGAAGCAAATATCCACTCCATTTGGTTTAAGAGGAAAACCGTGTAAAAGTAATTTTAGGCAGAACCACCACTGGAACCATGAAGTAGGTTTGTGTTATCTGAAAGGCAACAGCAGCAACAGTTACTTTCTCACACAGTGGTGAGCTGGGAAGAGGACTCAGAGAGGGCTCTGGAACATCAACAGCTGCTCAAACGGCCGTTTAGACCCACCACTGAGCCTGTTCCTCGGCCTGATCCCTCAATCCCTCGACCCTCCGCACAGCTCCTGTGGAATGGATCAAGAGAGCAGCAGTGCAAATACAGCTCCAAGCGTGTCCATAATATCCTCAGGCTTAAGTGCTCTCTCCTAGGCGGTCTGGAGAGGAAGTTTAGCCCCGGGCCTGGGGAAGCTCTGTGCCCTCAGGCTTTCTCACAAAAAATGTATGAGCTTCCGACAGAAGTGCAAAAGGAAGCCTGTGAGAGGGTGCCGTGATGAAGTAGGTTAAACAGTATAGCATGTGAGAGGAGCATGTCCCTACAGGGGACAAGATGTCCACAGGGAAATGAGCTGCTTCTTGTACAGCCTTACACACTTACATGAGTGTGTGCACACACACTACACATAAAAACAGTTCTCTAACTATTATTTGATCAAAATATAGAATCATAATGTTACATGTGTCTAAAACCAATGCTGTTTGTCACTTTTTGATATAATTCAAAACTGGCATGTCATTTTCATTGCATCAAATTCTCATGATGAACGGACCAGTACAAATTAGGGTTGCAGTGGTATACTGGTTTTATGTAAAACATGGCATATAAACTGCTGGTTATCATACAGCGAATATGTTTATGTTTTTAAACAAGCCATCAATCCGTGCATGGAGAAAATAATCAGCAGCATTAATCTATAATGAAAAAAAAAAATCCTTTAGCTGGAAACAAAATTTAGAAGAGCTCTTGCGGCTTTTTTTTTTTTTTTTTTTGAAGTGAAACATATGTCCAAATGTTTCTCGACACCCCTTCTAATGAAAGCAGTCAGCTACATTTAGATGCACCTATTGCTGACGCACGCGAAAATGCACACACAGCTCATCTAGGTCCCTGTAGATTAGTATTTCCAACAGAATAGGACTCTCGAAAGCAGATAAACATGAACCTATTGTCAAGCATGGGGTAAAGGAGTATATAAAGCCCCCCAAGCGTTGAGATGTGGAGCAGTGATAGTTATTCTGACCATCCAAAATTCTGATATTAGTTTTGCTGCCGAATGCAATCAAATCCTTACAGCAATACTCCACAACCCAGTAGAAGTTGTCATCTCTGGACAGTAGTTCCAACAAAAGCATCATGAACTTGTACTCCTTGAACTCCTAATATCTTAATGTGCCAGTACTTTGTCCATATAGTGAACTTCCATTATAAAATGTTTTCCAAGTTTAATTACAGTCAAGTTTTTGTTTAAAAAATAATTGCAAAATGTGTGAGAAGATAATTTTTATATTATACCATCACAACCCTAATAAAAATGCTCCCAAACTACTGGGAATTAAATCAATGCAATTCAGATACAAGATTCTGATTCCACAACATGGGCAGGGATGCTGCAGGACTAGGACTGAACAACTTGTAAGCCAGTAATTCATGTGCACCATTACAAGTAACTACTAATGCCAGCCCTTGTGGAGACCCTTCAGCCTGTTGTCTGTGTCTCTGTGTGTGTCTCTGTGTGTGTGTCTCTGTGTGTGTGTCTCTGTGTGTGTGTCTCTGTGTGTGTGTGGTTACAAGCCAAGATTTACATCTAAAATGAAACCAATTCAGTACCACTTTTGTTTGTGCTGTAAATGTAGGTATTTATACACCGGTTTTCATGCAATGTTGGGACATTCTGTTCAACAAATACACAAAATGGGTACAAACTATTCACAACAACAATGCAGACTTGAGCTCATTATTAAGAACACTGAGACGTCACAGAAAAAAGGTGCTTTATTCCAAAACAAAATGTATCCCAAAAGTTTTTACAAAATAATGCTCTGTATAGTCCATACAGTTCATAACAGTATCTCTTTCTTTCAGATTTTAGTCATAACTTTTTTTTTTTTTTTTTTTTTACAGTAGCTCTTCTGTACAGAAAAAAGTGATCAAGATGCTCTGAAGAAGAGTGAGTGGTCAACTGAACAGCTCTGAACACCACCCATCACCAACCTCTAATGTGCTCCACTGTCCAATTTCAGTCTTTACGAAAGAGAAAACGTTGGCCAAAACATATACACATTATTCACTTAGTCTTCTGGTCACTTGCACACCACCTAGCCCCTCCATCTGTACACATACTTACATAAGATTAACTAAAATTCCATTTTTTTTTTTGTGCATTGCAACTCAAGTGTCACAAATGTCATATTCTGTGAGCAAAAGATGCTATTGTCTGACTATTCAAGGAAAAAATAAAAAGCAATCATACAAGCAATGGCACAAGAAAGGCTTTCTAATGTGGCAAAGGCAAACGGTAGGGCAGGAAATGTACCAGAACAGAACAATCCAAACGACTGCAATCTCCACTGCCTTCAGAATGCCACTGTAAATGATTTGCACCTTCACAATAAGGCACTACTAATCATCTCCCTGACCTAGACAAAGCTGTAAGAAAAACACAGAATTATTACTCTTCTTTTGACCTGGTCAGCAAACACACATCGGCCAAACTCACAACAAACGTGGGCCAGTAATCATGGGCCCACTACACTCAAGTGAATACGACTGCATGAAATCTGAATCCGGAGACGCGGAACACTATTACACAGAGAGCTGGACCATCAAATATACTGTGGAGGTTAACACCTACTGTATTTACACACAGACTGTGTTCTCACACACACACACACCCACACACACACACACAAAGAGAAAGGCACCATAACTTGATTGCAGAAACAATGTATATTTAACCATGGGTCACATCAACGGCTGTTAGTTGATCTGGAACAATCTAATCAGCATTAACACTGGGCAGTGTTAAATAATGATACTGACAGTGATGGCTGTAATTTCTGTTATGCAATAAATGATTAACCCCATATATATCTGAACACTGGAGCGACAGAACACACACACACACACACACACACACACACGCACGCACACGCGCACACACCTGAATAAAGCCTCCCCCTGTGCTGTAGTTGCACTCTCTCTCACTCTGTGCTTCAGTGCACTCCAGCCCCGTCTCGCCCTGCCCCTCCCTATCCCTACTCCGAATGCCTGGGGAAAAGAATTAAACGTTGCCATGGAAACCGCCACCCTGTTGACAGGGGCTAATTTCTGTTTCCATTAGAATGATGAGATTACTGAAAGTTCACGCAACTGATGGGAACTCGTCCATCACGCTGGTGCCATTTGAAACACTCATCAGTCTGAATAGTCCCCCCCCCCCACCTCCTCTTTTCAGAAAACTGGGAATTACAGAATGTTTGACAAATCTGATCCGTATACTTAAAGTAGGATATTTAGTTACACAGAAACTCCAACTTAAGATTCCTACTGAAATCACTGAAATGTTATTACTTTTCTCTTTTAATTCTACAGACCACATTTTTCATTACAGATAGAAAAAATGTTGTTTCTGGAATATTTTGGTCCCCAAATATTCTTTACATCAACCAACAAAGTGACAGGTCATGCCAAAAATGACTGAAACAGAAGAGGGTGTAAACCTACAGGGAGGGGGGTTTGGGAAAGAAGGTGCAAGAGTACTAATTTCCTTTACATATTCTAGTTCTACCCTTGTGTTCGTTTGCAGTCTGTTCCTGCTGCCTCAGACTGGTCACACATACCACTCCCGGCGGGATATCATGGAGCCGTCCGTGTGCGAGACATAGTCATTGTCATAGCACTCCTCCGGCAGGTATGGGGAGCCGTTGCCCATGACTTGGGGAGCAGGGTACCTGCGGGATTCAGGCTGGAGGGAGCTCCTGTGGTTGTGCTGGGCAGGGTGGAAGGTGGGCGGATGGCTGGGAGGATGGTTGTGTTGGTGTGGGTGTGGGTGGGGATTTGGGTGGTAGCTCTGGTGGTGGTTGTGATGGTTATGGTAGTTGTGCTGGGCATTGGCCTCTCGTAAAGCCCTGCTGCGGCCATTGGGCGATCTTTCGCGGTCAAAGTCACCCCACTCCTCTCGATCTTTGTCAGGATAGATGCTGCCATTGCCATCATGGCTTTGCTTGAGCTTTGAGTCGGGGCTGGCCCGACCTGCCTCGTTGCTGTACACCTGCTGTAGCTCATGTGGCTGTGGTGCTTTCTGCATGTCCGAGGGTCCCAGGTACTGTTTGGTGTAATAGTCGCCGCGGAAGGTGCGCCGCTGGCGCTGGTAATAAACCCCAACCAGGACCAGTAGCAGCAGCAAGAAGAGAGCTCCACCCACTGCTCCTCCCACTATGGTGCCCAGGTTGCCTTCGTGCAGCGGCGCCAGGGTAGGGGAGGTGAAGAGGGCCCTCTGCTTATTGCCAGGCGCCGTTACAGAGATGCCGGCATTTACGATGAGCACAGAGGTTGTGGGAGGCATAGCGGTGGTAGAAGGAGGATCTAATGAAGGAAGGGAGAGAGGGAAAAAAGGGAGGGTGGGAAGAAGGGAGGGATATAGAGAAGGAAAAGTAGGAGGAGGTATGACAGACAAAGAAAAGTAGAGAATGTCAATGACAGCTACATCTGAATATTAACATTTATCAAATGACATTGGCTTCAAAGCTCATCTACTGACAATGAAAGCTACATGACAATTAAGCTTGACACTTTTTCTACAACAGTTCCAGGTTTTGGCGCAATGCTAAAATGAATGGCAACGTTTCTATTAACTTCGATTCAAATTTTAACAAATGAACGAGAAGAGTGGACCACATACAGTACTCTACAGTACTGAAAAAGTGTTCTTTGACCAAATCGCAGAACCCGTTTTGGTGCATTTTTGGACTAAGGGCCTGTATATCATCCAGACTTAAATTCTAAAAGGTTTAATATTAAACCATCCAGGAGATGTCCCAGCAGTCTGAAGAACCATCTAACCAAACCAAGAACCACTGAATACAAATGGTTCTTTCAGAGTCATTGTTTTGTATGAAGGCCAACATCATTACAAAAGAATCCTGTGTATTTTCCTTGAAATAGAAAATCTCCATTCAAAATACTGTGCAGTGCAGGACTAGGCTTAATCCCTGTCCAAGAAACTGCCTCAAAATGTTAAGCTTAACCCTGCAACCTGTACTGTTTCTTCCAAGTCAGTTCAACAGAACAGTAAAAAGCAGCAAAACCTGGAACTGTTGGACAGAGCAAAATGACAACAGAAACGACTACAACACAAAACATGAGAAAAGGGGTAAGAAAAGGGTTAGACTGGATGTTTTGTCCTCTTCGAGGCTCCATGATGAGGGAATCATGAGGTTCTACATACTGGCTTCTCTTGCTAACTCCACACATTCCAGCATTAATCGAGGCAACAATGCGAAACGTTTTTGTGCAACAATGAAACCTAGTGTGGAACACCATGTTAGCTGAGAGAGGGAGTACGGATGAGTAAACAGCTGATGAGGATAAACTAAGGGATTTTGTTGGAGGGAACAGGGTGGGGAATAGAAGTATGGGTTTCTCAGGGGAGTGAGAAGCTCTATAGCTTTCTAGCAGGGTGACTACCAAGTCAAATAGTAGCCAAGCTACAAGATTCTTGAAGGCCTTTACCATGCACTGACCACTTGATTGGGTTAGGGGGCTGGTGTATTGCATTTTAGAGCATTCTGGGCATGCATCTCCACTATGCAAGCAGTCTAGAGCAGGGCTGGAGTCCTGCTATCACATTACAGTGTCCCATTCCATAAGCTGTGAGAGCTATTTGGCTGCCAGTGATGTGCATACGTGCATAAACAGCAGTGTGTGTATATTCAGCAGCAGGGTATTTTCCACAGTTGTGAGAATGGCTGCAATCACAGCTAAAAGAACTTTGTTAATCTGCTGGTCCTCAACGCATAAGACCTGATGTATAGCAGGGCAGATTTGATGGATTCCTGAACAATGTATTCAAAAAGTAAAGCAAGTAACACTCAACCCAGAAGGCAGAACAAGAGATTCTGTTTATGAATGTGCTCTCATGCATGAGAGTCAAGGACTGGAGACGTCAATGAATAGATGGAAACTATATCCTCCCACCCAAATTCCCCAGTGTTTACATACCGCTCTCCAAATCTGTCAATATACAGTGATTCTATTCTGTTATTAAAAGCATTAAATTACCCCCAATAAAATGCAGATTATCTCAGTTGAAATCACAAGGGCACGGATAATGACAATTTATTTTAATGTATTCGATTCAGGCCCGTGACTTAAAGAACGATTTGTCCAGATCAATACACAGTAGAGCCCTCGAGCCTCAGCATGTCACGGAGAGAGAGCAAAGAAAAGTGGCGAGGAGGGGACAAACTCCTGAAGGTCAGAATACATCTCGCATCTCTAAGTGTCTGTTCATCCATCTATCTATCCATCCATCTATTACAAATGCTTGATTTTACACCCTGTCGAGACATTTACATTATATACGATGTATATCCTCACTGCAGCATGAGAACCTCCTAACGTCATTTTTTTATGGTTTTGATTCCATGGCAGCATTTGAAAACACCAGCAGCCCTTTACACAATATGAACCCTTAACGATGAACAGACGAATAGGAAAGCCTACGTGTGTTTCTTCGAAGATGTGAAATTAGCCAACTGCATCTTTTGTTTTTGGAGAGTTTAATGTGCCTGGAGGAGAACATTAACTATCAATCAGCTGGAGTGACTGCTGAAAAGGAGGGCCAACTATCACTCTAATGGTGCCATCTTGGACTCCTGGAAACAAGAGGAGTCTTTGTACATTAGTGTTAGCAAGGTCTCTCTTACTTCAGTCACGGCCTTCTCTCTTAGGCACAGCTAGAATCTTTCAACTTGATAACAAATTACCTTATTAACAAGATCCCCATGTGCTGGGTGAAGTAACCTTAATCCTAGAGGAAACGCTTGCATTTGCTTTTTCAGATTTAAAATAATAAATAGCTTTTGTTTAAAAAAAAAAGAAAAAAGGGCAGTTTATACTGGCTCATGTTAACACAACTTTATAACCAATTTATTCACTGATGTCTCATGACTTTTGGCATGTGTACATATAATGTGTAATCTTGTGGGTAAGCTGAAAACTGACCAGTGTGCTCATTTCAAGGAGTGTTCAAGTGAGGCGTGTCCGAGGGTGCCAGATGGATGGGACATTTCCAAAGTTCTACAGGCATTTAACGTTCCTCAATCCACACCGTCACGTGTACTGGGAATACATCATAGTACATGTGGATGTGACAATTGTACTCAGACCACGCCACTGATCATCATTAAGCATCTGTGGGCAGCCGCTGTGGGCGGTAATGCCTTCTGTGACACATTCCAGTTACACGGTGGATCAAGGAATGTTAAACTTTCACAAGTTGTGTGTTGGAAATGGAATGTCCCATCCACCTCGCACCCACCATCATGCCTTGCCTGAAGTCTGATAAATCAGGCCGCCTTGCTAAGCGCATGCCTGCCAGTATTTAACCTCAGGACACCAAATACAGACTCTCCGTAAGACATGAGATGTGGACCCCTTTTCCTTCCCCTCTACAGACAATATAGAACGATCTGACTAAGGTACCGTTTGTTTTTGGCAAGTGTGAGTGAGTGGGAAGATTGGAGGCAGGAGCAGAGTGTGTTTGAGAGCAAGGCCCGTCCTGCATGTTAAACACTTATGCAGGAAGACCCCACACACACACACACACACACACACACACACACACACACACACACACACACACACACACACACACACACACACACACACACACACACACGCACACACAGGTATTCTCACCCGAGATATCAAACTCTAGTGATTGAAGCCAGTGATACAACACACATATGAGAAGAAAGTGGGAAGCCGCGACATGCGCGGATCCGATGTATCAAACACGTGCATATGCTTTGTGTGAAACGAACACACCGCGAAGGAGAGCCTCATCCACGGCAACATCAATTCTCTCTCAAGGGGAATGCACAAAAAAAGGAAAATAAATAATGAATAAGAGTTGAAATGAGCTGGTGAATGCTTCATGAATCTAGGACATCATCTCTCAGTCAAGGTTGCTCTTTCTTCCTCTTTTTTCCTTTTTTGTCGAGAAGCTTGACAGGCAGAAGCAATAGTGAGGGGGAGAAAGAGGATATACATTTTGCAGATCCATCACAAGAAACTAATTACATGCGCACTCACTGCTGACAGCTCAAACAACAGAGCTGGGTGAATAAGTGACCCAAAGGCCAAAGAGGTCAACATTTAACCTATGGTAATATGCGACCAGCACTAAAACTGAGCTCTTAACTGAGGTTACATTAAGATGATCCATTAGGTCAGCATACTACACCATTAACAAACCTACCACCGAGAGTTTCCAATGCAGTCATATGGTTGTGCGCACACACACAGATGGAAAACATCTCCCTGACGACACACCAGTGCCTGGCTAGCTAAGCTTTTTGACTCATGATTCATGACTCAATGGAAGAGAACAGCAAACTTTAAACAATAGCAATTTTAAACAATCTCTCCGTGGCTCTGGGCAAAAATCTGATTCCAGAATGGTAGCGTATAGTGTTCTGGTGATGACACCCAAAAACATCAGGACAGCAGACAGTGACCTCTATGCTAGTTGGACCTAGTTGGATGATCTGAAGCCTAGCAGACTTAGAGTTATGAAACAGTATTGCGAGAATTAATGAGATCTGGTGAGCGTAGGTTTGGGCCGATTTATTATATAAAATTTGGGCTTTTTATTTTATTTTAATATATATGTACAAATGTTTGCAGATCCCCCTGCTAATGAATGCATTCAACTAATTTATGTTGCAGGACGTTACTGATACAGATGTGCAAATGCACACACACAGCTTGTCTAATCCCTGTAGGAAAGTATACCAAACAGAATAGGACTCTGGGAGACTATATACGATATAATCCTGGATGGCATAGACTCCAACAAATGTTAGATAAACTCTTTATTAATACCCTTGATTTTGAAAGAAACGATGGATGAGCTGATTGTAGCTGATTTGTTATACAGCTATTACACTTTGGGGTTAGGTCTCAAAGCCAGCCAGTATCAAATTACAAATCAGTCAGTGGCTTACCTTGCTTTGCTTTAATGCCTATGCAGACCTCTAACATACATACAAAATACACCATCCAAATGTGACCCTGTTTACGATTATTGTGTTGCAAAGTATGAACCCTTCACGCTGAGATACTGAAAGATACCTCATGTTTACAATAGTCACAGTTCTGGTAAGCAAATTCAATTTCAATGCATCCTGTCTCACTGATCTGTATTGCAGGGGGCTGTACTGTTTGTGCTCCAACTCACCTTGGATGCGTATGCTTATGTCACGGCTGCGCAGGCCGATGTCATTTCCCACCTCACACCTGTAGACTCCAGAGTCGTTCTTCTGAAGTGGCCTCAGGAACACCAGGGAGTTGTTTACCACATCCACTCCCTGTGGCATTTCCCCGTCCAACCTGAAATGCGCACACATGCGAATACGTTTACAGACACAACTCAGTCACGTCCACGAGAATGGTCATTTCTTTTTGTCTACAGTCTAAATTTGAAGATTAATTTACAATTTTAATGAACAGCTTTATATTACTGCATACAGTGCATTACATTTATAATTACAACTCTGTTTTTTGATTCTCATTATTCTGAAACAACCCATACTGTCAAATCCGAAACAAAGGACAAATCGTCCACTTGGAACTATTAGGCTCTCAGTGACATTTTAGACAGCACAGTGCTGCTGGTTTGTTCAAACATTGTCTCCTAACCATTAAAGAACAGGGTTAAAGGCTGAGATAGTGTGCAGAGAAACAGATGGACTACAGTCTGTAATCATAGAACTACAAAAGTGCTCCTACACAGTAAACATGTTAGTGTTGAGACTTACCATCTTGCATCTGAAATGCTATCTCAAAGTAGTGCTCATTTCACCTTTTTTTAGCATTCTGTTCTCAAACATTCCATTTACTAGACTGACGTGCCAACTTTAAATGTGTGTGCATTTCTGTCATGCTGCTGTGAAACAGCATCACCTCTTTGCACCACGCTGTGCTGTATCTGGGTCTTCGTCTTCTGAAAGACCTTTTATTTAAATGTAAAACAGCCTATTTTTCAACCACTAAAAATGTGCCACATTATTTACTGTTTTAGACATATTTAAGTTTTTTTTTTCCTGAAACTGCACCCCAGGTTTATTTTTAAGTGTTTAAATCACAGCCAAGGGACCGGAACAATGATTGTTCTGATTAAATATGGAGGAGAGACCAGCGTAGTGAAAAGGAAAAAGTCCATTTAAGTGGGGATCAGACAGTTACAAAGAGAGTGATTAGTAGTGTGTGTTCAGCTTCAGGTGGAGTGAGCATCTGCAGTCACAGTGGGCGAACTGGAGCCATGCCTGACTAACGCTACTCAATTGAACCTGTTCCAGAAGCCTTGTGCGATGAGCACAGCACAGACCGTATCGGCACCGACTGTGTGTACACACCTGATCCATCTGAAGTGGTGGGCTGGTGGGTTGGCCTTGGCTCTGCACTTCAGCTGGACATTCTCTCGTCCCACATACCAGTCACCATCATAGCCCACACACAGGATGTCTGGGAGCAGCTGTGGGCGCACACGCACACACACATTCAATTCCAATACCAGAAAAGAAAAGATGGTCGATGGTTAGACCTATTAAAGTGAAAAAATATCGAATGTGAAATTCCTTGAAGCCATGAGTAAAGATTCTCAGAACTCAGTGATATCCTTATAACAGCACATTTACTTTACCATCATTGCTTGAATTTTTAGTGTGAGGAAGATCAAGCTGACTTTTACAACCGGGAAACACACACACACACAACTTTACTATGAACATTACACTAATACTATGTAATACTCTCAAAACAGCAATAATACTGAAAGACTGGCATTCAAGTAACAATTGATTGGTATTGACCAGACCCAAAGAGAGCCAAGAAAACATTCCCCACACTATTAGGCTCCCTCCATCAGTCTGTACTGTAGACACAAGCCAGGCTGTATTTACATGGTCATGTTACTGGTGGCAAACTGAAAGAGATTAATCAAATCAAGCTACGTTTTACGATTCTTTCAGTTTTGGTGAATCTGTGCTTTCTTTCTTTTTTTTTTGCCTCAGCTTGCTGTTCTGGGCATTCCTGACAAGCTGGCGTATTTTAAGTGAAATACAAGAAGTAAACACAAACTTTGCAGCAACTGTAAAAAATATGTAAATGTTATGCAAAGTTCATTGATGATCTTGAAAAATATTTTTTGCAAAGGATTGGAAAAGTTATTACTTATTAACACCTGATTTGACATCCCATTCTGCTAGAAGTCGTTTTGTTCCTATTTGGAAATCTTCTCTTGAAACAAGTTACTTTTAGTCAGGAGACTGTAAGGGGCCATAATGTTTCTTCAACTAAGCTTATGTTGGATTTACATGAATGTTTTGGATCCTTGTCCTGTAATTGAAACATTTATGACATCTACCCGCAACCTATTTGTGTTAAGAGCAGATGTTTAAAAGTTAAGATATTTGACACTCTACAACAGTACTACTGAGAAAGTAAATTAACACTGACAAGTGTTTTTTTTTTTTGCTTCTTTTCATTTAAAACTTTTTCATGTGAGTGTGAGTGAGAGAACACACAAGAGAGTCTTCGTGACACAACTTTGCTTTCCTCATACTGTCTGTTTCCTTAGTGTCCTCTGAGTTCCATCTATATTTCATACAGACCCTCCCACCCCATGCACGCACACAACAGTCTCTGCCACGTGCCCTTCTATAAGGGACTGTAAGAGGGAGTGATGGAACGAAAGAAAGATCAATCATTTCATGTATCAATTTTCTAACCGCACAGAGGAGTTTGAACTCAGCAAATTCTGAGAAGCATTGCATGGAGAATGTACCTGTGCACAGTGTGAGCCTATCCAAGTGTGAGCATGAGCTTACTCAAGTTGTGGCGCAACAGGCAACGCCACCAGCAAGCCACCACACCATGTGGGAGACTGGAGTTCAATTCCCTGTGCAGGAGTAGCTGTGGTCTGATTGTTAGGGAACCAGCATTGTGACTGGAAAGTTACTGGTTGAATCCTGAACTGGCAGAACTTGCTGACTGAAGGGCCCTTGAGCAAGGAGCTGAACTCCCCAGCTGCTCTGCAGTTAGGGCTGCCCACTGCTGCGGGCATGTGCTTACTGCCCCACGGGGTGTACTGGGTTATATTCTTGTGTAGGCCTGGAGCCTGAGCTTACCTGAGCCTGTGTGGAGAGTGAGCTTACTCAAGCCTACACAAGCCTGTGTGGAGCGTGAGCTTACCTAAGCCTGTGTGGAGCATGAGGTTACAGCAGTCAAGCTAATCCTTTATTAAAAATACCATGATCAACTGCACAGTCATATCCACATGGCATGATGTCTTGATGCTGTTACCCCACTGAAGTAATATGGAAAACGGATGTGTGGTGAAGACATGCAGCCATACACTAATTTATAAAAGAAATCAACATGAAAGAAAACACTTTGTTTAGTGCTGGAAACAGAGTATTGAGTCATCAGACTCCAACCTACATATTCACACACACACACACACACACACACACACACACACACACACACACACACACACACACACACACACACACACACACACACACAACAGAGAGAGAGAGAGAGAGAGAAGAGACACTCACACTGAACGTTGATGATGTAAGGGATTCTGAAGTTGCTCTGCAGTGCCGGGTGTTTCACCACACAGGTCAGTGTGTGTCCCTGGGCGCGGCGATTGGGCTGCCAGTTGTAGTGCACCTGAGTGGTGGTGGTGCCATTAGCGTCATCTGCCATGTGGGCCTCAGACGTGCCGTAAAGATCCGTCTCCCAGGAAACTTCAGCTGGGGGACGGGCACGCTCAGCGATGCAAGTCGCAACCGTGGTCTCATTCCCACCATCCATCAGAGCTGTGGAACCGGCAGATATGTAAACCTTGGGCTCCACTGTAAGAGATAGAGGAAAATAACAAGAAATAGAGCTTAGAAGACTTTATCATATCCAGATACAGCCTTGAGAAAAACATTTGTAAAACCTAAGGGACTCTTATCTTGGCTTAGGTAGCACTAACAACAACAATTAGAGATGGCATAGACTTCAGACTCTTCTGACTTCATAAGAAGCTGTAAAATAAGAAATAACGGGAAAAGCTTACAAAGGAATTTCCAAAGATCCCTACACAAGTCCGCCAGCTTACAAACAAATTCTGTGATTCAGCACCACTGCTAATCCCCCTGTTCACGGCAGGTCACTCCTGAATAAAACAGTGCTTTACAAACAAACAGCACTTTGAAGTTTGAAGTTTGCTAAAAACACCTGGAAGTTCCATGGGGATGATGGAACAATGCTCTGCAGACAGATGAGACAAAACCACACTATATACCACCACCAAAGCCACATTCCAGCTGTAAAGCATGGTGGAGGGGGGTATGGTATTGGGCTGCTTTTCTGCTTTTAGACCTGGAAGGCTTGCAATCATGGAGGTTCCAGTCAATGTACAAGCAGAAGTGTAAAAGCATCTGTTTGCAATATAAAACTAAAGCAGAGAGCCATGCAACAGCAATCAAATGAGAATCTTGACCTCAAATCCAAGACGTCCACCAGCAGCTACTGAACATTTTTTACAGATAAATGATCGTTTCAGTTAGGTATCTCAAATGAGTATTCACACCCCTTTTCCCAATCAAACAACCTTGAAATTTAAAAACATTTCTTCAGATGTTGCATTTGTTTAGGTATGGTAGTAGTGAGAAAATGAGTTGTGAACCCTTTGGAATTATTGGGATTTACTGTATATTATACCAGCATGTCTATGCAGAAAGAGTGCACATTAGAGAGGGCAAATAAGAACAAAGATTTGAGAGATGATTAACTGAACAAGTAAAGACATCTCAGGATAGAGTCCAGCACAAATAAAGAAAAAGCCTCAGTCTTATGAATTACTCTCATGTGCTGCCAATAGCCAACTGATAAGCAGGAGTGAGAAAATAAAGATTCTCTGAAAGTAGGAAGAAAAAAAAAAAAAAAAAAAAAAATGGCCATCAGCTTGAAAAACAGTCGCGGTCACTGCTGGCTGCAAGCAAGCTCCGTTTCTCATCACTCTCCCTGAATGCTTTTCCAGAGGAGCTGAAATGAACTGTTTGACCAGTTTGTCCAGTGAGAAGGTTAGGGTGCTTCAGAGCTGTTAGATATGAATTGTATTTCTGAATATTGAAAGTGCAATATGCACTATAATAAGTGCAACATCAATAACGGTGAATTAATACTGTGAAATGAATGGAGATAGAACTGCATTATTTTGAACAAAACTAAAAATGCCTTGAATCAGGACTACACCATCGAGATGAAGGACTAGTACTGTGATTGAGAACGTAATCTTTTCAAAATATTAATAATACATTTTCAATGCATTACCATCAACATGAACTAACAGATACAAAATAAGCCTTCATTATATCAACCAAAATAATTCATGTGCTCAAATTAATATCTTGATGGAAAGGTTTTGTGCTCATTGCCAGGTGGTGCCTATCATGAGTGAGGCATGACAGTGGGTACCAGATGAATGGGGCATTGAATTTCCATATTTGCGGATATTTAACATTCCGCAATGTCATGTGTGTCCCGGGAATACATCATAGAAGGCATTACCACTCACCAGGCAGCATCTGGCTAGAACTTTCTATACAAACAGACTAGGGCTGCTGCAATAAGTTGGCATAACTGGAGACGTAAACACGGACAATGCACGCGTCAATATTACAAGTTTAAAAACGAATATTCATTTTGTACCTTCTTCTAAAAGAATTCATTTCAAATAATACATTCTTTTTATTTATATATCTCCTGTTTGCATTAGGCTTCCGTCATTGGTCAGCTCCTTTCAATGCTGCAGTTTAAACAATAATGTCAGCTGAGAAACAGGTTTTGAAAGTTTTTTGTGTGACAATGTCAATATCCTAGCCATCTGCAATACTAGAATACTGAGGCCCATTCGGTGATAATGAATAACAAATGATACAGTTTACGGCTCTGCATGGATCAGATTGCTCGGAAGGAGTCAGGGGAGCACAATGAATCCTGCAGTGTTCAGCCTGACATGACCATCAGGATCATGGGGCATACTCCCTTCCTGTTTCCCCACTAACTACAGTCCACCTTCATTCATTCACTCACTCAGCATCGTTTCTCTTTTTCCATCCCCCACCACCCCGCTCCCTCTCGTGGAATCTTTCCATTCCCGTCTGACCTTCACAGACAGAGAAACAGCAGCAGCAGCTGAGCTTTTCTTGTTACCTCTACTGAGTATACACATCTGAGCATGCTAGATGTCACACATGCTTGTGACTATACGCATGTACTGTACTTCAGCCCTACACATACAGTATACATCCAAATGTTTGTGGATATCCTTCTTAATGAATGATTCTAACTACTTTGAGTTGCATCTATTGCCGACAGATGTGCAAATGAACAGCTTGTCTAGTCTCTGGAGAGAAGGTACCCCTTTGAGAAGTTTGGACTAACTTTATGTAGTTCCGTTTCTGCTATACTGTACAAATATAAAGCATCACAGTCATGCCAGAAACACTGCACTCCACTTTTGCCGTTTTTCACTTTTCAGTATATGAAATGAAGCTGGCTGTTCTTTACACGTCCAAATATGAACCAAAAGAAATGCTCTGAATTGCATGAATAAAACACCAGTATCCCAAAAGAGCACAACATTAGCCAAGTTAGTGGGGTTCGTGCACCAGCAACAGGCCTTCACAACCGCTAGTCTAAGCATGCTGGTTACAGGCCTTATCCCACATTGCTACTACAGTGTTAACTACAGGCATCATCTAAAATCACTAGTGCAGCATTAGCACAATGGCCATGGACCTTTTCTAAATCACTAGTGTAGCATTACCATGCTGGCTACAGGCCTCCACCCACAGCACTACCACAGCATTAGTGTGCCAGAAAATGGGTCTTGTTGCACTTTGCTACCATGGTAATCGCACTTCTTTTAAGCTTGGCCCCTTTTCACCACTGACATCAAATCCCATGAACTAAACAAACCCTGAAACTTTTTGAGATTCATGGGCAAGCAGACTTCAGATTTTGGAGATACAAAGTTTTGCCGTGACTGCGTCAAACTGAAGGTTTTTGATGAATATTTTAAATAAAACAAACTATTGTTCTAAGGGACGCCTTCGTCACACCCACTATATACAAAATAGAAGCACTGAGCATGAAAAATCCCAATGAACTATTTGCTACTCACTTTCATTGTCTGTTAGTCACGTTAACGTTTTTGGAACAAACTACTCCCCTAAGCTAGCCCACACGACCCCAACTCATGGAGGACCCCTAAAAATAGAGGGGCATCTTTCCCCCTTATACCCCTCTACCTACTACACCCAGCCTCTACATTCCTCCTGCTCTAATTATAGCTCTTGCGTGTTGTGTCCCCCACCCCCCCTCCCTTTGCTCTTTCTCTGTTCACTTGCCGACTGTATTCTTTCCTGCAATACTTCTCTCCGTCTCTCTCTCTTCTTTTATTACATGCTTTTTGCAACAGCAGTCCCTCTCCATCATGCACCCTTTCATTCAAGTTCAGTTTCGGTGTCTCGGTAGCTTAATCACTTCTAGTGATTCATCTCTGGCTAGTCTTTCTCACTACTCAGAGCTCCACTTTCCCTTCTTTTCTCGTCTTTATTGCACATGCACTCATTTCTAGCCCACCGAGGGCAGACTGGCTCTCTTGCACACGCCTCCACAACATTATGATGCATTATTAATCAAGTTAACTCAAGGCACTCTCTCTTACATATAAAATCCACGCACGCACACACACACCCCCATTCAGCTCTCTGTGCATTTTGTGAGGAGCTCCAGCTGAGCAGATGGGTTGCAGGAGAGGGGCTGACGTCATGTTGTTCTATGCAAGCGCTCGCCCATCTCCCCAAACACTGCTCCCAACCCTGCCCTGCAGTCACTCGCTCTCCTTCTGACGCGCATGCACAAATATACACACACACCAGCAGCTCCGTAAGCAAGCTGTGATACAAACACATGCCAACATTGTATTTTCCGTTTCTAGAGGATACACACGCAAAAACTTTGTCACGCCACTTTAGCCCTAATATGTGCAAGTCACGCTCCAACAGCCGGACCGCATTATCGTTTTTCATCTGGGCTAACGAGACAGAGTCCTGCAACGGCTAGAGGAGCTAGGGGATTAGCTCCAGACTAGTCTCAGCCTCAGACAGGAACCATCTGATGTTGTCAGCATGTTGCACGAATGGTGGGTTTTGGACATTCCTCATAAACTCAGGAATTTCAGAGTTCCCCGAAAGGAACTGAAAAAAAGTTCCACACACACACAGTCCAGTTATAGCAACATAATGTTGCATTTCTATCAAAGTCATTACAATTCTCCTCGGGAAAGAAAGGCTGATACTGTACTATGTAACTTTGGTAAAACTACCAAAGATCTTAGAGAAATCTGATGGGAACTTCTAATGAAAGTTATTATATAGTTAGTATAATTTTATATTATATAGTTAGTATAATTATTATACTACCATTTCAATCCATGTCGCTAAGCCTGATAACTGAAGAATGTGTATCATAAGGCGATGGTAACGTGATTTCTATTCACAGAAGTGGTGTAAAAATGAATTACACCTGTAGAGGGAGCTCAGCAGCAAACCTTGCATAATTCAGCTTTAATGAGTCATGGAGCATCACCAGACAGCATGCATTAATATATGCTAGATCAGAGGTCTCCAACAGGTCCAGACCCAAAAGTTGTCGTTTCTGTCCCCGGACCTATAACTGATACAGTATTGAGAACGAGGGCTGGGTACCGTGACTGATTCTATTCCAATTCACAAGGTCTCAATTTGACTGCCAATTTGATTTGATTCAATATTGATTGGCATATCTCACTTAAAATAACAGGTTTTCAGCAGCACAAACTGCAATGCTGAAATATACTGTTATAATAGCTAGAATAAAGTTAATAAGCGCCATTCATGCTGTTCATTACAAAACAATTATACTTATTCAAACTGTCCTCCTCCTCAATTGTTCAACTCATTATGAGGCTGCTCTGCCTCTCTAATTTTCTCCAGAAGGTTCTCCAATGTTTGATCTGCAGCTCACTAGTTATTTTATTGTTTAATACATCTCCTATTCATTCAATTCTTACGGCTTGATTGGATAGTGGAAATGCAGTAGTAAATGTGTACATATATAGTGACATTGTCTACCGGAGTCAGAGGGAGAGATATTGGCCTCCTCTCCATCACTTTGTGGGTGGATTGCACTCTCTCCCCACATCAGACACAATGGGATGCTGGTCAGCACAGGCCTCTGTTAGCCATTGCATCAGAGCCGGGGACACGGTGCTTGTCTTGTTTTCACCCTCCTAGTGTCAGGAGCATCACACGTTATAGGCGGAGGGATAACGGGGTTGGGGAATTGGCACTTCCAAATTCGTGGAGAGAAAATTGGGGGTAATAAAAATTAAAAACAAAAACAAAACAACATAGAAAGCCATTTGCTGCAGACATCAATCAGACCCTCCATCAGTAGGTAAAAGTCTGACACACAGACACTTACCGAGCACACTGACCGTAGTGGAGGCCTGTGTGTTGCCCAGAGGAAACGTGGCCACTTTGCAGGTGTAGATGCCGATGTCAGCAAAGCCCACGTCCTCCAGAACAATTGTGGCATCATGGGTAGAGGGTGAGCGGAAGGACAGGCGCCGCACATACTCTGGTGGGATGGAGATGCCGAACATGGGGTTATATACAGCCAGAGTGACTGAACCTGAGGGAAGCTTCCTCTCCCATGAGCTCTGAGTGAGGCTTAGGTTAGAGTCCACCTGGATCCTGCAGCCCAGAGTAACATTCTTCCCCAACACTGCACTGACCTTCGGAGGGACCACCACCTGACTGCCACACACACCTGAGAAAGAGAATAAGAGACAAAATCATTGATTTAGAGGAGTAGATGCAGACAGAGTTAGAGGCAGAGATGGAGAAAGAATATTGAAGTAGAGGCAGCAAGAAATAAAAAAAGTGAGGCAGAGAGAGAAAGGGGGGGGGGTGGCACTGGCAGAGACAGGTACAGAGGCAGACCGCTAGACAGGCAGAGGTAGACAGAAGTTGTAGAAATAAAGAGGGAGAAACAGATGGATAGAGGGGTAAAGAAGAAGTGCGAGAGGTATAGAAATATAGACATAGAGGTGGAGAGAGAGATAGACAGGTTTATAGTACACTTGATCATGAAGGTCACATGTTTGAAATGCATTCTGCAATAAAGCTCCAGAATCTGCACACCATCTCGTCTGATAAATCCCGCTTTATCCCGTTAGAGCTGTGATCAATCGGACACCAGGTCAGTCAGCACTACTTCTAATTCCTCTCTAGAAAAGTCCATTCTGCTTAGCCTACATATCAGGGGAATGAGGTTTTTACACGGGAAAAGCACAGCAACCACTGGATGCAATTTGTTGAGTGGTGAAAAAAAGGGCAGAAAATAAAGCCGGAGTTGCTGGGGCCTTATAAAGAGCTCCAGAGGAGCCAAAATTAGTGCTCACCTAAAACTTTCTGAAAACTCCTCACGCAAGGCTTTTCCAAAACAGTCGCATGAGGAGACGGGACCGGAACAATGAGGTAACTGTAGGCAAAGCTGTCGAAGAATGCAGAGAGGGCACAAACAATAAAAAGCATGTTGCAGGTAACTGTGCCGCCTCAATAAAGAAGAAAAAAATGTAACATGGGAATTCACCACAATCCTTTCCCTGTTCTGTCCATCCCTACTTTCCTCTCTTTCCCTCCCTCTCTCCATCTTTTTAACTGCTTGCTTCCTCTCCATCTGCTACCTTCCAGCACTCGGTCCCTCTCCATCACTTTTTCCTCTTTCCCTTCACTGAACAAAAGCCTAATTATGTCTGTGAGAGGGTGTGTGTGAAGGAGAGAAGTGAGAGAAAAAAAACCCCAAAAAAACCCCAAAAAAAAAAAACACGAGAGCACGATGACGAACAAAAAAGTGGCGAGATGAGATGGGAGGACAAGACGAGAGACAAAACCTACAGCATGCCAAGGAGACAACAGAGGCCACGTGAGGACATGAGTGTCTTGTGTTACACTCAAGACAGCTGTGCTCACGGCAGCCAAAACTGTCCATATATACACACACAAATACCTCCAGCACGCTCACACACACACACTGGGTCACGCACAGACATTCTCTTCATGTGGTGGCAAGCAGGGGGAGGGTGGATAGTCTCTGCGGGGAAGTAGATGGAATCTGGATGAGTTGCGTTTCAGTCTGCAATGCATTCCCACATCTTTTATAGATCAGGCAAGTGAAGGAGGTTCCAGTCAAACACAAACACACTTACACGCTGTCTGAGAAGCCATGAGCTACAAGCTGTTGCTGCTGCTCCAGTCCCTTATTACTGAAACCTGTTGACCTGCCAACAGGACCTTCTGTTGGCCTCTGTGAGTAGAGGCTACACACCTATGCCAAATCTCAACAAGCCAAGGATTGATGTGTTGCTCCTCAACTGGGCAACTGGGTAATTGGGATTGAGCTGGACCACCGATTGACTCTATGATCACTATGACCTGAGCATTGCAGGTTGGAATCGCAGCCGGAGAGCAATATTGGCCACGCTCCATCTGGTTGGGTAGGAGCATCCACACCCTGGTTGGCACAGGTATTTGTTAGCCATTGTATTGGCCAACAGCTGGGGACCTGCTGCTTTCTTCAGAGGGAGTTGGCTGTCCAGCAGTGATGCGATGGCAGCAGTTCGAAAAGATGCAGCGGCTGGTGTCAAATACATCAGAGGATACATGTGCTGGTTTTCACCATCCTAGCATCGAGTGCATCGTATGAGAGGGCTAATGGTATTGGGTTTTCCCTATGTGAGGTTCCCCTGGTTGTTCCAGATTCCACCCAGCTCCCAAAAATTCATAGGCGAGTTAGTGCAAGTGAATGTGTGTGGTACCCTGCAATGGACCGACACTCTAGAATCACTGGACAATAATTCCATGTAGGCGCCAAGCCTAGCACTACTAGGATGGATTGACTCATACATTCCTTTATAATGGCTGCCCTGGTTCCAATCAGTGTTCAGAGGTGCTGATGACTGGATAAGATGGTGTGTGTTCCTCAAACCCAGTCCTGATAGCCCCACTATCCTGCACATTTAGTTGATTCCCTGCTTTCAACACACCAGATTCAACCAATCAAAGAGTTGCAGAGGGTGTTTTAAGGCAGAGAATCCACTAAAATGTGCAGGGGTGGGGCTGCCAGGACTAGTTTTGAGACACACTGCTTTAGGGGGTTTAATACTGGGAGTGAGTGAAATAACCAGTATACGATGTGTAAATCTTGTCCACTTTCAATACAATTTGAAAATGTTCATAGCCTATATGTGCTGAAGGAGCTAGCAGGTTTTCTAGGGGTATTATTTCATATTTCTGATGTGTCCAGAATCGTTTACCACTTGCTTTCCATCACAGAAGAACACTTTCTTCTGCATCTTACCTTGTTTTGTTCTAAAAGAAACCCAGCAGTAATGGAGGACAAAGGGAATCAGACATGCTGTAGATCAGGGGTCACCATGCCTGCTCCTGGAGAGCAACCGTCCTGCAGGTTTAAACTCCAACCCACACCTAACACACCACATTCTGCCAATCAAGAACTTCTGAAGGCAGTAATTAGTTGGATCAGGTGGGGTGGATTAGGGTTGAACCTAAAGTCTGAAGGATGGTAGCTCTCCAGGAGCAGGGTTGGTGACCCATGCAGTAGATTAACAATATGTCATTTTATTTTCACCTTAAATATAAGATAGCTGAGAGCATATAAACACAAACAAAACCAAACCAAGAGTACAGCTGCCTCCTCCTCCTCATCTGTCTTTTCTGGGTATGCAAGTGGGTAGTGTAAACGTGTGTATCCTCCGCTGGAAGCTTTTAGCAGCTGTTTGAAGCCACATTTGTCATTTCTTCCAGCATTTGGAGAGCCAGCAAGGTGGGGTCAAAAAAATCACATTCCAGGTCATGGAAGAGAGGAGGAGAATCATGAGGAAAGAACAATCACTTTTACAGTTTGTGGATGTAGCCTGACAGAATGAGGATGTGCTCAATCTCCTCACGCTAGTTAAAATAATGCCAAACGATCTTCCTGTCTCCTCTGAGTAAACGCTGGTTCTCTTACTACTGAACATTTCTTCTTTCAAATGTTTCAAAGAAACGGGAGGCTTGTAAATCTGGACAAATATATTTTCTAAAAGTATATTATAGTGGTAATTACAGTTTCGGAGTCTTCTGTTTGGTCCTAGGCTGTGTGCTCCGTTCACGTGACATCTGCTCAATCTGTATGTTTTTGCTGCAGCTCTGCATTGCGACTGTAGTAATTATTACTGTAAAAAGAAACAATAATGCCCCACACACATGCATCCTGAACAGTTGTCAACAGTTGCAATGATGTCACCAAATATTATATTACTTGCCAACAAATTTGGTCATCAGTTTTTAGAATAGGGGTTAGGGGGTTGCACCACTACTGCTAAGCATGGGATTGTATCTGAAAAGCATTTTTTATTCATCTGCTGCTACAGATGCAGTTTTGTTTTGTAAATGGTTTTACATATTATGATCCAATATTGCGTAGTGGCCTACCTGTACATTTTGTGTAGGGGCTACTACACAAAAGCTGAATAGTGGAAGTTTTTAGTATAACTGCATTACTGAATTTTTAATGGCTGATTCCAGTTTCTTTATTTAGGCCTTTTCCACGGACACAAATCTTACACCAGCACATTTACAAGACTTTTATTTTGAAAAAGTTGCAATATAATAGTATTAGGGTCAAGCTAGCATTTAAAATAGAGCTACATGGAAAGTAAGGGGCAATTTCATCACCTGCTTGCAAACATCAGAATAATCATTTGGCCAAAAGCAGACGCACTGCAACAAAAATTGTTCAATTCCAAACTTGGCCAATTACAACGGAGCACTTCTGGTTTTCAGCAGACACAGCAGAGCTGTTCACCACCCACATATGCAGAAGCACCATTTTTCCTAATCACTCGTGCTTTTGTGTTTAGCTCAATAGGAATGCTGTAGCAGGCTGGGAATCTTACAAGTCAATCAGTGATTATAATATTGGGATAACCCCAGGCCGTTCCCATAGAGGACTAATCAGACATTTTAAAGTGGTCACACCAACATTTGGGATTGCTTTCTTAAGAAATACTGGAAGATGCTTCAAGGAACCAAAATTTGCCCCTTCATAGCATATTTCAAAGAACTCCCACACCTTTATTTGTTAGTTGTGTATGTGAACTGACAGACTTCAAAAATACCCACGTAACCCATGCATGTTTTCTTTACACGAGAATATCTGTGCACAATAGCTGGCCGACAGCTGACCCGAAACGGAAAATTAAAACCAGCGCTTCATGGAATCACTGTGTTGTGGTCCAGTCAGCGCAACACTTCAAAGTATCTGGATTCAATCCCTTATTTTCCCAGTTCACTGTAAGACTATCCACATCATGTTCTGATCACTGGTTCCTCTGAGTGGTAGAGTGAGGGAGAGGTGGCGAGAGACACTGGAAAGTCAACGATGAGACGCATGAGAACAGAATGAGAAAGGAGACAACTGTAAAAGCACTGGGCGAAGATCAGGAGAGGAAATGTTATTCTGCAAAACTCGAACGCAAAATCTGGCTGGAAAGAAGTCAAACAAATAAATAGAGATGCAGTACACACACGCACACACACACACACACACAGACACACATCCTCCTCAAAGGACAGCACTAATTGCAACAAGCTGCCGGTCAGAAGACGTAATCGTAAATCAGAACCCGCCACATTGCTTGGCAACAACCTCCAAACACTCTGCATGTCCGTCTGCTCCTGCCAACAACAACCCCCAATCTGAACGAAGGCAGGGAAAGAGTGAGACGGCAAAATGTGCGGAGAAAGCGGAAGACAAGAGGGAGGCGTGATGGAAGATGGAAACAATGGGGACAGCCTCATTAGGAGCTTAAGCTGAGCATAGCTCAGGGATGACTTCACAGAAGAGGTGGTGGCGGTAGTGGTGATTTACTTGGCCTGGAACCAGCGGCAAGTAAACAAAAGAGATAAAAATGACCAAACATGGGCACAGACACACCCACAAAACCATCAGCTCTCGTTCTCTACCTCTGTCTCGCTCTCCCTCCCCAAAGGGCTTTATGTTTTTCAACACAAAACCAAATGCTTACCCACACTGCTATCATATTCACAATATGATCCTCTTTGCTCAGTTCTGATTGCTTTTTGTTGCCAAGATCTGACCATTCTGCCTTGAATAAGACTGGGCAGACACTTGTAAAAAAGCCCGATTGCACATTTCCAGCACCATCTTTAAGGACGCTTATCATTGTAAATACAAATGTTCAGTCACGTCCCATGTGGGTTGTGAAGCATCATCAGTCAGTACCATCTCTGATACAATCTTAGTGGACGTAAGTATTGTTCACACTGGAAAATCAGAACATTGGATAACCACCTGGCAGTTCCAGTTCAGTGATGTGATGATTTTCCAACTTTGCTTGCCAGTCAGTTGACTGGGTCCAAATGAATGCTCCATTTACACCGTTTTCCTCTTTTCTACATTCTTTTCATCAGCTCTGTACCACACAGAAGCATTTTGTAGTTCTCTAATTACAGACTGTAGTTCATCAATTCCTCTTCACCCTAACTTTCAATGGTCAGGATCCCACACGACCACCACACAGCAGGTATTACGTGGGTGATGGGTCACTCTCAGCACTGCAGTGACACGGACATGGTGGTGCTGTGTTTGTGGATGTTGCACTGGTTTGAGTGGATCAGACATTGTAGTGCTGCTGGAGTGTTTAAACCCCTCAGTGCCACAGCTGGACTGAACTGCCCACCTACAAGAAATATCTAAGTCTTCCTGTACTGTCTCCGACTTTACATCTACAAGGTGGAGCAACTAGGTGGGAGTGTCCAGTAGAGTGGACAGTGAGTGGAAACTGTTTAAACACACCAGCAGCACTGCTGTGTCGGATGCATTTTCTACTGCAGGGTGAAATGGTTACTAAGGCAGTGCAGAAAGTGCACAGCGACTCGTAACTATGTCATCAGATGTGTCCAGTTTCACATAAATAAGGTTTAAGTTCATTTCTGTTCATGGAATAAAGTTAAATGAAAAAGTTAGCCAACACTAGGTACCTTACTAAAGCAGTATTTCATTTTTTAAACACTGCTTAAAGTGCCTGAATGAATCATACTTGTCCGAAACCACAGCAAAGAAGTCATTTTATAGATGCAGTTTGCCAAAAATGCTGGAATCCACATAAAACAAGAATGTTTATAATTAAGTCAACGAGGTTTGACGCGAGTGTCTGGCGACTGGCTTGCAGTTAGGACTCCTCTAACCCTGGACCTGGCAACACCAAGGTGCGGCAAATGTGGAGCCAATCAGCAGATCCCTACATCATTAAGCCCTCCCCACAAACTGTAGCCCCAAGTCCGCTTAGCTAACCATGTTGAGCAAACCAGGCTCACCTAGCACGTTTTGTAAGCATTCCATGCAAAACAGTGTCCATGTGGAAAAGCCACCAGAACGGTACCCTTTGTTCTCAGAACTGTTCGGCCCTGCAGCGGACCACCAGCCAAGCATTCCTGCATAAAAAGGCACTTCACTCCACTTCAATCCTTGTAATGTGAACATGGCTCAACTCAGCAGGCTGTAAGGGGGGGGTGAAGACTGGCGCTTGTCCTGAACCCACCCCATTCTTCCAACAACATTCTCTCACAGTGCTCTGCTGACACCTCCTTGCTGAGCCTCTTGCTCCACACCTACATTAAGCATCTGTTTGATCCCACTACAAACCACAGCCTCACCTCATGTTAAGAGATTTGTAATTGTGAGAGGTTTCCCTCAACACCGTAGGTCAGATTAATTCTGCTGCTGTGTCCATAGTGGCAAAGCCATCATCAAGCCTGCTTCCTGCAGTCAGAGAACAAGAGATTTTGGGGAGGATGCTCATAGAATTGCTACACGGTTATAATTATAACCAGATCCCCAGGGAAATTATTGCTCTTACTTTGGATTTTGGGAGAAGCTTGCTTAAACCATTATTACTGATGATGATCTGCTTGCCCTCCTGAACTTCAATGTTCCCTAAGCCTTAACTTCATTTCAAAAAGTATGTTGTGTTTCACTAATTAAATGCTTCAGTGCCCTAAAATGAAACATGGCTCAGGAGAGTTGTTGAAAACAGACAGCTTTCAGGGACTGGAGCCCTTTTATGAACCAGTTACTGAATTACGTCATCTAATAACTGGCTTGTACAGTCACAAGTGCCCTGGAAAAAAAAAAAATGCACAGATGTTCCACAGTGCTTGGTGTGCTATAGGATTGTGTACAAGATAGATAAGGGTTCTTCACTCATTGAACACCTTAATAGGAACACATGTTCAAAAACCTCACTCGTGCAATTATCTAAATCAGTGAATCGTGTTGCAGCACTGCAGTGTATAAAATCCAGCCAGCAGCTTCAGGTACTATCAGGTCATTGAGAGTACACCGAGCTGTACAAGTGTTGAGCAGCATCTCAGAATGCACAGCAGCTCAAATCTTGGGGTTCCACTTCCACCTCAGCCAATAAAAGAGAGCTGAAGATGTGGTGGCCACAGGCCACAGAGAAACGGAACTCTGGTCTCAACCTGCCTTGGGTCAACAGTCCAGGCCGGTGGATGTATGGCGATAGTGCTAATAATGTGGCATATTTTAAATGGATCGATTTTGGCTAGTTTCAACTCAATTCACTTCTGAGTCATGATGGACACCAGCTATTAGACTCAGGACACCATTAATGGTAACGAACAGTCAGCAGCCGTGTGGAATTTCCCTGAAGGTAAATGAGAGTTTAGACTCTGCAGGGTAGATCGGTTTTCCATCAGAACATAGAAACATATGTTGTATAAAATTATGGAAACAGCTGTTTGACAGGAGGGAGAACTGCAGGGTTTTTTCTTTGTTTTAAAGAGGATGTTCAAAACCAAGAGGAGGTTAGTGCTAATTCACCCACAAAACATTTTAAACTAATTCACAGTGTCTTCACTACTCTGTCAGCTACTAATGTGAAATAACTAGTATATAACCACAGAGATCAGTATATCAGGTGTATACTACATCATGGTCCACAGACCCATCCTTAGGGGGGGGCAGTAGTCAAGAGTGGGCCAGAAATGCCACTTTAAATTAAAAAAAAAAAAAAAAAAAAAAAAAAAGAGGAAGAGAAATTTGTTGATTATGATTTTGTATACTTTTGGGGTTCATGTGTAAATCTAGACAATCTAATACAGCACACTATTAATAAATGCTGATTTTCCACTGTTAATTCACAAAAGGTACACAAGATGTATTGTTTAAACAAGCACCGCTATGATTGATTCCTGTTTCACTGGCTCAGTCGCTGCTCGGAAACATCCAGTTTAGGATAGTACATCTTCGCCTTGTTTAGCCTTTCAACATGGTGAACTGACTTTCAATAACAATAAACTGGACAGAATTCAGAACATAATAGCTGACCATTTGATTCAATATCATAACTGCATCAAAACTGGGCTGGCAGACTTTCACAGCATCTGAAACAGTTCTCGCAGCAGGATCAACACTCCACCCGGCACGCTCTTCCAACACACACAGCTGTCTTCTAATGAAAACAGCGGACACTAAATTGACCTTACTGACCGCAGTTTACAGAAAGGGGGAAAAAAAAAATGATTGAGTTACAGTGCGTGTTTGAAACATATGAAGAAACATGTAAACTTTTGTTCTTTGAAAGAATAAAATAATTTCAAAATTTACCTGTAAAGCAAGGAAAATCTAAATTCTGAGCCAAAATTATATACGTGTGTGTGTGTGTGTGTGTGTGTGTGTGTGTGTGTGTGTGTGTGTGTGTGTGTGTGTGTGTGTGTTGCCAAAACGGGTATTTTCTCACGTGCGTGAAGTAGGGCTGCTCAATATATAGTTTCAGTATAGTTAGTGCAGTGTGTGCATATATAGTCACGTCACATGATGTGCAATATCCTGTGCAATGTAAAATATGAAATTTTAAATAAAATTTTCCTGCTTGATATGAAGGAATATTCACGGTTCTCTACCAGAGGCAGTTTTTCTTTCCAGTATTGTGCAGGTAGTATGAACTCCGTTCTGGCTGTTCAGACAAAGGTTGCATTGATTGTATACATATTGGACTTCACTGCCACATATGAAATAACCCAAATCTGTGTTCAAAATTTTATATTCAATTTGGTTTTGACAGAGCGAAACATCTGTATTAAACTGAAACGAAAATGGACACTGGTAACTTCAATCTGCAGTGCAAACAGTAAAAGCATGCCATCCCACACTTTCAAAGAAGTAACACCATGTAAGGCTTTGGCATCTCCTGAAGAGGACAGATGCTTACACTAGTGCACCATTTGGCAGAGAGCAGTATGTAAATTGATTATGAAGCGGCATTACCTAAGCATGAGAAGGTTGCGAGCTGTGAGGTGCTACCTTGAGAGTGTGGCTGAGTACTGGTCAGCAAGCTCATGGCAAAGTGACGACGCTCGTGTGATATCGCAAGGCACGATCCTGGCACATGGACGGGATTTTCCATTTACAACCTTCTGTAAGCACTTAACATTCCCCAATGTCACGTGTGCTGGGACTACATCATAGAACCAATTCTGGACAGTCTGGGCTTGATGGTGTACCATTCCTGTTGGAATATCGCATTATTGTGGGGGTACATGAAACATAGCAAATCCCAGCAGTGACATGTTTAGGCAGAACAGTCAACCCAACACGTCATGAGAATACACCCCACACCAGTATGGAATCACCACCAGCTGGCACAGTGCCTTATTGACAACTTGGGCTCCTGGCTTCATTGTCTCACAGCTTCACACAAACCCTACCATCAGTTGAACACAGGTTCTGTGACTCATTAGATCTTGTCACATGTTGCAAGTCGTTTATGGCCTTTTAGCAACTGCACAAACCAAGGCAAAGTGTTGTTTATGGTTTTGTGGTGTTGACAGAAGCACTCTGGTGGACCTTCTGCTCCCATATCACATGGAAGCTAAAGAACACTGCACTGACCTGCAGGTTATGCATCTGGGGCCTCCTGCACTGAGTATAACTACTGTCTTTACTAGAGAAAAGACATGCGTGCGCACACGCACACGCACACACACACACACACACACACACACACACACACACACACACACACACACACACACACACACACACACACACAAATAAATCTATAAAAGTAAGGTAAGGACAGCAAAAGTAGTGAGCCATCCTGACAGCAAGGACACAGAGCTCCCAGCGGAGAGCATGTACTCCCCATTCTGCTTCAGTCAGCTGTCCTTTCATAAGCACTACCCACCTGCGAGGTGTGCTAGGCATGTGAGTGTGTGATCGCGTGCAGCGGGAATGGGGTTAAACACACTTCACATTCGTCGCCGGTCACGGCTGGGTTTACTGTGATTCAGCAGCTTCCTCACAATTTTCACCCATTTTTTCCCTCCTAGTCGGAGAACGAGAAAGTTGAGGGAGAAGTAAATGAGAAAAATGACAGAAAGGAGACAAGAACAAAGAGGGAGAGAGAAAGTGTGTGTGTGTGTGTGGGGGGGGGTACAAAGAGGAGAGGGCAAGAAGTAAATGATAGAGGAGAGAGAGCGCAAGAGAAATAAATGAGGTCAAGAGGTGAAGCTGTTTGCTACCATAGATGGGTGTCACCTTCACCCTGTGCTCATTTTAACGGACACACACACAGACACACACAGACACACACAGACACACACAGACACACACAGACACACACAGACACACACTTCCAGACGTGACCATGCTGGCCAGGACCGGATGAACTCTCAATAACAATATCTGTTCCTGCAAATTCAGCCCTCGTCATCAAATGATCTTAGATAATCCATAGTTACGCGAGTCTTTTCCCTGCATGACCCAGGATCAACCTACCATTCAGCTGCAGGAAAACTACACAGTCTGTTTTTACGATGCTGTCACAGAGGCTGCTTGCAAATATGTCCCGGGCCAGAGTGGCAAAGTCTACTCCCTGTTAAAGTAACACATTCAAATCAAAGTTACAGATTTTCCCCCTAATGGGAAATATATCAGCTAAACCCATCAGCCAAGACCTTCACCGTCCCGAGCCTATAAACTGGATAAATGGAAAACGCAGAGCTGAAATCTAATCTCATGTATTTGCCTGTACTTTGATAAGGGTGTCTTGCGCTGTCAGAAATCACATAAGTAAATAATTTCTTAACAACTGGACACAGTTTAAGGTGAGTGTGTGGTGATTTAAGACTCCTCACATCACAAGTATTGTGTTATGAGGAAAATGAGAAGAAATAGGGTGTTTTGCTCTCTTTTTTATAAGAATAAGAGTCTTGAGAAGGGATAAAACTGATACAAAAATAATACTTTTATTTGAATTAATATCAAGTATTTCAGCTGAAAAACACCCTGGATGATCAATATCCAAAAAAGGCACAAATACACTTATCATCTAACTTTTTGGCAAATAAAAGTACATGCAAACATTCCACAAATTGGTCTAAGGATATAAAGGATGATATGGTCTGCATGATGCCAACAATCAAAGTTGGATGATATTTGGAGGGAAAAGTTTCAGAGGATCAGAGATAATTGAAATAACCTGTAAACCTTTTCTGATCAGTATAAACACGTTTCAGTTACATGTTCTGTGTTCCCCTCGGAAAACACAGACTTAGTTAAGCCAGTTAAGCAATTGCTAAGTAAAAAATGTGACTTCATAAGCGTCCATCTTCCGGACATCGACCCAGGCACAGATGTTCCTGTGTGAGTAACATCTGGGTAAATGGTGAAGCACCAAAGTACAAACAGGAAAGTTAGAGGGTGACAAAACATGGCCTTTACCACGGTTACTTGTTTTTTCCCACATCTTTCTGAGGAATATCTTCAGGTCTGTTATTGCAGAATCTCTGTGACAATATTAGAATAAAATTTCTATAGGACAATATTATCATATGCCTTTAAAGAAAGCAGTGACATTACAGGTCTCCCGGTGTCTGCGTTGGGTTTCCTCCCACCTTCCAAAAACACACATGGTAGGTAAATTGGATAAACTGCCCCAGAATGCAAGTATGTGAGTGAATGTGTGTCTGTGGTGCTCTGTGATGTACTGGTGTCCCAAAAAGGCGATATTCCTGCTTTGGACCAAGTGATTCCTGGCAGGCTCCGAACCCAGTGCAACCCTGAACATGAAGCTGTGAACGACAAGAGGGATAAATGGTGGACTGGATGGATTACAGGAGTGTTGGACAACTGTTGGCCACTCTTTAAAAAACAAAAACCCTGGACTTTACTGCAACCACACAATACAGGCTTCGTTAAAAAAATAAGGTATATGCAGTTTACAATATGCAAATATTGGTAATCAAGGAATGAACTAAATACATCTATCATTAGTCAAAACTGGAATTATAAGCATCTTGAGACCATCCACAGCAGAAATTTGATGACACCGCAGTCAGAACTGGTTCACAAACAAGCTCCGTACAAGCACACAAACTACTTGAAAACATCTGAACTTCACAGCATCCAGTGTCCTGTAACTATCACTGGCTTAGTAACAAGAATTACAGTTGCATTCTGGTCCATATTCAGCTTATGTAGCGAGATACGAACAATTATAGATACTATAAATTAGCAGTGAATTGTGGGAGATAGTGCCTTTAAAATCATGTTCCAATTCCACTTTACGATCCAGACCCTCTGGCTGACATACTCATTAGTGCCTAAATAGGCATGCATTTCAGTCACATCCAAGGTATAATTTTGAACGTTTTTTTTTATACTACAAACTGTAATAGTCGTGATTTTTTGGAATTTCTTTTATAGAGAAATCTGATATGGACCAAGAGTTCACAAAACACTGGTCCAACAACCTGGTGCAGAAGCCAAGGGCAACAATAGCAATGAATAAAGACACTGAGAGCATGATGAAGAAAGACAAACAGGAAACAAGACCGATATTAAAGTCCTCCTCCCACTGTGGACAACACATCGCAATATACTCAAAATAAGCAGGTATGAGAATGACAAATATAGAAATGGGCTCAAACTCTAAACAGAGGTCGTCACTGGTGAGCAGGGCAAAGATTTCTAAAAAATGTGATTTACAGCTGACCTACTGCTTTCAGAAGCACAAGTTGGGAGGCCTGGCTACAGGACAGAGGAAGCAGACGGACAGGTGTTCTGGACAAGGGGAGGAGAAAGAGCAAAGTTGAACCCCTGCTCCATCTGCACCCGTCAGACACAGACCTGCAGGAGCCGTGAGGGAGGCCAAGCGGTGCCTGTGTGTGTGAGGGCAGACAGGACCGGCAGATACAGACCCGATGCGGGGGGCTGCCCGAGAGCTTAAAGCTACCTAGCCCTTGAGGAACTCCATGTGGTGTGAAGAAAGGACCAGGCTTGTGGAGAGGGGCAAAAGGTTAATTGATTATTGGGTTGTGGAGCCAGTGAATGTGTGGGAATACAAGAAGTGGGGGATTAGCCTCACTCTGAACAACTGCAGGAGTGCTAGTGTGAGCGTGCACGTGTGCGTTTGTGTGTAAAGAGATGTACAAGCGTGGGTTAGAAGGTTATATCATTATTGTGTGTACTAGTCACCCTCACTGGCCTCGGGTTTCACATAAATGAGACCAGTATACCTTCAGCTGCCCGGGCCTTGGTGCAGGAATGCAAGGTGGACCTTAAAGCCTCACCCCCCTTCACTCCAGAAGACAAATGGCCTAGCCGTGCCTGGCCTGGCTCCAGCCCAAACACACCAGAAATGGCTGTAACCATGTTAGCGTCAGATGGGGCGGAGGTGTTTATTTTGCAAGCCAGTGTTTGTCAGAAATAGACAAAACAAACTGCTTATGCCCGAGTTGCTGAATGCAAACCCGAGCAAATCCTAAGGGGAGCTAAAGACCAGGCGATTCACCAACTGTCTGCTAGTTAAATTCTCAAGGACTAACAAACATGCGATGACAGAAAACAGACCAAAATAACACCCGGGCAGTGCAGGGGTCAGGGAGTCAGCCAGCCAGCCAGGCACGAGGGTGAATTATGGACTTTTGTGTGCGTGTGTATATATAGATTTTGTATAATTAACCCTCTTGACTGGACGGCTCTGCTGACTCTCTGATGAGAACATACAGCATGACCAATAGTATGTGGACACCTGAGCATCACATCCACGCTTGGTTGTTGAACATTTAATGGGGGAACGCTTTTACCAAGAACAAGCTGAACAAGTGGTTGAATCCTGATCTCAATGAAACCAGAAAGGTCTACCTTCAAACTGCTGCCAGAGTTGTAACTAAGGGAGCCAATCCAAGCCATGACAAAGAGCCCTAGACAATTCTTTCTCCATCAGACAGTTCAAACTGTGCATCGTGGCAGGTAGCATTTTCCAGACATCTAGTAACTCAGATTTGCCTGTAACACTGCCAAGTCATGATCAAGACACTCAAGCATGATTCAACACTTCAGAGTGTGTGTTTCCACTTTTCTGTGCAATAATGGTATGCTTTAGGCCATTTCAGCCAACATTGCATGCATTTCACATGGTCATCTTGCATTCTGGTCATTTTAAATTTTGTTGCTCAGATCTGAAGGTCAATTTCATGCATTTAATTGCTTCCAAAGGCCTTTTAAAAGCTCTAATGAATTGTTTTTGTGGCTAATCTGTAGGTGCTTATTGACATTCACACCTCATGATAAAAGAAAAGAAATCTGATAAACTGACATGACTGTGGCCCAGAGTTGCCAAATGCGCGCGCGCGCACACACACACACACACACACACACTTTATGCACTATACACTACGTTCTTTTTTTTTGGTGCAAAAAACTGCTTTTTCAAAGCATATTCCCCGAGTTCGATTTGATAATGGTTGTGGACAGTGCTGAGGACGCATCAGTCCAAAAAGTCCAATGCTTGTTCAGCTCGTGGCTGGTGATGTGATTGGTCAGAACTTACTGGATTAACCTGCAGCAACCCTTCCCTCTAAAGTCCTTGGCATCCTTATGGCTACAAGGCTTGTGCAAAGCCAAAACCACCTTTGTGAGACCACAAGCTCAAATACTCTCTGGGGATTTGTTTTGGCTACTGCACACATCTGCTCCAGTACTGCAGATGGCACCATTATACTTCATGGTCATTTCCAAGACTGCACGCTGTAAAGTGCGGCTTCTTTAGCAGCAACCAATTACATGCAGAGTTCACTCAGCTTACGTGTTTTGACACACAGAATACAGCTTCCATATTGATGTCTGTAGTCCTACTTCTGTACTTTTCTTGGCTATTATGTAACTTTACATGTTTAGGGCTGTGACTTGCAAGAACCTGATACTGCAATCCTGTTGTCAAGGTTCAAACATAACAAAACGAACCGCTGTCTGCCATCACTGTGTCCTTGTTCATTAATACAGAATTGCACTACTTCATTAAATAGCAATATTTTTTACACCCATAGACAATTTGTTGACCAAAGACAGACAAACCTCGTCTCAGCAAGAAGGACTGCCCAAGGAAATGTACTGTCCAGCGGAACTTAAGTCAGCGTTTCTCAAACCTAGACCTGGTACCCCCACTGCCCTGCACATATTTGTGGATTTCCTGCTCCCAACACACCCAATTCAACTAGTCAGCTCAGTAACAAACCCTTTCAGAGATGCAGGGGGAGTGTTTAAGCAGGCAGTAAACTAAAATGTGCATGGCATGTGAGCACCAGGGCTGAGTTTGAGAAACACTGCTTTAGCTCCAACTGTTGACCAATAAGGAAGACTTTGTCATTTCCATCTTTTTCCTCTGGCCATCATGATCCAAAACCAGCCAGCAGGGCCTGCTCAGCCTTTTTATGCACCCCGCAGAGCACGGTGGGTTAAGTCTTTAATTAAATCATGCAGTACAACACCTGCCTAGAAGAATTCATTACTTTTCACTCGTGTTGTTCTACTCCTTTAGTTTGCGTGTTTGTGTGTGATGACAGTTCTACTGAGGTGAGGTCCGAGCGCTACTCTCCTCAGGCCCGTGGAGAAGCTAATGCTCTCACACCGCGCGATGGCGGTTGGGGAGAGTGACTCATGGGGCTCCATCAGAGAGCTCCTCTCTAGCTCCAGTCTAGACCACAGTGGGCCAGAAGTCTGCCAGACTCTACCCACTGCTGGCACACACACATACACCACGAGGGGGTGTGGGAGCAAATGTGTGTGTTGGGGGAGGATTTGGAGGAGCTACAAAAGAGCGTGCAAGAAACTTCTTTAGAGCAGCTGATCCGTTTACAGCACAGGGAACCCCATGTGAGAAACTCTTTAATGTAGATGCTTTAATGCGGACGCCAGAAGAGCGTGTGCCAGAACACAGAGATTACGGTGGCTTATTTTCTAATGAGCGTCACGTCACAGAGCAGCATTATGGAGTGGAACTGAAGTCTCCGAGAAAGTAATGGCAGGTGAATATGATCTCTCACGATTAGTAACATTACTGATGAAGTGGTAGGGTTTCCACGTGCCAAACAGGCTTCTGTGGAGCTAAGCCTGAAAAGAACCATTTCTGTCGCGCCACCACTACATCACAAACGCAATGTCAACACTTTCAAACTTCAATCTATAATCTATATATTTATGTATAAGAACCGCACACCTATTCCAACAAAACAATTAAGAAGAGAAGAAACCAAACCTTCTGCTGAATTCACAGAACACGACAAAAATGTCTTTACAGCTGCAGTTTGGCGATGTTTTACAGTTCATCAGAGAGACTGATCTATTACTGGTATACAAACTCCACTTTATAGGCTTCTACTTACTCAACCTAACAGCTTTTTAATGCCCAACCCTCTTTAAAGACTTTAATGATCTAAACAGATAAGGGGAAAAAAAACAAAGCTGCCATTTCTCTTTCCCTGCGACAAATCTGTAACCATCCCCAAACCCTTCCCCCTCCACTTTCCCCTTTACAAAGCCAACCAATGTTTTCATTTTAGTTCGGTTTTCTTTTTCCATCATTCAAACTGAGGTTAACGTCAATCCCTTTGCTGGGGTAGAGCTAAGCTGTGCGTTAGAGGAAAGGTTAGGTCAGGATAGAAAAAGAAAAAGAGAAAATAATTGAGGGGTTTCGTAAGGCTACAGTGTTTCTGATTAAAAACAAAAGTAAAAGTATTAAAAGTACAATGTGATGCAATAAATCAAACAAAGCAGAAGGTTTATTCTTGAAAACCCAGGACTCAATTACTGAGCACCCTATATAGATTAGGCTACCAATCCCTAACAACAAGTCTTGCACCCCCCCCCCCCCCCCAATAACATTACAGTGCAGAGAGCCCTTCTCCACGTCACACCACTGCTAATAACACCATCAACCATCCCAATTTAAAGCTGTTCCTGTACTTGGCCCACATTTCTCAGCCAGCAATAACTGCAGTATGATTTATGAAACGCAGCATTAATGTGTGCTTCTATTAAGGGAAAACTGCTTTTCTTGTGGGAAAGTCCCAGTTGCTTCTCAAAGTCCAGACAACTCCTTCTCACTTCCTTTACCTCTTATGTTCTCTTTCTGTAGGACTGGACCTTTCATGTTACCATCTGAGGTCCATTTATGGCATTTGTGTGGTTTTATTTACCAAAGTCATAATTCACTATTGCATTTTCCAACCTCTCTTTAGAACGTAATTAAACAGACCATCTATTACTATCTGTTAATAAAAGAACCCCCATTCAAAACTGCAGTATGGGCAGAAACACTGCTTCAACTTCAGCAGTCAGCCAGTCACAGCAACTATTCTTGGACAAAAAACTGTCCCAGAAATAATTATAAGTGGAATTCCTTTTAAGACCATATCACTGATATAGGGAGAATAAAATATATATATAATAATGCAGTTACACCCCTTTGAAAAGAAATAAACCTCTCATAAGAATATTTGACCCTGGAACATAGATTAAAGTTTAGAAACTCACTGTACTGGGCTGAATAATAGAGTGTGTGTCAGGTAAGTGGGAGGTTTGGTTGATAGGACTACAAATCTTAATGCATGAGAAAAAGCAAAATGCAATATGATCTGATCAGAACAGAAATATCTAACTTAAATCATAAAGATGGTAACCTGTTTAGGAGATGTGATATTTTGACTGTCATTTTCATAAGTTCTTTGAAACAGCTGGAGGCAATGGAGGCAAATGGAGGCAAAGTCCTAACCAGAGCAGCCACTGCTTTAGATGCTGAGCAGAGTTGTAAAGGCCAAGGCAACCACAGGGAGATTCAGTTTTTCAATGGAAATCATCTCACTGACGTCATCTCAGAGCTAATAACTCTCAGATCTGTGCATCAATAAGGTCCTGTAAGGGAGGGACTGAGAGACGAGCACTGTGGAAGCTGGGAACATGGTTAAGCGTGGGAGAAGCTACAAGCTCCTCACTGTGGTAGGTGCAGCATAGCGCCAATATGTCTTCCTATAAAAACAATGTCCTGAACCTATGGGAGTTTGGGGGGATTGCCTTCTGTCTAGCATATCTTCCCAAAATCCCCTTCAAAGTCCACATCCCAAAGACAAAGGCAGAAACGGGTGGGTGCAGACATTACTTAGCACGCAGCTCTGGCCTCACAGAACAGTGGAAATTTGCTTTTGTAAAACAGTGTAGAGACGCTTCAGAGTTTGGCCACACAGGAATATCTCCCAGCAGACAAGAGAGAATGGGTTGGTTTGATCTCCAAAATGAAGCAATAATAAGCGGGGTGGGCTGAGTGAGTGAGCGAGTGAGCGAGTGAGTGAGTGAGCAACCAAAGCCAATGATGACTCAAACTTAACTGATGTAGACCCATTTCAAACAGTCATGGTCAACAGATTAACACAATTCTTCATTTATGACCGTATATACAAAGAGCAGTCAAAGGGGTCCACAAACAGAGACGGCAGACAATAACTGTTTATGAATGCAAACAAAAAGTAAGCAAGCGACCAGCGTGTGGCCCGCTTCAGAAAGGCGAGAGGAGCAGCTCAGATAGCATGTAAACACATACTTGTAGCAATGCCAAAAAAGACCTGTTTTTATGAGTCCCAATTTAGCTGCTCTAGGGGAACTGACTAATTAAAGAGTGAAAGGAGGCAGCCACGCTGTGTGGGCTACGGGACTTTGAGTCTTAGCACTTTTCCTCAGAGACATATAGAAAAAAGGCACAGTTTAAAAAAAAAAAAAAAAAAAAAAAAAGGCAGAGTAGCACTCCATATCAACAGCTACCAAACTGGGAATGCATGGATGTTTCTTTAAACTGTGGCTAAAATTGAATTCAGATTACAATCAGCAATTATCTTACTTGCTGCACGGAGAGAATTATCAGCATGCAAATATCACAGCCTCTTTATTTGCTTAAAAAAGGGATGTGATTATCAGCCACTTAAAAATGAAGCATATTAAAAAGCAATCGGAACACTTTTGCAAAATACTAGTTTAAAAAAAACTAGGCTGCAAAAACTGCCCATTGTGAATTCACTTATTTGTGATGTGAAGTTGGATGATCACCACCTCCCCTCGTTCACAACTCATCTCAAAAGTACAGGATGGAGAACCATCATTGCAGAGAACAGAGTTCCACTGCCTCAAAGCTCAATGCTGGAGAGGCTTTATACACCTATAGCCCACACTATGGCAGACTAGGCTTCCCTGAGTACACAAGTATGAATCCTTGGGCAAGACCCTATGTTTGCTCTACAGATACGAAGATAAGGAAAGTCATTTTGGGTACAAGCATCTATAGCCAAACACTATAAATGTAAATGCAAATAAAACCCAAAGAAATGTTAAGTAAACCACACAGGACCAGTTTTCCCATCAAAAATATGAACCTAATTCAGCAGGGGTGGTACTAGCCTATAGGGCGGGGGACCACTCCCACTTTTGATTTGCACTGTTATCACGGTATTGTAACCTAAACGAGCTCTAGCCACATAAGAGAATCCAAAGACAGTGCAAAAATCCACTAGAAGTCAAAATGAATCACAATTGATTTTTTTTCTTTGATGATGCCTGTGGTCATAACACACAAGTCATTTTCTTCTTTTCCCATCAAAGGTCCCTCGAGAACCAGTCATTGAGCGGAACCACTAATGGCTCTTACTCACTCACTGCAGGGTATCTACACCAATCAACTATACTCAACTCTACTGAATTTTTGGTATCTGGTGCCACATTTGTTTTTCCATTTCCACAGCTCTGACCTGAAATGCAGCTGCTGACATTACTAAACACTAAAGCAAATGGTTGGTCAGTTTATCCATTCTAAAAGTTAATATGGTTGCTTTAAACAAAAACCATTTTAAATCCGGAAACCTGTTCAGATTATGTCTGAGAAAATTTTATATTTATATTTATATTTATGTGTTAATGTAGCATTTAAAAAAATCTTGCCTAATATCTTGCGATGGTGATGGATCAGTATATTGGTAAAAGGTCAACAAATGAATGGCTGGATGAGCGAATATATAGCTTTCTGATCCCAGCTACTGAACTGAGAGCTGACACCAACAGAGAGGCAAAACTAATTGAATGTAATCTCTTTGGAAACATTTGATTTTGAGACAGTGTAATTCGATTCTGAGACATTAAACTGTGTTTGCTTCTCTCTGCATTTTGTTAATTAAATGCTGACTTTCTGGATGAGCACCAAATGTCAAGCAAAAAACAATGAATGTGCTGTAAATATAAAGTGGTCACAGTTGGGCTGATTCTGAACTTTGGCCATTAGACTCATAGTGCCCTGTATGCAGGGCCACTTCTTCCTGAAGGGTCAAATCTGAAAGGTTACATTCATGGCTGTAAAACTGGTTCCTGTGTATTTTTTTTCTAAAAAAAGAACTGACGCTGTGGAAATGCTGAGATGTTTTACAGTTCAGTGCGCAGAGCAGTCATAGAAGTGGTTCTAAATAACAGAACACGTGAGCCCCTGCTATACATTAACAGAACATACTGACTTTGTTCAATTTTTGGCAGAGATCTCTCTGAGCCAATCACACAGAAAAGTATATTTCTTTCTTATATCTGGTCATTGAATTGAGTTCATTTTTTTAACCCAGTTTAGTAATCTTAATCCTTGTATACTGGTCGAAAGTTTTAGAACACCCAATATATGTTCTGAAATTCTTGACCGGTAGTGTGTGTGTGTGTGTGTGTGTGTGTGTGTGTGTGTGTGTGTGTGTGTGTGTGTGTGTGTGTGTGTGTGTGTGTATATATATATATATATATATATTATATATATATATATATATATATATGTTGCTAATCAAGAGATCACATCACAGCACGATGACAGTCTGAAATTGATCTGTTTTACTGGTTAACAATCAACCACATTATTACCACATTACCAACATGATAAGATAAATCTTGTAGTTTGTTCTGATATGTCTGATTCTGAGATATGACCAATTAAAATTCCAGCACGTTACTGCCTGCAAGATATGGCTCTATGGTTGTAAGAGTTAAAGAACCATATAGAAGAAGTTTAAAGGTTTAAAAAACAAAAACAATGTAGAACCACTGCCTTGCTAAACATCCCACTTAAAACATGTACACTAGACTCTTCAGGATGCACATTGTTCTTTTAATCTTTACCAGACACCCAGCAAAGCCGTGACAGCTCTTACACACTGAAGATATCCTGAACAAAAAGTTCACTCCAAAATGAGGGACCCTGTGACCCTGACAGCAAACAGCACATCTGTGCAGATTTTATTCCAGTTATAAGGCAGGTCCACTGCAGATTCAAAAGTTAATTCATTGTTAAGCAGCAAAGCTAATTTTACATACGCCAGCAACACTATAACATGAGGAGTTAGCTACTGTCCCAGACTGAGGCCATTTAAAACAGAGAAAGGCACAGACAAGTGCAGTGAGAGGCACACCATCCGCTGTAATTACAGCCATTGAAAAATGTTCCACTGCATTTGAATGAAAAGGACACCAATAAAGCACTCCTCCTCCTCCTCCTCCTCCAGCATGCGCTGCCAGAATCCCATTTCAGAGCATGTGCGTTCTGGAATGACGGAATGAGAAAAACAGTGAGCGCTCGTCACGGGAGCACAGTAAAAAAAATAAAATAAAAAAAAGAGAGAGAGAGCATCCAGGATACACACGTTTAGTGCGACGGCAGACATCCTGGCCAGGGCCAGCGGGTGAGCAGGGACCGTCAGCCGTGTCATACCTGACATTTTTAAGGAAAATGATAATGCATATGTTGTAATTGAGCACATAAACTGTCCTATGCCACGGCGACTAAGAAGGAATTACCATTCCAGAGATCAGAGGCACGACTGCTGATTAGACTTTCAAACCAAAGTATGTCATTTCAAACTGTGGATCAGAGCTGCAATCTGTCCTGAAGTTTCAGGCCTGAGTCCAACCTAGGAGTGGAGGATATAGTAGAAAATATTATAATCACGATATTACATTTTCATTAAGCATATTTATGCAATATTATAACATGCTCCAGGCAATTCCAATCCTGAATAACTGACCTTTACTCATGTGGATGAACTGTGATGGTGCTTTAAATAGATTTACCAGTCTTAATTTCACAAAAGTAGTGGAATACATAAATAAAATTTTATATAAATGTTTATTTTTTTTATTCTTCATCACATGAATCACACCTTCAGGTTTTGTAGCTTCATTTTCTTTATTACTGTTTTCAGAACGTGTCGTTTGACATCCCTCTCCACTGTCAACTGAACAAATAATGAAGGGTTTCTGACGTGATGGGTAAGTCCTTAGTGATTTCCTGAGTGTCCATTAGTCAGTTTCACACAAAACATAGATGGACCCACCAATTACGTTAATCCACCAATTACACATAAAAGGCACGGTGGACATGGTGAGAGGCAGAAGACAAGTCTCTAATCATCTTCACAGCCTTGTGTCCATTGGTCAGGTTCAAACAAAACTTAAAGGGATACACAAATCCAAGAACTACAGATGAGATGTCGAGGACACACAAATCCACCAATTATACAAGCCCAAATCCAGCAGTTAGACACAGCGAGAGGCAGAAGATGAGTTTCTCAACACTTCTTCATAGCCTCATAAATCCAGGTGTGAGTCCCAGATCAATCAAAAGAGCAGACTTCAGAATTCGGGAAGTGTTTACATTGTGCTCCATTGCTGTATTATTTTAACTGTTTAATAGAATTATGGAGAAACATCAAACTTGATATGTGCTGTCAGTGCATTACATACGGATGATGTCATAATATGCTACAATAAATAAACAAACAAATAATCAAAAAAGAACAATGCTGTGGATTATGGTTGCACCGATAACTGAAATTAATCTGCCAAAAGCCAGAAACAAACTTTTGGTGTGCTCCACATTGTGCATGATAATAAAAAAGTTTCCAAATATAATAGTCATACTGCTCTTAGCTCTTCCTCTACTGTATTCACCAACACCCAGACTCAGGTTCTCACAAACACACACACACCACGGAAGGACACAAGACAGAGCTCTGGCATGAAGACAGTTAATTAATAGTTTAATTATAGTAAAGACTTTTTTCCACAATGTATTTTTCAAATTGTAATTCTCCATTCAGCTAAACTACCGTATTTTCTGGACTTTATGCCGCTACTTTTTTTCCCCACTTGAAACCATGCGGCTTATAATGAGGTGCAGCTTTTTCTTCACCCACCACGGGGCGCTTTAACAGAAAGTGAAAAAGGTGGGAAGTCAAAGTTGGAGACAGAAGAAAAGCGTTCACCAATCACCATCACCAATGGGTTCTGAAAGGCACCACAGCTTCACCCAGGGATGAAAGCGACACAGAGAGCAACACTGACATCGAGACAGAAAAAGTACCAGTATGTGACGAAGCTCTTCTAAAGCCGTTCAACTCTGACACTGAAGATGACTTCAGTGATTTCAGTGCACAGGAGGACGATGAATAAACCAATCAATAACTTTTCTTATATCGAAGTGCGCTTTATAGTCCGGAAAATACGGTATATCATATACGGGTTCGAGTTTGTATATATTGTCCAGCCCTAATAAGAATCCCATGTTCCATAAAGAAATGTAACTGTAAAAGAGATGAGCGTAAAGAACCATTACGTTAGTAAAGTCTTCACACACACTTTCAAAAATGGTTCCGCTTAATAGCATGTTCATTTTAAAGAGTAGGTTTGTTTCAATGCAGAACAGGATGGACTCGAGTGTGTCACATTACAAGTAGTTTGAGGTCATAAATGTAGGATGGTAAAGTATAGCAGGGTAACTGCATACCAAAATGTGTGAGACACAGAAAGAGAGCCAGAGAAATATTTAAGAATTGACATACAAGCCTGACTGGATTATTTGGAGCATCTACAGTGGATGTTTAGAAGAATAGAATAGAAGAATACATTTCTATGAAGCATTAGTCCATACAAGGCCCAGCAGGGACATAGGTTCTTATCTCCAATACCGAACATGGACTTTCCACAAGTAGGATAGACAAGACACATCACACACAACACACGGAGAAGAGAAGAGGCTGAGCTCTCTCTTTCTCTCTGTGTGTTTGTGTGTCTGGTGCTTCTGTGGTAGCTCATCAACAGGTCTGCAAGCACAGCAGGTCAATAATGACACACAGTGAAATGCTGGATCTGAGAGTGTATCTCAGAGTGGTCATAAATGACAAATGAAGTGTAGAAAACAGGGTGAAGAGGAGACAAAGCAGCAGCTGCGTGCTGAGGGCGACTGAGCTGAGGGAGGAGGCAGTCAGTCAAACACCTTAGGTTAACCATGGTCCTGAATAATTAACACCACATTCTGAACATGCACTGCTTGAGGAAGTAGCAGTCTGTTCTGGTTCGTTAAAGCTATGCAGAGGTCCAAGTGGAGAGAACATTCTCAGTAGATGTGTTAATCCATTACATTCCATGCATTTCAAAACTTCCTGATTAAGCCTTCAAATCCCAACACAACGGGCATCAGAACATTTAGTTTAAAACAAGGAAAAAGACCAGCGAAAGCAGCACATTCACAGAAAGGTCATCATGTCTACAGCACATAGACCAGACTTGGACTCATCTTGAGCGATACAAGAACCAATTGTATGTCATTTATAAGCAGAATTTAATGGAACCTGAGGCTGCACTCACTCCACCGTGTGAAATGCATGCAACCGAGAGGAGTCGGATTCTGACAGAATTTGGTGAAACACCTGGAAACGCAACTTGCCAAAGTGACAACACTGCAATGACAAGACATGCAAACCAAACAGGGATGGAGAATATAGGCATATCGAGATACAGCACGATACTGACGACAAAATGACCTAGTACAGTTCTTTAGTGCATTTGCTAAAATGCAGTGTAAAATAGAACAAACAGACCAAATGTATACAATGGAGCAAACACATGAACCTTGATTCCAAACTTGGTCCAGACATCCAGTTGTGAAAACACCCTATTGACCTGGTAGACCTGGTACCCCACCATAAATGTCCCCCTCAGATAAACAACACTATCAAAGAAAGTCAAGCTGCATTCTGGCTTCAGATCTGAGACAATGAACAGGTGCTCGAGTCCATCCTTCCACTGTGAGAAGATCCCTCAACAGTGTGGATCTGAAAGGTGAGAAGCAAGGAAAAGTTGACAGGCAGAGAACAAATAAAGCTAATCAAACAACAGAAGCTGTTGGGTGTTCCCTGAACAAATGGACTGACCACCCAGAGTCCAGACCTTAAGATGAGTAGCGCATCATATCTCCAAGCAGATTTTTTCATTTGACCTTTTTAGCAAAAACATTTATGCACTGCTCTGATTTGCATTCAGTGACAAAAGTGTTTGTAAGATCAGGATGTGAGATGATCACCACCCCACCTCATGCCCAACTCATCCCAAAAGAATTGGATGGAGCACCATCATTCCGGAAAACACAGTTCCACTACTCCAGAGCTCAATACTGTGGGGGAGGGAAGGGGGCTTTACACCTAGTTTGTGTCTTGTAAGCCATGCCTGGCATTAGACATGGTGCCAATAGGTTCATGATCGATTTTATTGGTAACATTTCTCCACAAGGACAAGGTATGTGCATATGCGCATCTGTGTCAGCAATGACTGCAACTTAAAGTAACTGAATGCTTTCATTATAAGTGTCCACAAACATTTGGATAGCGTGGGTTTCCATTACGGTTTTTCCAAACGCTAGAAAATAAATAACTTGTACTAACTGGCATTTTTGACTGGAAATTAAATAAATGAGGGGTTATATCAGACTGTTAAACGGTAAGCTTCCTTTCTGGAAATTTGGTCTAACTGGGTAAAGTTTACAACTTAACTGCTGAAAAATTAACTACGGTGTCACGGGAGAACCACACAAAATCCTGGGGATGATTTTTACCTTTTGGACCTGGATCACCCAGAGAAATCCAGGTTCACCACTTTCATATTAGGTTTGGTCACTTGTAAAATAATAGTCTGTACTCCACCTTGAGTTCGTTTAGCTAATTATGGCTTGGCAGGAGACACAGGAGAGCCACAGGCAGTCAAAACAAAATCCTCCTGGGGTGGATTTTGACTTGCTGGTCCTGAAATACCCACCTCTTACCAATGAATATATTGTCCAGCACTAGTCCAAATCTAAGGCTACGAATTAAAAAGCTGCGAAACCAACATGACTTCTCTTAAATACCGTGACCACATGATAATATACACAATTCCTATGTGGAAATGTTAACTTGTAACGTGGCATTATAACAATGCACATGAAGTTAACAGACACCTCATTAAAAACTTCCAGGGCTGCAGGCAGGCACAAAGAGGGAGAATGGAAATTGACAACATGCCACAAACAAACAGCTCTTTGTGTGCGTGCTCCAGCCTCCTGGTAGGAGCACAGGGACTTTCATCTGTCCCAGAGCGGTCTCTGAAATAGCCTAAACCTCCACACAATGCAGCAGAAACTCAGAACTGGGGCGGTATGCATCACACTAAAAATGGATGATGAAGTTTCTATTGAAGCAGACGCTAGACTGACAGAGGTCTGTGCGATTGCGGGAGTGTAAAGGGAGGTAATTGGGACAGAACACTGTCGAACAAAACAAGGCCTGGCCATGAATGGGACTCGCCAAATAGCAGGAGGACACCATGGCAACAAAGGCAGTATCTAGCCAAGAAAACAGACACAAAACAGTTCCTAGGCAGGATTATGCTGGAGTATTAGATCCATACATGACACTGTCTTGCCTTTGGTGGCATTACATCATGCAATGACACACAACTCAACTCCTTAACTGAATCACCCTGGCTGTTTCTCACCATCGCTCTTCTTTTTTACTGCTTTTCAAGCACTTCCAAGGCTTTCATTAAGACCATGCAGCAGGGAGGGTGCTGACAATACAAAGAAATATGTAACCAAAGGAATAGTAATGGATTGAGTAATAGGGCTGCCAGGATTCATCAATGAAACTTAATAAAAAATAATCTAATGAACCAATTCAGATCTAAGGTCTCACAGTCTTAACAATATTGTTTTGGCTTGGATGTGCATTTCTTGCAAACCTCTTTAATAGACATAGCCTTTACCTTAAAAAAACAAACAAAAAAACCCCTCAAGGCAGTTCGATTACTGCAAAACTCAGCAATCATGTTATATTTTGCCCATCCGCCTGACTTTGAGAGAGGGTACATCATTGGACTGCAATGCAGAACGGCTGTTTTGACGACCTGCCTGCCATCTAGGCCATTCTGATCAAGCAACCGTTTCCTTCAATTGCAGTGATGTCATGGAAGAAAAATCTTTAGCCACAATTCCAGGTTGTGTTTGGCATCCGATGATTGTTGGGTTTGCGTATGGAGGGCTAAGGTGGCCTGATTTATCGCTGATCAAGCATTTATGGCACTAGCTTTGATGCCAGCTTCAGCAACCAGTATTGTAATTACATGCACTTGAATCACTTTATATTCATTACATGTAAAATAAAATATTTGCTTTGACTAGTATCTCAAATCTCTGACAGAGATTAAGCTTAGACCTAAACCTTGGACCCCTCAACACTCAATTCTACTAGTGCCAACCAACTCCTCCCCTTCACAAGCCCAAAGAACCTAGCCAATGGCTTCTTTCTGAACCGTCACTACTGCAATGTTATTGAACAATTGAACATGCTTTGAGGAGAACAGCTACTGCCTTTTTTTCTTTTAATTAGCCAACAGGCCACTGTTGGTGTTTAGCCAACACTGTTGTGGGAGGGGGTTACACAGAATTCTAAAAAGGAAAACGTAGTCCTTAGAGCTTGTCCATTTATGTTGATAAATCACAGATCATTAACTTGTCTGTTTATCTTAAGATTGACTTCTATTTTTGCTGCACAGCACTGGAAGTTGCCAGGCAGCAACTTCCTCGAAACATCACAGCAGGGCATCCAGCGTGTAGCTGCTTGCAGAAACAGCATTTGATATACATCCAGTTATCTCTATTAGTAATGAAGTCTTTTTAAATTAGTCTTATTTTTCTTCTCCACTAAAGTATTTGAAAGATATTTACTGGTATCGGTATTCTTATTGTTTGGTCATTTGGGGAGTGCTCAATGGTTATTCAGTGAATCACAGAAACAAGGACATTTTAATACCAATATAACTGACCACAACCCAACAAAAATGCATAAACCACCAACACCTCCAATGCACCACCAATGTCCAAGGGAGGTCAGGAAGAAGACAAGAAGTGGACATGTCAAGGACATCCAAAAACACAGAGAGGACATAAGGCCTGACTCCCACCCACAGAGAAGCAGCTGTTCGGCTCTAAGGAGCAAAGCTGGCATTTCTGGTGATGGAAATGGTTCTGTCAGCGCACTTCTCACAATTATACGGGAGATAAAATACATACAGATCACTGCGTGCCTATGACGCATCGTTTGTTTTAACATTAGTACCAGACCCCTGTTCGCTCAACACATGCACACACAACAGAAAACTGACCTACACACGCACACACACAGATACAGTAACACTAAGCTGGCCTCTCCAATATTACTCGCCTCTAATCCTCTTTTTTCCCCCCTAGCATTTGTGTCAGACCAGCACCAAAAGAAGCAGTGAATGGATCCCAAAGCTCTAAAGCACCAACATCTACTCTGGACCAGCCAGTCTCTTGATTCTCCACTCATATTTTAAATCGAGCCATGTCACGATGCTAAAATCCCTCCTGATCCATGGAAACAATCAGTTCAGAGAAACTTACCCACTTTTGTTCTTCACAAAGGCTTATGTGTGCAGAGATAAACAATTGTTTTGTGCTAAAATCCTTCCAGATTGTGGAGGGAAACTCAATCCAGCACGGAAGGCATGTTCTTTTCCTACTCTGTGGTAATGGACAGAAAGTTGAAATGTTCATTTGTCTGGACTGGAGTCAGACATTTCGCTCCCAAAACACCTAAGGCGATTCTCACAGACTGAAGGCCATTGTGTCTGCTCTCTGTTTACTTGCTCGCAATTCAGAGTGGAAAACTTAAACTAAACAAGTTGTTTTTGTTCACTGTATGCTTGTGCACATTGGGGGGCTGGAGAAAAATGGGCACAGCACAGAAACCGTGTCCATGTGCTGGTGGACAACAAGTAGGAGGCAAAAGCAGTCACGAGAAAACGAGAAGCAGTAGAAAGATGAAGCCACATACGCCACTAATGAGGGATTTACACCAAGCTAAAATAACTGGTCACTACCCAGACAGTTATAGTTAATTATAGCCTGAGCACACTACAATGCTCTTTCTGACTTAATCAGAAAGCTTGGAGAATCCATAATCTAAACTAACAGTTAATTAACACCTCAATATATTTGCACTAAAAAGTTCTTAAGCAGTTCTTGGCTTTCGTTCAAAAAAGTGTAGAAATCAGGGGTGGCAAACTAAGGCCTATGGGTCATGTCAAGTTTGGTGACTCCCCTTATCAAAATCTCAATACAGGAACTAAACATGGCAATTAATGGATAAACTAAATGAAGTGTGTTTATGCAAGGAAATCACCAAGCTGTGCAGGAATCCAGCCCTCTAAGACCAAAGTTTCCCACCCCTGGTTTAAACAATGGGGTTCCGGAGTCCAGCAGGATAGAGCAAAAAACATTCAGATTGCAGGAAAGCTTCAAGTTTCATTAAAGCATTGCAACGCTTCAGCACCTCAGCAAATGGATAAAGACACATTTACGCTCCCTTTACATAAAAGTAATGAATATATCCATAAATTAACAATGAATGCATTACTAACCACTTCTATGCATCCTTTATGTTGGCATGGGTGTTGAGCAATACATCCACTAGAGGGCAGTTCGGAGTTTAAAGCTTATGACAACAGTAAACACACCAACGGTAGAGGACATTGTGATAATGTGCCTAATATGAAAAATACAAGAGGTTTTTCCACCATACATACCCTTTCTGCTACACTTTCCTCTTTGTCTTGTTGATATGGCAGTGGTCATGCTTTTCTTGAACTATGGGCTACACTGTCCCTTTCTTTTATAGAGGTACTGCATGGTTCCACATGTGTCTATAAGCTTTCAGATAACGTGTTCAAATGCAGGAAAAACGAAAGTAGAATAATGACAAAATGCTCTGTCCATATCTGTATTGAGTGTTGAGCATAAAAAAGCCTTAAAAGAGCAAAATGCAATAAACTGGATGAAAATGATCTATTGAAAAGTGTGGCTGCACTGCCACCTCCGAACCATGTGAGTAAATGTGCCGCCTCACCATTCAAATACTGAGAAATGTGGGTAAACACTTGTTTTCCACAGGAAATGAGACAATTCTCATGGAACTAACATAACCTGTGGTTATTTTTATTTACCGTTTGTTTTACAGGATGTAGTGCAGAATTGTTTCTGACACAGGAACTTGACATGTTGCATTCAAACAGGACTAAAAATCACTGCGAACGTCCAGTAAAAATGACTTTAACCCACCTGCCCATGTTAAACTAATCCCATCCGAAAAACAGCTTCATTCCACAAAAGTATGCTGAAGTCAAATGGGCCAGCGGGGCACAGACTGCAAGATTCCATTATATAAAAAAAAAAAACGCTACAAGAAAGGTGAAATGGTGGCTGATAGAAAAGGTGAGAAGCTAAAGAGCTACCGCCCCACCAGTAAGCTCTCACGAACCCAGATGAAAGGGTCTATATAAAGAGGTCATTCATTATTCAACCCCTCTCCAAGCGGCATGCCCGGTGCTACAGAGTGGAAACATCTCTGATCCAACAACTGGGGAACACAAAACATTCCGGTTGCAAACTCGGGCCGCTGCATTTTCCCTCTTTAGCAAAGCAGAATTGATGCATACATAATGGAATACTGTTTCCCATCACATTCTGCATTTTCCTGCTTACACTATCTGGATCTACTGGTGGTCATTTGCTGTTAGACTGTGGCCTCCATCTAGTCATCATTCTTTTGAACTATAGAAGATCTCAGGTTTATTAAATTAAAACCATAAGCCATATCATGCACTGCACTAATGACGCCATCACCAACATACTGGAACCCCATGAAAGTGCTGTTAATGGGTACGGGTATGACAGGCCAAGTTGCAGTGATTTAAGCACTGCAGAAGAGAGAGAGAGAGAGAGAGAGAGAGAGAGAGAGAGAGAGAGGAGTGAAAGAAAGAAAGAAAGAAAGGAGCGAGAGAAAGAAAGGAGCGAGAGAGAGAATGGATTGAGTTAGCCCACACCACTAATGTCTCAATTCCCATGTAACCTCTTAGTGCTTTTATCGATTTGAGAAAAGGAGAGAGAGGGATGAGAATGAGTGAAAGGAGGAACCAAACTGATGCAGGGAAATCAAGAACGACAGCACTGCAAACACTTGGGTCCCTGGAAGGCAGTTTGTGTAAATTAAGAAATGACTTCTGAGTTCAAGCACTAACCAGGAAGTTCTTCCTGTGTCGTCCTATTTTAACCCAAAATGGAAACCTTCCATGTCGCATGACAAAGGGGTTTTCAAGGTCAGCACCAACAGGAACTACACTGTAGGTCCAAAAGTTTTCACCTGTTTATCCGTTCATCTTAAATGGCTGAAAACTGGCTTAGTCTCCTTTGCTGTATTAACATCTTCTCTTCTGAGAAGTCCTCAAATTAGATGGAGGGAGAGGGCGAGCGAGCGGGGCACAGGTAGCGAGAGGGCGAGCGAGAGGGGCACAGGGAGCGAGAGGGCGAGCGAGAGGGGCACAGGGAGCGAGAGGGCGAGCGAGAGGGGCACAGGGACAAAGAGCGCATAATATAACCACAGGGAGAATGAAGGTGTATGTGAGAGACTGGAGCCAGGACAGTGACTGCATGAGAGACCAGCGCAGGGAGGGAAAAAAAAAAAAAAAAAAAAAAGGATTGTGAGAAAAGGAGACTGCTGAATGACAGACAAGAGAAGGGTAGGGAGACAAAGACAGAGAGAGACAGCAAGACAGACAGACACAGTAAGAGAGACAGATTGAGAGAGAGACACAGAGGAATGCCAGGACTAATCCCTGCAGCTCCTGCGTGGTATTTAAACTGTTGTTCTTTGCTCCTCCCGGTGCTCATTCCCCTGCTGCCATCAGTCACGGCAAAGTAACTAATGACCACACATGCGTGCAAGACCTGCAGGAGGGATACACAGTGGCCAAACCAGTGGACAGGGGTCACCCCAGCAGAGACTCTGACTCTGTGACTGCCCAGACCTTTGACCTTCCTTACAGACAGTGCACATTTCACTAAATACAATGCTCCAAAAGTTGCTGAAGTTGCAAAAATTAGTTTACAGAAATACAAATGAAACCCATTACTAAACACATCTCAACAATCCGGTACAGGTTTAATGAGGGGGGGTTGAAGCCTGATTAGCAGATGTCCAAATGTTTATTTAGGAATTTAACAGCATGGTGTTCACACAGAGGAGACCCTGTTTCCCTCCTCCTTGTGCAGTCGGGGGAATAACCTACACAGCGTGACAATGGAGGAATTGAGCCTGGCCAAGGAGAAATCGATCAGGCACAAGGACGCGACACAGTCTCAGCAGCTGGACAAAGCGTCCACTGCATCCTGTACTAAAGCCCAGTGCTGCGAGCACACAGCCCAGCTGAGGCAGGGGAGTCCAAAACAGGTGTTCTATATAAACTAGTTCAACGTTTGCCTATTATTTCTGGAAATAATCGCTCTGTAAGGGGGGAGTAAAGATGAAAAAAGCCCACTCAGGACTCCTGGGACTCTTTACAGACACAGGACAGAATGTGGAGTCAATCAAAAGCTCGTGCACAGACCCAACCCAGCCATGTTCATGTGGGGCTTAGGTTCTAGGTGTGCACGAGCTCTTGTATTATTACTGGGACCCAGTTAGGCTTCCCAAATGGGGCCCAATATTCAACCCAGCTTAATCTCACATTGGTCCCATCTAGGCCCCATGTGGGATGTAGAACCCAGAGGGGGAATGTGGTGGGCATCCCAAGTGTGGAACCCGTGAACAAAACTTTTTGTTACCACACGGGCATGTTATGGGCGAACATGTGGCTCGGTCACATTCAAAAGATCATCAGTTTTTCTAGGTACTTGGTGCAAAAAAACGTCTGTTAAACATCGCACCCTCACTTGCTCGGACCCAAACAAACGGCATGGGTGGTCTGGCTAAATTACACCCGGGAAACAGCTATGTATACGGTGTGGGAAGTGTTTAGGACTAGTTTGAGGGAATAGGACACAGCCGGAGAACTCGCGACGGCACTAGTTTCCAGCGGAACGGGCTGCGTTTCCATGGCAGCGAAGGGATTCCGCAGCATTCACAGGTTTACAGAGTTGGGGAAAGAAGTCATTAGAGAGAGAAAAGCACGACACAGTTCGGTTTAAACACGTTTTAAACTCCCAACCCGAACTAAACACACAAATCCCGCAGTCCGTCAGTTTGAGGAACTTTTGTTCTGGCGGTCATCAGCATCACTCGCCGCTCGGACCGAACATCAACACTCCCGCTTTCTTGTTCGCGAGTTCAGCCACGTGTGTCCGCCCCAAACAAACACTGCGCCCACCCTCGACCCCCACCCGAGCTGGGAAACGCTGGCTTGCCTTTCCTACCCAACTTCAGTGTACTTCACAGTTCGCCGCGCAGCCCTGCAGACATCAAATCTCATAAACACAACCGACAGAACCTACCAGACACGATGCAAACAAGAACCAGGCCGGTAACCGTGAGCCCCGGCCGACTCGGGTTATTCCTGAGATAATGGGCAGTCATTCTTAGCGCCATACCGCCGCCCGCCTTCACTCCTGCTCCCCGAAACTCTGAAAGCTCCTCAGCAACAACTCCATAGGGACCAGGCTGAGACTGGACCGTACCACTGCGCCTGCTCACACAGGGGTGATCAGACTCAGCTCACACTGCCTGCTGAGAGCTCCCTCACTTCTGAGCTGCTTCTGATCAGTGCATGGCTCTTATTTATCAAAACAGAGTGTTTTGTTAGGATAAAAAATATGCTACTTCTTTAAATTGTATAACATTTAACTTGTAAGGATATGTATAAAAAAGCATGAACAAACCAATATAATGCTCTGAGATGATTTTTACATGAACTTACATTAAAAGTGTATACATTCTTTCCTTTTCCTGTAATATTGCCATTTTGGAGATACAAGGTTTTTGCATGAATGCGCCAATGCTTTATTACCATTGTGATAAAGGAACTGATAATGTCCAAAAGAATGCTCTCCTCAACAATGTCTTTAGCAAAGTTTAGTTCAATTAATGGAGTGAATTATAAATTAATTGTTTTATAATTACATATAGTTTATATAGTTTTTTTCTCCAAAATGGCAACTTTTTCAGGAGAAGGCGGAAATGTTCTTAACTTTGAATGGAAGTTAATGTAATATGAGAACATTTAACAGTATTTTTAGAGCATTTCAACTTGAAGACTAACTAAAAATGGACAAAAATGGAGATGCATTGGACAGTTTTGATTGGACAGCAGTGATATGCTAAGTGCTGTTTTGTACATTGCTCTTATACAGCACAATGTAGTTGTGTCCACAGTCCACCACAGGTGATAATATAGTGATTAGGATCAGAGCTGTGAGGGGTCAGGAGCCTGGAATGATTGGGCCTAAATTAAATTATGAGAGCCCAGCTTTTTCACTTAATATTCATCACACTGTGAAATAACTTGACTGTCCAGATGAGTGAAATACCTAAAAAAAAAAAAAAAAAACCCTACAATTACAGAACATTCACACTGACTCATGTGGCAGACTATTCCTGTGTTGGAGTAACAGATGGAGAGGGTTGAAGGAAAAGTAGTTCCTGTCCTACATATTCATTTGCTACAGTCATTTTTGACTTTTACTCAGCATAAAAGACATTTAATTCCTTTAAAAGATTTAATGAAAAGGTTAGTGCCTGAAGAACATATTCAGAACACTTTCATGTGAGAGTCGACTCCTGAACAAGGCCAGGATCGGAAGTCTTAATACTTGAGTATCAATCCACCTTTCCCTAGTGATTTAAATAGTAAAATAAGATCTTACTTTACAGTAACTTTCATTCAAAGTTAAAAGCTTTTTCTTCCTTCTCCTGTAAAGTTGTTATATGTCATTTTTTCATTGGAAAATGATGATATACATCAAGCAAAGGCTTGGTTCATCAACTGTTTGGGCTGTAAATCTGTGCTGCACACCCTAAATAACAATGGCTTCTGGAAATGTTAGCTTTTATTGTTAGTGTGGCAGGCTTTAGTATTGCTCAAATCTGCAAGAGCTCCATACATTCAACAATTCATTTAGGAACTCATCAGCTAAGTGTGTCCTCCAGTTCTGGATTTGACTAAGTGACACACTTCTTCCCCCCTAAAACACAGAATGTGACAATAAGCATCACATGATCAATTATTTTAGCTCAACATTTGTTACACAGATAAGTCCCAGAGTACTTCTGGCAGCTACTCATCTAGAGATAGACTGCTACAATAACCGACAGTATGTTGTATTTAGAAATCAAACCTGATTGAAACCATTGTTCTTGTTGTAGGGCAGTATTTTTAACCCTGGTCCTGGAGGCACCCCTGCCCTGCACATTTTAGTTAGAACACACCCCATGCAACACTGGAAGGGTTTGATAATGAGCTGATTACTTCAATCAGTTGTGGTGGGAGCAGGGAAAGCTCTAAAATATGCAGGGTAGGGGTGCCTTGATACAAAAGGAATATTCACACTGTTCTCATTTTCACGTCTACTAGAGGCAGTTTCTGTCTGTCCAATATCAGAGATTTCACTCCAATGTGAGATACACAGAGCGCTTGATTAATGTTGACACTTTGTAACTTCTGATGAAGCCTATAGGGCCCTAAACTTGGTGAAAATGTTTAATATAAAAAAAAATTGTAATATATATCTAAAAAATGAAATCTTGCAATGTTGGGTTTTTTTTTTCAATGTTGTGCAGCCCTACATCACACTACACTAATAAGTCCCTGGGCAAGACTCCTAATGCTACAGTTGCCTACCTGGAACAGTGTGGCAGCCAAGTGCTGCAAATGTAGATAAATGTAATACACACAAAAATACTGCCTGGTCTTTGGTTTAATTTCATCTCACATTGTCCTGTTGCATGATTCTCAGCCAATATTGGCTCAGAGCCCTTGCCATGAATGTGTGCTAATTTTGAGCCACTGCAAGTCATAATCCCCTGTACCCCTATGCTAATCCTGCCAGAGCACCCTCATCAATCCACCCACTGTCCAATCTGTGCCTCACCCCAAATCAACTTCACCCTTCCCCCATACACCTCCCACACCCCCATTCGTCTAAACAGAGCATGTGCAAATTAACAGTCTAATCCAGACAAACAGCAAATGCAGGAGACGCCTGAAAGGCCCTCCCTGTAACAAGGTCATTATTTTTGTTTGAGTCTATTCTTTTGTTTCGGAAAGTCACAAGGAACATGATTAGCTTCCGCAGGACTTTCAAGATCTTTGCTACAGATCAAAGTTAAAATATTATTCTGAACAGACTCACTGTAACACAGTACGTTATTATCAGTGTAATGTGGGAGTTCATTCAGCAAACTATCACACAGTTCTTACAATATTACAGTGTAAGTAAAAAAAATAAAGGAGTTACTGTTATTGCTTGGCTACAGAATAGTCATTTGGGACAGAGAGGCACAGTCCTCAGACATGCCCTTGATAACCTTAGGCTAGATTATTTCCCAGGGCTTGCGAGGCTTCATCAGTAAAGTTGTCTCACCCACCCACTGACACCTCTTGCAATAAAACAGCTTTTAAAACAGCTCAGGAAAAGCAGACATTCTCCCAACATCTCTCATTCCCCCTCACTGTGGACTACTGATCCTCTTTCAATGAGGATCTGTTTCTTTCAGTGTTGTAAATGGACCAAACAAATCCTTGACAACAGAGAGGAGATACATCCCTTCAGCAGAGGCTTTTACTTGGCGAAAGGCAGTAGTTTTGTCACTGAATGTTTTCTATTGAATTTAATACCAGTTATCATTACTTATTTTATAATATTCATCCTGTTCCACTTGCCCTCAGTGGAGTTTTATTGTTGTAAAATATGTGGCTTTGTTTCTTTCCATTGCCCTCTGGTCATTCATATTGTTTTGAGATATGCTATCCAACTTTATTCCGGGAGGGCCAACTTCCAGCAGGTTTCAACTCCAATCCAAATCTAACACCACATTCAGTCAATTAACATACTCTGAAAGCAGTGATTAGTTGGCTCAGGTCTTTTGGGACAGTGTAGGATATACAATACTCTGCTAAAGTCCAAAAAGAGAACACTGAAATAGAGCACCAAACAAAACTCATTTCTATGTAAAGATGAAGTCATAAACCCTTTGAGTATGCTTTTCTCTATTTTTTGTTTTCATAGCTGGTCCAGCCATGCATGCACATTAGTCCCAACCTGTGGAAATGTTGGCCCTCCCCAAGAGACAAGACAGTGACTCCCCACGCCTCCCAGCAGCACTGTGCAAAATGTCAGGTGAAAGCAACCCTCCAAATATAAGCCACAATGCTAACAGTTGGCCTCAGTGGGGTTGGAGCTGTGATGTTGGATTTCTGAGGAGATTCTCAAAGCTTCAAGCTCTGAGAAAAATCAAGCTCTACTCTCCCTTCACACCTGAAAAATGGTGTTTCCACAGGTGTTTCTGTTCATCCTTGTACCAATCCCTGAAGACAACTCAACACTGTGGGCCTGGAAGAATGTGGATCTCATCAAGTAGCTTTTATTGAGAGAAAGAACTGGGTCTCCACCTGTTCACAAAAGAATGTGACTGAATTTCACTTAACACTGAAATATCTTGTTCATATTACATGTTTTATAGATTTTCTCAAAGTGAAAATAAGTACAGAGGATTTATTTCCTGAATAAGTATATTGGAAACATCAAATCTGGTATAAACGCTATTTGTTTGATCAATATGATGAACTAAACAAACAGTAATTGTGTATTAAGATTTGCACTCTGTAGGAGGTGTAATCATTTTCATGAAAGTCAATGAAAGGTTGTTTGACCAGGAGTGCCTAAGCATTTGCTTACAACTGTATATACTGTATGTGTGTGTTTACAAAAGTGTGTGTTTCCACCTACACTGTGTGTTTGTATAATTACTCAAACCTCCTTATCTATGTTTTCCACTTGTATTTTTTGTTTGGCTATGCATTCAGGGGTCACACAGTATTGCAATAAGAAAATGTCACATTATTCCTTCCAGCAGAGGTTGTAAAATATTTACGAGACACTCCACATGATTAAAATATTCAAGAAGGACTGACTCACTGGAATGACTGGCAACTTTATAACAATACAGAACTTCACTTTAAAAGAAATACTTCAGTTGTCCACGAATGACAGCAGATCAGAATGTTTTTCTTCAGTGTGTTTCAAGGTCCAAAACATCAAGATCTTGTGAAAAAGCAAATGTTTTTAATCTTGCAGAGCTCTGCAGTAGTGCAGGTCATTCCACAAAGGCATTTCTTTTGCTAATAAATTTTGTAGCTTGTGCATATGTGATTTATCTAGTCCACATCACATTCCAGGAACTGTTCAAAGAACCACAATAAATGAGCACAAACCACAGCCTTTGAAACATAATTGCTGAAAATGATCTGTGCTAATTGTACAATGATTACTGTTAGTCAGGTCATCATAGAGCTAAATGTTTTTTTGGCAGGCTCCGTTTGGCCCACTTAAAACTAGTATATTTAAATTTTTTTTCTCTGTTTCCATCAAGAAGCGCGCTTAGCAAGGGTGTTGCCTGGCCCAGGAATGCTGCATGAGTCCTTAAGGACCCTTAAAAGAGGAGGTTCACTGGGCTCTCTTTGTGTCAACAGTCGGCGACTTAACCCCGTCAGTTCAGAGCAGGGTGCGTTAATGCAAACCGTGGCTCCGAAATGTGTTGTTTGGACTCATAGCACCAATGATAGAACACAGGCGTAGGAAAGGTCACTGTAGCAAATGTGCAACAGTGTTACTGTATGCCGTCGCATAGCATGCCAGTGAGCAATGCTTATGAAAAGGGCAGCTGCACAGAGAAAGGGTGTGTGAGCTAGCTTGGGTAGAGTAGGCCTAGTGAAATTGACTGGACTGTTTTGATTTTCTTCTTGGCAGGCTGAAAATACTTCTGTTCAGATTCTTCATTTTTCATTGTGTGTATTCCAAAAGCCCAAATAAGCTTTTCAAAAGTACCAAAAGTCATGAATACCCCCAAATATAGATGTGAATATAATTTATGCTGTTCATGCCTTGTGGGTGGACTCCACCTCCTTCCAATGTAACTTTTAGTATGCGTATGTAGGCTTAGTTGTACTTATGCTTCATATTGCATGGTCAATAGTAGATGCAAACCATTGCCAGAAGATCTGTCACAAAAGAGGAATAATATTATGATGATCCATGGACATATCAAAGTGCATAAACTGTAGTAACACTTGCTACAGTTCATTCAACTGTTCACTTCCCATGTCCTTCCTATGTACTAGACCAAAATCTAAGCACTCTTCACTGTTAATAGTACTCGGATAGTAGCAGTCAGTGTGATACGGGGCAGCAGAATGATTCCCTGGCTGGGCAAGCCCACTGCACTTGGTTATGTTCACACTGAAGGCAGATTTCTCAAATTAGATCTGTTGTAATGTCCAGATTCATATACGTCCAGACATCAGAAACCTAACTGCATGGATAATGTAGCCACATTGGTTCCCTATGATATGTCACTCTGTATTAGACATTGTCAAAGTAATGAGGAAAAGTGATGCACTTTGAAGTAAGATTTGAGAGGCCAGAGCAAACAGACTGAATCCCACCTGTATGTGTCAAACAGTTATTGGATTTCAAACCATCACCACATGTGGTTTGGATCCAATTTTAGAAAATTGGCACTGGATTTTGTGTTATTCAGACAATTAAAAAACAATCTGCATACAATCTAGACATGCTAAATATGAATATGGACTGGCGGTCTCGACCTAAGGCTGTGTTCAGACTGCAGGCAAATCATATTTAAACTGTATTTATTAAATCATTGATCAGATCTTTTGGCTGCCTGTACTGGTTTCATAAGATTGGATTGGCATGTCCAGCCATCTATATGTGGTAATGACAAAGGTGCCAGTAACTATGTAGCCACTGATGCCACATTCTTCTTGGATTCAAAACTCAAAATCATAAACATAAGCAATCATAAACTCACAAACATAAAGGTCAAGTCCAAAACCCCTGGAAAACAGAACTAAAACCAGAGAGAAAAACAGGAAAAACTATTAGACAACAGGAAATCAAACACACCCAGCAGCCAGGTCAAAACAAAAAAACAACTCAAGACTCAATACAGCAACACAAGAAATTCTTTATAAAGGCTTTGCAAAATCTGTCAAATCGGCTATAAATGATAAAGTGAATCAGTCCATAAGCCATTGAATAGCTGCTGATGAGTCTCCTAATCAGTGATTCTTCTAAAAGTGAGGGGCTGAGCTCACTGTGGTCTGATGTTGACATGGTCAATACAAACACACAAAAGAGCACAAGGCCCAAAGCTGTGCACAGCACCAAGGAGTGTCACATATTAGGATGTTTCCACATGCCTTCATTGGGAAAAAGTTTTTAGATGAGTGCAAGTGCTAAACTCCACGTGCTGATGAACCACCAGGACAAGATCTGGGAAACAGTTAGGCCTACTAATGCATCTTAAAAAAATAGAATATCATTAAAAAGCTCATTCGTGATGCATTCAAAAAGGGAAAAGGTCATGTTTTATATTCATTACATGTAAAGTGCCATTTCAAGTCTTTTTTGTTTGGCTTATACCAATGAAAACCAGAAACCCAGAGCCTAAAAATATTTGAAATAATTTGAATTTGACTAAATTACTAATCACAGTATCAATTTTAAAACAAAAAAAGGCTAATATAGCACTTTAAATGTACTGAATATAAAATATAGGGTGGTTTAATTTTTTAATTAAATTGTGAAAATTTCACCATATTCTATTTTTTTTTTATGCACACAGAATATGAGACAGATAAGTTGCCTAATAATTTGACCTGATCCGCCATCTGCTGGCCACTCAGCAATCTGCAGTGACAGAATGATGTCAAAATATTGTAGACACCTGCTTCTCCAAACTTTTCTACTAAAAAAGGGTATTAATAAGAGAATTATTCAATTCAGTTATTCAGTGATCACACGTTCCAGCCAAGATCATCCCAAATATATTGGATATAGCTCCATCAACATGTGGAGTTCTCAATATGACTGCAGGGAGGCTTCATACCCCTCTATCTGATGCTTGACATTGTGTCTCCTTGGAGCTCTAAGGTTCTATCTACATTCTGAGCAGTTTTGAGATTTCTTTAAAGTCTTTATAGTAATGACATACATGGAGAAACGTTTGTTTTCTAGATCAAATGCATACAATTTGATCTCACAATGTTAAGTCACAGAATATGTAAACAATTCAATTTTGATAAAAATTTCAAATTAAACCTTATAGTTCCAAGGATACAACTGGACATGGTGACATCCAGCCCATGTTATGCTTCACCAGACCATCCCATTCTATTGGCAATGCTTTCCTGTGGAGATTATTCAAGCAGTGCTGTCTCAGCAAATAAGTAAACCATAAAATAGCTAATGTCAGTAATTAGTTGTCTAATAAGGTGTCTGAATACATTTCACATAAATAAGTATTTATTTGAGATTTGTCCTTTCTCCAACACTTCCTAAGGGTCAGGAAAAATACAAAAGAAAATAATTACCAATACTTTCACTCAAAGGACACTATACTCTTCAGCTTTAGGAAAAGATCAAATAGAGCAGGCTAGTTTTGACTTTTTAGGAGGTCCAGATGCTGAATTAACACTTTGTCATCACACCATATGTTCTTCATTCAAATCCATCCAGTCTGAGAACAAAGGAACAGCAACGGAGCTTGATACATCTTTTAGCAGCTACAATCTCTTTCAGGTTTGATGCTTTTCCCATCGGAACAAAGACATATTGTTGTTTTTTGTCAATGTATAATTTATTAAAGTTAATACAAAGCCTAAAAAAACAGACATATCTAAAGGGGAGGAAAACAGAGGAAAAAAATGCTTTATCTGAAAATAAAAAGAAATAAACCCTGGAAAAATGAAAGACCCCTGGTTACCAAGGGACCCTGTAGATATTATACTCTTTTAAATGGTTGTTTTTGAATTGACATGTTTTACCGTGGTGAAAAACCTAACCTTACACAACTTTCCTCTACAACTTTACCAGAGGCAAATGAGAATGAACACACTCCTTATAGAGTATTACATCCCTTTACAGGAATAGTTTAAATAGTGAATAGTGAAATCCAATTTCACAAAGTGCTGATTCAAAATGCTAAAGTAAAACAATGCTTCTTATAGCATCTTTAAATTTAGCACCTTGGGAAGGCTTGTGCAAGGTTAATTAAAATACAACACTGAATTTTTTTCCTTAAACTAAACATGCGTCATCGAATATAACGGAAATGAAATTACCCTTAACCTGGTAATAATTCCTGTATTTTTTAATATCTCAATATGTATCACAAAACATCAAAATGTCACTTATTTTTCCAATATCGTGCAGCCCTACTACAAAATGTTGCTTGTAATGATACACTGGCCCCCAAACGGTGCAAAGGTCAGTAAGCTTCAATTAAATTGTTTCTTTTTTTTGCTGTATATTTTATGCTTTTATCCCATTTTCATGAAAGTTCATGGATACATAATATCTATGTCTATAAAAGACCTATTGAATAGTTGAAACTTATATCCAGATTATGTCAAATATCTACTGTATAATTCGAAATGCAACTAAACTGAATTTGTGGATGATTATAAAAAAGACACTATAACTCAACCAGCACGCTCTATTCATCACAAAATGTTGTGTTACTCTTTAAAATGAAAGAATATACATATTCTCAGTTCTATGTCAAACTGGTTTGTGTACTATTTGTAAGATATGTCAACTATTCCACTAATAAGGAAGTCCATTTGTAAAAAGAAAAAACACAACAAACACTGAAAGACTGTCATTTCAGATACAGATAGGCTGTGATTGTTGTGCTGTGTAAGGTTAGATTTTTAACATATCAAAATGTTTCTGATTGGATCATAAACAATAGTGGTTTGTGTAGGGGCTTGATTGTAGTATTGTTTAGTATTGACAGGTGACAATGCAACATTGTTGATTGTGTCATAAATAGCAACTTTAGATGATGATAGTTTGGGAATGGGGTGGGCCCTATGTAGATTGTTAGGTCCATGATTTTGCCACCTCTTGTATTATTTCAGTATATTTTTTGAAGGGTCAACTTGAAGATACATTTGATCATCATTGATAAGTTTTTATTCTGCTGGTCTTCTCTGCAAAAAATGTATTTTACTTTTCCAGTGCTCTCCTACAGCCTCATCTTTAAATTTATGGTTTCTGCAAATAGTCCTACTTCCAGAAACTGAAAGATTCTTGCAAATATGGTATTATGTTTGGAATTATTTAAAGTAATTCGTTTAAATTGTTGTACTTGCCTCCAAATCAGTAAATGTGCCCTAAACTGTATTATAAATGTGACAACTTCAATTCAAAAAAAAAAGAAAGGAAATGGGTTGCTCACTGAAACATTCACTGAAATCTGGAGTGGGATCTTCATTGTATTTTTATTTTTATTATTATTTTTTAAGCTCATTAGGTGTCTTTCCAACTCAGTTATTACTTCAGCAGGTGCTGGTCATTGGTTGGTTATAAACAATTAAAGGCCTTCGCATACTTCTTGCGCAGATGACATTTGTCTGGTTTCAGTGAACAATGTAATATAACTGTGAAAAAAACACAACAACCAAAGACACAGAATGGAGGCTTCGTTTGCCATGTCATGCTCATGCATGCTGGGTGAACTCTGGATGAAGACACTAAGCAACAAAGGCTGAGATTGGTCAGTACAAAAGAGGCATGCCATGAAGCAAACATGGGCAACTTTTTAACAAATTTATTAAAAATTAAACAAAAATGTAACATGTACATTAGTATTCACAGCCTTTGCTGTTGAGTTCAGGTGCACCTTCTTTCCACTTACCATCTTTCAGATGTTTCTACAGCTTGATTGGACACCTGTGATAAATTCAGTTGATTGGACATGATTTGGAAAGGCACACACCTGTTTATATAAAGACCCATAGTAAACAGAGCACAAACAAAGCAAAGAAGTCTAAGGAATTGTCTCTAGACCTCAGAGACAGTATTGTATTGAGGCACAGATTTGGGGAAGAGAACAGTCAATCAATCAATCAATCATCAATAAAAGTTTATTTCTATAGCGCTTTTTACAACAATGGAGTTGGAGCTTTAAAGAAATCTGGGTCCAAGCCTCAATTAAGCAAGCCAGCAGGCAACAGTGGCAAGGAAATCTCCCTCAGGTTAGGAGGAAGAAATCTTGAGAAGAACCAAGACTCAAGAGATGAACCCATGCTCCTCAGATACATTTCTGCTGCATTGAAGGTCCAACTGAGTACAGTGGCCTCAATCATCCATAAACAGAAGAAGTTTGGAATGACCAGGACTCTTCCTAGAGCTGGCTGTCCAGATAAAATTAGTGATCATGGTAGAAGAGCCTTAGTCAGGGAGGTGACCAAGAACCAAGACCAAACTTTGCTCTGAGGAAAGACAAAAACCTACAGAGACATCCTTGATGATAACCTGTTCCAGAGTGCTCTGGACCTCAGACTGGGACGGTTTATCTTCCAACAGGACACTGACCCCAAGTGTACAACCAAGATAACAAAGCAGTGTATTCAGGGCAACTCTGTGAATGTCCTTGAGTGGCCCAGCCAGGGCACAGACTTGAACATGATTAAACATCTCTGGAGATATCTAAAAGTGGCTGTGCACTGACACTCTTCATCCAATCTAATGGAGCTTAAGAGGTTCTGCAAAGACTAGGAGACACTTCCCAAAATCAGGGGTGGCAAGCTTGTAATATCATAGTCCAAAAGACCTGAGGCTGTAATTGCTACCAAAGGTGCTTCAAAATAGTATTAAGCAAAGGCTGTGAATACTTATGTACAAGTTATATATACACATACACTTTTTAAAATAAATGTACAAATATTTCAAATTAACTTCTCACTTTTCTATCATGAATGTACTGTGTATAGTATTTTTGAGAGACAAAATAAATTTAAATCATTTTGAAATAAGGCTGTAACATAATCTGGAATAAGTGAAGCACTATGAATACTTTCCAGATGCACTATAAATGAGCACTTTCACCTTTATGCAACAGAGAAAATAAGGTAGTGGCTCTTAAAATAACAAACCCTTCACAAAATGCCACATTACATGTTAATGAAAGTGTAGAAATGTTAATGTATATTGTTTTAATTGTATTTTGTAAAAAAAAAAAAAAATACAAAAACAGAAAACAGTACTTTTCTGATACAAGTTCTTATATAGCCAAACCCAATGTCCAGCTGAAGACATCGTATGATTGAGTATTTTACTCAACTATCTGTAATTTAAACAAGGTTCATTCCTGTTCATATTTATAGAAATTCATAATTTCACAAAGGATTTTTCCCTCTTCCTTCACTCTTTCTCATGAGCTGCCATCTGACATGTCTGATTATCTTTGAAACATTGGAAACATTACAAACAAAGTTATTGTTATATTGTTCCAAATAACATTGGAATTGTAGTGGTGTTGTACTATTTAATGAAAGGAAAGGTTTTAAGGAAATCTGAAATCTGTGTTTCTGTTTTTCACTAATCCTCTCTCAGATAGGCGTCTGGAATTTCCTCCTCTTCTTGCATTTCACGCTGGAGCCTCTCACTGTCTTTTGCTTTGCTCTTTTTCAGCTCTTCTTCTGCCTCTAGTAAGAGCTGTTGTGCCTGCTGTACGTCAGACTGGGCCATCTGCAGGTTAGTCTGAACTGCAGCTGAAGCTTGGTCTGCTCCTAAAGCAAAAACATTGCAAAATTATAGTAAACTTGGAAAATCTAAAATGCACTTGATACTGAAGCAGCTGTGTGCACATTCTACTACACCTTACATGTTTCCAAAACTGTAAAATATTCTAAACTCCCAACAAAAATGATGGTAGTTTTAATCAGTAATCAGTAATAATCTGTAAATAATAATAATTAAAATAATAAACAGTGCATGAGATGTCTAATTTCCATATGCCCATCAATTCTAGGTTAGTAATCATTTTACCAAGCTTGGGCTGTGCAAAATAACAATATTTATATCAATAATGGGATATAAACAGAGTGGGATATGAACTGAGGTGATATTGTTTATGTAGTTTTAAAGCTTTTAAAAAATGTTCTGTTTCAATCTTGAAAACCTTTTCCTATTCCCTCCCTCTGCTCCGCCTCCTGTTCTTATCTTATCCTATATTCTGTTCTGGGCCACACCATGGAGAGACATAAGACAGAGCTCTAGCATGACCTAGCAAATTTTAATGTTCAAGTATAGGAGAAAGAATTTAATGGGGTGTCAATTTTTTACATTGTTTTTTTCATATCATATTTTTGTCCATATCATGCAGCCCTAAGCAAAGTATTAACTGAGATATAATAAAATAGAAAACAGCCAATTTGTCATGCATACCACACCACTTAAGTCACAAATAAATATGGCAACTCTTGAATGCAGTAATAACACATGAACAATGTGTCTTTCCATTATCTAGGTCCAGTGTTTGAAAGCTACAGAAAGTTACTTCATTTTATAGCCCATTTTCTAGTGACTAAACACATTAAACTAGCACAAGTGTAATGGGTGATTGGCACCAAATGTAAAGAATAGTATGGCTTTGGAGGGAGCATGTGTGGCTACAGGCTACAGTTAGGCTACAGGGAGTTCAAAATGCTTGGCTACAGTTAGGCTACAGGGAGTTCAAAATCCTCAGATGTAACATAAGGTTGGCAACACGCAGAGAGTGTGAGAAAATTTAAAGACAATGGATTGACTGAAAATAGTCTAGTTGTTGACGCTAGCAACTTAGCCATCAATTCAGCCATTAAAATAGTTATTTTAAATCTCCTTACCCTAAGCTTACCCTGGCTTCACAAACAGCACATGTCCAAATGTTTGTGGACGCCCCTTCAAATGAATACATTCAGCTACGGTAAGTTGCTCCCATTGCTGGTAAATACACTGTTTGCAGGACTGTGTGTCAGATATGTGCACACACAGCTTGTCTAGTTCCTGTAGAAAAGTACTGCCAATACAACAGAACCCTCTGAATTGATAAAAATGAACCTATTGGCACTATGCTTAATGTCATACATGGGCTAGAAGGGTTTAGAGCATTGAGCTGAGGAGTAATGGGACATTACTTTTGGGATGAGCAGGGAATGATGAGTGGTGACCATCCAACATCCTGACCTCACTAATGCTGAATGCAACCAATTCCTCACATTAAAGTTGTTCATTTTTAAGCTACACTTCTGAATATCTCTGTGGCACATTACACATCCATCTCCAAAATACAAGGAAGTATTGAAACTAGTTGATTGAAACTTCTAACAAAAATATAATTCTGTTTTGTTGATCTTACATTAATTATTTTACATTAAATAATCTGGCAACATGCAATTTTTAATTAGAATCTGAATGTAAACACTAGCACTGGGTGATATGGACAAAAAATACAATGTGAAAAAAATCAGGAAACACGCTATATTTAACTATATTTAAACATACTGAAATTTAATCTTCATTTCTTCTTTATGCACAACAAATTATCTTTTGCTCCCTACATGGAGGGTGTGTATTAGAGGGGGAAGAGGGCAGAAAGAAGTGTGGGAGAAGAACAAAACAGAATGTTTTGTAAATCTTTATATAAACAATATTGCCTTAGCTCAGGTCAGCTCTGTTTATACCCCATATATCAATATATCACACAGCCTGGTAAACACACTTGTATTTGTAACTGCAAAATGTCTTACCTGCATTAAAAGCAGCTTCAGCAGCCACCTTTGACAGATTGATTGCAGCCATCCAGTGTATTTCAAATTTTTTGCAGTCCTCCCACTGATCATTGATCTAATCAAATAAGAAACCTTCATTCAGATTACACACACAGATCAGCTATACTTGAAATACAAATGTAAGAATGTATCTAATAATATTGGGACTGTGGCATAAAGGATGAAACAAAATTATGTAGACAAGTAAAAAGTATAAAATAATTATTAATATTAATTATTTTTAATAATTATTATTAAAAAAACAACTTTGCTTAACAGTTCTTACCTCTTGGCGTTTGCAAACTATCATCTCCCATATCCTGTCCTCCTGTGCAGGGTTTAATTTGTTGAAATTGGAGACATAGCTTTTGTGAAGAATTATGAGGGTGTTTATCATCTGCAGAGTACACATAAAACATGCTTATGTACACAGCACTGTCTAATTGTTGTAGATGAATAACTGATGGGTCCTGGCACACATGTACCTACATTGGTATAGATGGTGAGGGAGTCCAAAAGTGCCAAAGTCGTTTGAGAAAGGTAAGTGTTGGAACTGTTGGTTACCAGAGACGATGCCCTACGGATCAAGGCTTCATGTGATACGTTGTCCTGTGCAAACACACAATACAGACACCAAGAAGTTAAAATCAGTCAGACTGGCCTATGCTAGGCAATGTCTTTCTGATGACAACAGTATTAATTAGGAATACACACATCTACAGATTAATATATTTCAATTAAAGCCTGACTATTTATTAAAAGTATTTCAAAAGCATTATCAAGACTGTGAATATGAAAATCACACCTGGATAAATGGAACAGCACACAGGCCTCCAGAGATGCCTAAAGTGAACCAGTTTTTCTTTATTAATGATGGCAGTCTGCAAAGTCTGGAACAGGTTCTGTTGGTGGCACTCACCATGCTGGCTGCAAAGCTCAAAACAAAAGAGAACAAAGTTTTACTTTTGATTCAAAATCTGGATAGATAAGCAAGTAAGACAAGTGTACTGTACAAAAGTAAAACACAAAGACTTAAAATAGTTCACTTTATGAACTATTTTGTGATAAATATAAAAAAGTTTGTTTCTGAATTAAATTAATGTGCACATTTCTGAGCAATAGTAGATGCAATAGTAACTCAGACATTTATAAGATGTTGAAAATAAAACAGATTATCATTGGCAAGCTTCTGAAAGTTTTAAAATCGGGACCTTAATATGAAAGAGCCTTGTTTTACAGCTGTATCAATGTTAGCCAGAAAATAACCTTTGAAATGATCAAATTATTTACATTTTAATGTATTACTAAGAAACTGATGCTAAAACTCGAACGATAAACATAATAAAATAAACAGATTAAAAGGTCAATTATTAGAATAAGACTGGAAAAACTAGTCTTCGTTTAATTGGAGAGTAGCATCTTAGATGTCCAGGAGGTGTCTCTCAGAAACATGCAGAAGACAGAATTGATTCACCTCAGAAGAGGCAAACACCAAAGCCACATAATCGTTCTCTTAAAAGACAGTTATTTCCAAACAACCCTACATCATATATGATCATATTTCGACACCATTATGTTCCAGACAAATGTTTTTCATCTAAACCAGTGGTTCTCAGTCTGGCTTGCTTGTTTTAAGAGTTTTCCAGCCAAAACGGACCCAGTTCAGTTCAGTTCAGCTCAGCTCAGCTCGGCTCAACTCCTCAGTTCTGTTCGCCTCAGCTGCTGACTGTTTTAAGATTGTAGGGCTTTAAAGAGTTCTCATTTCTTGACCTTAAGGCTGTAAACTGTCTTACGACGTATAGACTTTCCATCGATCCATGCTGTTAAAACTCTGACCTTAATATTTTTACAGGGATTCTTTCTGAATGGTGTTTTCATTTTATCAAATATTCAATTTATTAACTTTACTCAAAATCTTTACTTTTAATTCTCTACGCTTTTCTGACTCACAGACCCCGAGTCTCTAAGGACTGAAGGCATTTTTGAAACATATATAGATAGATAGATAGATAGATAGATAGATAGATAGATAGATAGATAGATAGATAGATAGATAGATAGATAGATAGATAGAAAGAAAGATAAACGTCCCATTTTGACACTTTTAAAGTGAAAGAAATTATCAAACATACCAGCCAAGACTAAAGAGCTTCCTCCTGTACAGCGCCATTCTGCCTCATCAAAAGAAAAACAGCCGCGCTGCGCCCCCAGCGGCGAGGAGGCGAACAGCAGGGCTGTTAGTTCGTCTCGATGACTGTGACTAAAGGTCGAAAGTCAGCGCTTCTCCTGTTGTTTTATTTATCACCTCCACGACTTACAAAGCAAAAGTGTCTGGTGTGATCATGTGCAGTTCTTATATTTTAGGTTAGTTTAGTTTTTAAGATATCATTAGTGTCTTTCTCAAACATTGCTGCAAGTAACAACAACAACAACAACAACAACAACAACAACAACAACAACAACAATAATAATAATAATAATAAAGGTTCTAAATAGAACCTTTAACGTAAAGGTTTTTAATAGAAAAACTGACAACTTATTCTGCTATGGTGTATTTTGCCATTCGGCCTGTAATGAAGCACTCAGCCATGAGAATCAGTTTGTTAGTCTACTGCAGCATTTCTCAACCTATGGGCTAGGGATCACCAGTATGCTGGCAATCACTCTGTAGTGGTCCCCCAGCCCATCCTTTGGGGCAGCCATGGCCTAGAGGTTAGGGAACTAGCCTTGTGACTGGAAGGTTGCCAGTTTGATTTTCAGAACTGGAAGGGTTAAATGTGGAGGATAAATCCCTCTGTGTCCAAGAACATTTACATTTACATTTGCGGCATTTAGCAGACGCCCTTATCCAGAGTGACTTACAAAAGTGTTTTACTGTTCACTTAGAATATCCTTAGCTAGTAGACAAGGCTGGAATCTAGAGATTCTTCATGCTTAGATCCTGTTGAAACAAATGTCTTTATGGAGTTAAATACTCCAAAAAAAATTGCACAAGTGAACCATAGTGGTTTGTAATGTCATCCATTAAGGAAGGAGTTGAATAGACAGGAATAGAAATGCACAAATAATATCACAGAAGCGTCACAAAGGCAAATTAAACAGCTTCAGTAGCAGGTTGAGTTTTATTGTGGGCTCTTATGCTGTGTAGTTAAAAACAGGTGGCCAGTGTGCAGGTGAGAAACCCTGTCTGAAGGTGTGGTTAGGGCTTTACCCTCATACCGACCCGGAGCACCAGGGGGCGCCAAAGCGCTTGAGACCTGCAGCGCTGTCACAGAGTGAGAGAAGCGTTGCTAAGGAGAAGAGAGCCTTAACGACGAGCCGTGTGGAGCAGAGTGTCAACACTGAGCACACGATCCGAAACGAATCACTCTGCTTTTCCAACAGTAAGAAATAAGTGCTTAATGAAGAGAGTGTGAGACGTTGTGTGTTTGATGGTGACACGCAGGAAGACGGAGTCAAGAGTTTTCTGGCTGCTTAGTTAGCATAGCCACCGTTAGCTGGGGGTTTTAGTTACATTAATTGAGTTTGAGTTTCTTAAGCAGCAGTTACTTAGTGAACTTCTAACTGTAGCTGTTTAAAGAGCTTTATAGATTAAATAATAGTAGCTCATAGCTTAGGAGTAGATTGACAGATAGATGGATGGATGGATGGAAAGATAGATTGATGAATGGAAAGAGTGGGTATTGTACATTATTATTGCACTTGTTTAACTGCTATTGCACATAGTCCGGTCGTATTGTGGTGGTCGGGGTGCAGGTTACTGGTAACTGGTTGTGGACAATGACTCTCACCCTTTCTACCAAACAGTGATGAGACACAGGAGCACTTTCAGTGCAAGGCTCATCCCACCAAAGTGCACCACAGAGAGGTCATTCTTACCTGTGGCCATTGAAATCTATAACTCCTCCCTTAATAGATGACCACTACAAACCACTATGGTTCATCTGTGCTGTTTTTAAGTTGATCATAGCCACTACCTTTCCACATATATTTTAACATGTATATGTTTCCAATGGGTTTATTCTGTTTATTCCTCTCATTCTTTATACCACTCTGTTTGTTATTTTATATAAATGGTACTGCTGGAATAATGTCAGTTTATTGCAGTCTGTGATTAATAAAGTATTTCTGATTCTGATCTAAAGTAACGTTTATGTATCTTTAGTTAAACTCCATATAATTACTATGCATCAATTGATAAATGGCAGGGAAACATCCCTTCAATATATTTTAGTGCCTGCATGTTCTCTTATTTGTTGAGAGTCCTAAAATTTTACACTATATTTGTCATGTAGATCTAGAGTTATGTTTAATTTATATTGATGTACTTTCTCTTTCGTGTCTTAGAGTGCCTAGCTTAACACAAGAATAACAGAGTTATAAAATTCCCCTAAATCAAATGAAGAGTGAAAGACAGCTAACTAGCTGTTTTCTTAAATACAAGATGCAGCCACATGTAACTGTGGTGTAATGTATATATTACACACACACACACACATATATATATATATATATATATATATATATATATATATATATATATATATATATAGATGAACGTCTTGGACATCAACCGAGGTAAACAGTGCGCGAAGGATTCGTTAGGCTGCTGAATCGGTTCTAAGATTTGGTTGATCTGAGCGCAGTGGACTCAGTCTCAGACTCAGTCTGACAGCGGGCTCCGCGACAAACACAAAGCGCGCAGAGACGCTAAAGAAAGTTGGCAGATATCTGAGCTGAACGCATCGGCTCGGACAGAGTGGTCAGTACAGTAGTGTGTGGAGCGGGGGGTCAGCGGAGCCTCAAACCCGCTGTTTCTTCCTTATGTTTACAAAGTTGTAGATTCTCCGGTCAGCTATGCTAAAGCGGCTAAAGAGCTAAGAGNTATATATATATATATATATATATATATATATATATATATATATATATATATATGATTATTATGCATTACTAATTTAATATCTTAATTGCCTTAATTCATATAGTATCTGCTTTGCAAATCTCACAGCTGTAGATGTAATTCTAATTTTATTTTGCAGAGTCTTATGGCAGAGTTGCATATAATTGGACAGATTGTCGGGGCCAGCGGTTTCCCTCAGAGCAGTTTGTTCTGCAAGTGGGGCGTTCATACAGGTGTCTAATCTCATCTCACTCATTTAACAGTTTGGATTGCAAGGCTTTTGTTTCTGTTGTTGTTGGTTTAGCTTCTCGATTTTGCTCTCTCACTCTGCATATAAGGAGGAGCATGGAGGCTCCTCTCTGGCCTGAAGGAGGGACAGACACAAGTGGACATACCCCAGATAGGTGACATGGCATATTGGAGTCACCCTATCGATTTGCACTACACCACTAAGGGCCTTCAAGGTAAGACAGTATATGAATGAAATGTTTTATTTTCAGTATAAAAAAATAATCATTCAATAATGGATTTCTTTTTACTGTTTTAGGCTGGCCAAAACTTCACCTACAAGTGTGGCATCAGGACTCTTTTGGCAGATGTGAGCTTTATGGTTATGGTTACTGCCATATTCCCTCCAGCCCTGGACAACACCGCTTGCAGTGTGCAACTTGGAGACCACTTGGGACCTGGCAGGAACAGCTAGCTCAGATGTTTGTCGGCGGAGGCCCTCAGCTTCGCTCTCCTGACCTCATTTACAGTGGAGCAGACAGATATAGACTTCACACCGTTGCCATGGGCAGCGTGGAGGTGGATCTGTGTGTCATTCTACGGCATTTTGACAGATATGGTGTGGAGAGCTAAGTCTGTGGCACCTCCAGTGTGCAAATATAAAACAGACAAACAAAAAAGTAGACAGTGACATTTGAGAGGACAGAAGTTTTTTAGGGTAATAGTGGTGTTCTTCAATGTGTGTTTTTATAAAAGTGGACATAAATGAGTCATTTGACTTTGGTTTCTAAGAGAGCCAGATCACAGTTTTGGAGAAGAGGAAATGCAGTGATATGTTCTTTTGTTTTACCACCTTACTCTGACTGATGTCACTACAGTGCTTTGATCACGTTTTTTATTTTTCTACAACATATTTTATAAAATATTTTTTGTAATGCAATGTATGGTGTTGTTACTAAGTAAATAAAAAATACATTTTCCAGACAATGGAATTGTTCTTTGCCATGACCATAGAACTCTTAAACGAATCCACTGATTTGATATTAGGGCATAATTGTGACTTACTTGAGTATTTTAATCAGTGTTCATGGCAATTGTGATGTACTGTATCTCTCACTAGCCCCCAATATTAAATACAACTCTTTTCCTTTTCAATTTGCACATTCATACTCCAGGAAATTCTGATGATGATGAGAGCAAAGTGACCCTTTTTGATGTGTTGCAGATGTTGTAGTATGCTCATTTCCTGCCTGGTTAGAGCACAAGAAATCTGAAAAGCAGTTGTGGTTTACTGAGTTGGTTGTCCTGCACGGAACATTATGCTTTCACACAAATCATTTTTGTGTTCAGGAGGCAGGAACAAGAATGCGAAGCAAGCAAGCAAGCATGGCGGGGAAAAAAAGGAACAGTGTCTTTCATGTTAAGGGTTGTCATGCGAAGCAAAAAAAAAGTTTGACACACATCCTCCTTACGTCTACACAGGAAACTTTGTGACTTGATGTATCAGTGTTCTTTTTTTAAGATCAGGCACACATTTTTAAACTTGAGGCAGCACAAACCATCCTGTTTGTATTAAAGTAAATAAAAAAAATTGCATAGTGGTGTGTTGTGGCACATTGTTATCATGTCCTGTTTACATCAGAGTTCCTCTAAGTTGTTGAACCAATGGCTGATGAGAAAAGACAGAATAGACTGAGAAGGGGAGGGAAGGAAAAGAAGAAGGGGAGCTTTTCTGAGAGCAGAAGTCTTGTGCAGCTGGTGTAATGTTTGGGTGTCTCCAGTAATTTGCTGTGGAAACCTGTCTTCTTGGGACACTGCTGTAATCAGCTTGAAATTAGGATGCTCCACATGGGATTTGCATCTGGTAGACCTTTGGAAGGGGCCTTGAGAGATAAGTTGAATGGATTTGATCTAATTTGAATGGACCTGTAGTTTTAGTAAGCTGTGGACAAGATTTGATTCTGATCTCTGTAAAGGCTGTAGCAGATAATCTAGTACTGGTTTTGTGTTTCATTCCAAACCATTCTAACAGTGTTGTAAACTATGTTGGTTTGAAGCGAGGGCAAGTGTGCACTCTGTTTTGCTGTTTCATCCAGCAGTCAGAGTGGCAGACCACCTTATTAAGACTGTGTTGCCCAGATGATTAGTTTTGATGGGGAAACTGCTTGGCAGTGAAGGAAGTGATGTGTCATTTTTTTACGCTATCCTGCATCCTTTTCCTCTTTCACTCATTAGATTAAACCAAAGTGGTTTAAAGGCTCATGAAGCCAGCCCTGAAGACAAGCTCCAGTAAGCTGTCGTGTACATTGATGTATTTAAATTTTGGAGTCATGGGGTGGGACTCATAAAAGCTTCTGATTGTTCCCTGTGCACTGCAAATAATGTGTGGTAACAAGTGAGGTTTCTTCCGAGGTTGTCTCTAGTTTATTGTGTGGCAGCTTGTTGGATCTCTGAGACTTCATTTGGGAGTTGTGTGTTTGTCAGATCCAGCAAGGCAGCCTGCCAGCAAGACAGATATGGGCAGCAATTTCTCAGTGGTGTAGTGACTCTGACCCTGGAGCTTGGAACTCAAGCAAAGGCACCTCTGGCCAATGGAAATTTTTCTTCGGAATTCTGAAGTGGAAGCAGCATCAAATGTGCGTATGCTTTAAGCCTACAGCAGAGCATTTTCCCTCTTTACGCCCCTCAAACTTGCAGCGTTTTCTTCAGGACCTAAATACACCCTGCAAAGCTGTCTGCAGACTATGAAGGCACAGGCTTTGATCCTGGCATTGCTGTGCCTGCTGAAGTGTGTATCCCAAGGGGGTTCTCTGTCGACTTGCAAACCTTTGAACCTGGAGCTGGTGAAACAAAAGAGGATTGAGGCCATCCGTGGGCAGATCCTCAGTAAGCTGCGGCTGACCAAGGATCCAGAGGTGGAAGAAGAAAGTGAGGCAGAAGAGGTTCCAGCAGATGTGCTTTCTGTCTACAATAGTACGGTGGAGCTGAGTAAGGAGCTGATGCAGAAGAGTGTAAGCCTGTTATCTCAAGAGGCAGAGGAGGAGACATACTATGCCAAGGAGGTTCACAAGTTCAGCATGACCCAAAGTGAGTTAGGTAGTGTGTACATGAGTACATGATGTGACACTAACCTTTCAGATGTGTGTGTGTGTGTGTGTGTGTGTGTGTGTGTGTATGATAAAATCGATAATGAGTGATAATTAGGTAATATATTAGAAGAATAGTATACGCATTTGACAAATGACCAGCTAAAACATCCAAGATAAAGGGCAGAACTTGGTTTCAAATGGTGTTACCGACAAAAGGTATCCGAGATATTGGGAGGAAAACGAATGAATGAATAAATGAAGTAATGTAACATCACCAAAATACTGCACCCACTGTCATATCATGGCGATCTACATTCCTGCAGGTTTTCAGTCCAACCCAAATGTAGTACACACCACTTCTAAAGACAGGTGGGGTGGATTAAGGTGGGAAGTCTGTGGGAAGGCAGCTATCCAGGATCAGGGTTGTTTGTTGAGATTAGCAGTATTCAAAATATTGATATCAGTACTGGCCAAAAAGCTTGAATGGCTAAAAGTTGTTTTTAGCAGATGTATATACATATACTGCAAAAGAAAACCCAAGGTACATTGGATCAGGTAGCCTCTGTGAGGTGGTGGATGAGCAGTGCTGCAGGTATGATTTATGCGTTGTATATGCCTGATATATCTGATTAGGAAAAGCTGTGGCTGTGAAGTGAGGCTGGCCAGTCAGCCACAGCATTTAACATTTTACATTTAACATTTATATTGAGTTGTTTTCCAGGTAAAAAATCTTCAATTATGTATGGAAAGTATGGAAAATTATGCAGTTTGTAAGTCCTTAAAACACTGGAAGACTAGCTCTTTGTTTTTCCTGATCAGGAATACTGGGCCAATTGCATCATGGAATGCCCACAGCTCTGCTCATCCACTGGCTCTTCAAAGGGAGCCAATGGGTGCTAGTGTAAGGGTACTAATCATTCCTTGGGATTTGCTAAAATTCATTGGTTAAGGTAGAGAAAAGAATAGAACAAGACCCCAAAGGGAATCTGACCTTGCAGGCATAAAACTGAATGGTACATGTTTATGTAACTTTGCATTGTCAAAATTTCCAGCTTCCAGTTTATATCACCACTTGAACACAGCATTAATCTAGGCTTTTAACTGGTCTTAAATGACTTTAAACTTAGTCTAAATGTAGCCATTTGAACAGAACACAAATGAAAAGATACTTTCAGTCAGGCCAAAACCTCAGTATCGTTTCTGTGTCTTTTAAACATGTCTGTGCTTGCTGTGGTTCTGCGTGATCTAAACGTACTAACATCCAAGGTTTGTTCATGTGTTTATGCATTACAATTTAAAACATAAACAGTTGGACTGATGATTTTTTTCTTTTTTGGGTATATACTAGTAAGCAGACCACAAACCCGGAAGGAAGTGCGTGTATTTAGAGGGTGCTGATGTGTGACTCGTATCTTGTATTGAAAGTCAAATGGCCAGCTCACATTCATCACCCCACGACTATCTTTTACAGACATGCGTGTTCTTGTCTAGCAGTCAAGAAAGAGCAGAACTGAAACTTCCTCCTCTAAGCTGTGCTGAGTTCTATTTTAATGCCACTGTCAGAGCCCTCTACTCCCGCTTTTTGAAAATGAGAAGACACATATTGGAAATATGCTGTTTGGCTGAAGTGAAATGTGTAGTAGGATTTTAATGCATTGTAGGTTTTTGCATGTGCAGAACCAAGAGTCTATTTCACTCACAATTACAGTCAGTTTCAATCAGACCATCACCACTACAGTTTACATAAGTATTACCAGTATCTCCAGTGCTTTAAACTGCCCAAATACTGATGTAGAAATCACATGTATTTATGATGAGCGCTTCATGACACAGGTTCGTGTAAAAGCTTGGCTTAGCACTTAGTGTGGAGGATTGTTTAAGGATATGTATAATTTAGACCAATTCGACTTGGTTTGGCATGCGTGGGGTTATTTTGGTGTTGGTTTTCTGAACTGACAACTCTGGAAAACCACCGACAGTGTCGACCTTTTACTTCTCAGTCTTTTGAGCCTGTCTGCATGCTTTCGTCCACCTACTCCCATAATTTCCTCTGCTTTCATGTTCTGTTTTGCCTTTCCTATCATTACGTGTCTCAGCAGTGAACCACTCAAAACTTGTGCCCTTGCATTAAGATGCTGCAATACGGCAGAGTCACGGAAACCCTCCTATTTGAAGATTTGAAGGCAGAGGATTAGTGTGCTGCTTTGCGGTGGTGCAGTGTGGCATGATCTGGATCATTTTCTCTGAGCGCTGGCCAATCTGTAATTACTGTCAGATATAGGGATAAATCTGGCCCAGACTGGCAGAGACATGAGCAGTGGGCTGCCTTCCGCCAAACCTTAAACCTCACCCCTCACCTCTGGCCTACAACATCTCTGAAAATAAAATGAGTATGGTGCTGGAGCAAAGTAAATATTTATCAAATTAACTTACTGTATATCTTTAGGTTTTTATCACATACACACAGAATACACTGTCCCATGCCTACAATGACAGCAAACACAGCAAAATGAGACTTCAAAAGATGTCTAAAAAGCTTGGAATCAAGGCAAGACTCTAAATGCCTGCATTAATGAATCACTTAAATAATCACACACTTCTGAAGCTCTATGTTCTTAACATTATGGCACCTTGAAATGTTGAGACTATATATAAGAAATGCTAAAAACTAAAACATATATTTTTAAAATATCTTCTCTGATGCCCCTGTTTCAATCCATTGTGAATTGAGTTACGAATTTAAAACTGTGCAGTCCAGCAGCAAATTTAAGAATGTATGCCTTTGTCCCAAACATTGTGGTAATCTATGTAAATGTATATGTAAAGTAATTGAATTGGCTATATTGCACTTGTTTGAAAATAGTTCAGAGTGAAACACTCTTCATAACTTAATACAATATAAATGAGATTGGTTAAACTTTTAAAGGCTAAAGAGAGAGATTTAAGTAAATGTGTTGGTCTTTATGAAATCTCAACTTCCAAATGGTATAGTTTTGCACCTTAGTTTCTATAAAGGAGAGTATACTACTGCATCTTGGAATTAGATTCATTAGAAATTAAAAATTGCATTTTTTCATCATTTTATTCAAAAAAGTAAACTGCCACACTGTACAAAAACAGCATGGCTAAAGAAAAGGATTTACACTTTATTGTACCTTAATATGGTACGACTCCAGCAACAAGCTTTATATTTAGTATAAAACTTCATTTCTTGGTGTGTGTTCATTACTTCAAAAATGTAATATTTTAAAACATTTTTGTCTTAGTGTTGATCAGAGCTTATCGCTCATGAAAATCAGAAATCCAATTTCTTCAATTATTAGAATGTTGTTTGGAATTTTCAATTAAAGTTTAAGTAAATTGCTTTATTAAAACAGTATAAATAGTGTGTCTTGTTCAGTACATCAAACTACAATAATGAGGAAAACTGCTGACCAGACAGTTGTTCAAAAGACAATCGTCGACACCCTCCACAAAGAGGATAAAACACAGAAGGTCATTGCTTGCTGCTCTCAGAGTGCTGGAAGGGAAACGGTGTTCAAGCAACATGGACGACCATAGCCTTAACAGGATTGTCTAGAAAAGTCAATTCAAGAACATGGGTGAGCTTCACAAAGAGTGGACTGAAGCTGATGACATGACATCTGCTGGTGTTGGTCCACTGTGTTTTATCAAGTCCAGAGTCAATGCAGTGTCTACCAGGAGATTTAAGAGCACTTCATGGCTTTATGGAGAAGATGATTTGAAATATTACACTTTACCTTTATGTGACAGTTTACCCTTTTTTAAATTAAAGTTTTAACAGAAATGTGCTTCTGAACAATATTTGAATTGCCTAAAATTTCCCAGTATGCATTAGTGTACCATTATACAGACCTTTTGAATAAATAAATCCAGGTCTATCCTTTTATATTGTTAGACATTTTCCCCTCAATGCTTTTTTTTCTTCTTTTCACTTTTGCACAATATAAATTAAACTCAAATTAAATGTATTGTTCTCCTCTCTGTTTGATACTGCTTCCATGCTTGGCTTTCAAAGCTGAGAAAGAATCAAGAATATTGATTAATATCACATACCAAATCATTTCTAGAACATTCCACATTGACCTTATATGACCTTAAAGTAAATTGTTCCTACATTTTAGCCCAAAGTGTTACTTTATCTGACCTGGAGTGAAGCATTTCTTGTTGCTTTAGGCAGTGATGTTTGTGTGCTGTGGGAGCTGTGGACTGCAGTCTGTATAACTTGTAAAATGCATCTAAATGCTGGAACTTCTGGTATATTCACTTCTGACTTGGCAGAGTCTGTCTTCCATTTTAAGACAAATGTTTTTGTTTGCACAGTTGTCTGGCATTCGTTAAGAAGGAGCCATCTCTCCATCCATGTGCATTAAGCCTATTTGGGCTTGTTGTCAGTTTAATCTCATAAAATAAGCATGACTGGCTGAATGATTGAAGTTTTCCTGAACTAAGAAGCAGTAATAACAGGGGTCTGGAAGTCAGTGGTAGTGTTTTAGGCATTATACTAAACACATGGAATCAAATGGAATAAGAAAGATGCCAAATCTGCAGCAGAGCACATGGTCTTCTAGATTTATAGAGCAGGGAAAGACTGTCTGGGGGCTTCAGATGAGGCCTCATAAAAAGTTTGCTAAAAAGAAAGTGTCCTGAATGGCTTTAAAGCAAAATGTCTATAAAAGGTTTTTACATATATACCAGTTTTCTGGGTGGCATTGTAGGTAGTGCATGTGTCACACAGCTTCAGGGGTCTGGGGTTGTGGGTTTGATCCTTGCTTGGGTTGCTGTGAGGAGTTTTGTGTGTTTTCCACTGGTCCATACAGGCTTCCTCTGGGTACTCCAGTTTCCACCCACCTCCCAAAAATGCACGTTAGGTGAATTGGCCATGCTAAATTGCACCCTGGGTGTGTGTGTGTAGAACCCTGCAATAGACTGGTGCACTGTCCAGGTCTTGTGCCTGATGACTCCAGATGGGCTCTGGATCCATTGTGACTCTATTCAGGAAGATGTCAATAAGATAATGAAGATCTGTAAATATATAAATTATTGCTAATAACACTAGAAGTCATTAGTCACTAGGGATGAAAATGTATGAAGAAAGGGTTTCTTTCATTTCTTTTTCATTCACATTTCAGACACTAATCAGCTCACAGCATGAGGCAGTGATACCCAAACACTTTCATGAAAAGATCCACTTGTGTCCAATTTTACTCTCTTATTGTTCTTTTATATGTAATCAATGATTCTAAAATAACAGAATAATGACATTTATTCTGTGTTCAGCTCAGTATTAACACATTAGCTAATTCAATGAAGTATCATGGTTTCTTTAAATTGGTTCTGATTCCTTTTGTTCAGCTACAGGACTGGGTTTCCCTCTCAGCACTTCAATAGCACTTCAGTTTTAAATAGTATCACATCAAACACTCTCTTGCAACCATTTAAGATGACCTTAATACCGTGAAGCTGTAGAGAAACTGATCTGGACAGATCACAAATACTGTCAACACTCATTTCACTTGTGTGTCACTGAGCAACAGTGACCGCAGACAAGGATTGTCTCAGAGGCCACAGGGAGCAGCACAGTCTAGTTTCTTACAGGCTTGTGCTTCAAACATGAGCCAGCATACCCTTGTCCATTCACTCGGCACTTACGCCACTTGTGCAGGACTGCGGTCCTTGTGCGTGACTGTGCTTGCCATGCTGTGCAGATCATTGATAACAGGAGCACACTGGAACCATTTTCGAAAAACAGTTTCCAGATAGAACTCGTGATTGTGAACTTTGGTTTGAAAGTAAGTTCATCAATCTTCACACATACCTAAAAGCTACAGCATACCATGTATTGTGTGTGAGATAACTACGCCCAAACCATGACCCCCATACCATGTTGGTTCGTGATGAATGCATGTCCTTTATTCACCCAGAATTTCTTTCTTAAATTCAGATACTCTCAATTTCTCAAACTGTTCAAAACATATTCAGAGGCTTGTCTATGTGGTTTAGGTTACAGTATGTGATGTGAACTATATTCATATGAAAAATGACCAAAGCTCACACTGTATCTGGACACTAGCAAAAAACATTAATCAACCAGCACTAAGCTGGAGATACAGACACTGATCTAGGATAAATGGAACATTTTGTAGATGTAATTCTTTTACCACTTTTCTGTGATTTGTATTACATGCAAATGTCTTGTCATTGTAACTAAGTTTGCTGACTTTGCTGCATTTTCAGGTGCAAATAACACAGTGGTTGAGTTCAACATCACAGAAATGAAGGGAGTTTTGAGCCTAGACAGTATGGTATCCCAAGCAGAGCTCCGTTTTCATATCAAGGATACTAATTTGCCTCCTGACAGAGAGCAGAGGTTAGAGCTGTACCAGGGCACTGGCGACAAAGCCCGCTATTTGAATTCACGTTTCATCACTAAAGAGTCGGCAGGCAAGTGGCTGTCCTTTGATGTCACAAACACTCTGAAGGATTGGTTGCAAAAACCTGGTGAGTTCAAACTGTTAGCCCAAGGTTGTCATTGAGTATGTGATCATTTTCTGTCTTCAAGAGGCAAAATTATTAACTCCCTTTTTAAATCAGTAAATTATGTTATTTCCAAGAAAAATGTAAAACTTTCTTTATTTTTGTCATTGACACAGAGACGGTGCAAATGTTCCAGATTAACTTGGCCTGTGAATGTGATGAAACCAGCAAAATCCGTTTCTTCTCTATATCAGGTCTGCAGTGTGAAGCCTGATTCAAAGTAGTGCTTTTAAAGATGGGTGGGCAATATGACAGTGCTACCAATATTACATAAAGTATTATTTTGGCCAATTATAGAGAGCATCTAACACTGTTAAATTGGAACTGCAGAGTAACAAACAGATGTTGGATGTAAATAAGTCCTACAAATGGTTCAGTGACTCCATGTGGAACAGTAAGGAAACTCCATGTAAATCATATTTAAACATATGGATATTTAATCATACTTTTAACAACATTGAGGAGTGAAATGATTAAGCTAAACACAAACTTAAGAAAATAATAAAAAAATAATTTGTAAAATGTAATTATTAGAAAAGCATTTTTTCTTGTTTGGTGTGATAAAATTAGAAGTGCAGCACATCATCTGCAAATGATTAGACCATCATTAAAGAGGAAGTCAGAGGCTGTCTAATTTAAACCTCCAACATTAGTTTGGTTTGGTGATATCACTATGGCAAGATACACACAGCTCTTGGGTGCCATCAATAAAAAGTTGTAGATGCAAATAATTTAATTCTCTGGGAAGAGATTTTAAAATAGCTCAAAAGAATTAGAAATCATCTGTTCCCCTGTCCACAAAATAATTTACGGAGAACATAAGTGGAGAACATTTACAACAACTGCCAACATGGCAAAGTCAGGCAGTCCAAACAAGTTCAGCCCAAGAGCAGACCCCAAGATGAGTAGTTAAGTCTATAACAATCCTAAAATGGGAGCTGCAGGTAGGTCTTACAACAGCTCAGGTGTGCAAGAAGGAATCCCTTGCTGTAAAAAAAATCAGGGTGGGAATAAAGTTTGCCAGAGAACAAACAGACAAAGTCCAGGAGAGAATGTGCTTTGGATAGATGAACCAGAAGTTGACATATTTGGGCACAGTAACAGAATACATGTTTGATGCAAAACAAACACAGAATTTAAGCAAAGGAATCTCTAACTGTGATGGCGGTGGAAGTGTGGAGGAGAAAATGTCATGGGTTGGGTCTGATTTGCTGCTAAATTACTTTGCAAAATAAAATTTTGCAAATATTTTTAAAAGACATTTCTTCAGTTTTAATGTTTAATTATATCACAACCACCTCACAATATAGTTAAAGTGAAGATCAAACCCCATATGCTTAAATTTGTTAAAGTCAAAGGTGTTCATGGGGTGTTTTAACTGTAGAATAGTGTTTCTCAACCCTTGTGCTGGAGGCACCCCTGCTATGCACGTTTTAGTGCTGTCCCTTCTCCCAACACACCAGATTCAACTACTCAGCCAATTAACAAGGCCTTGCAGAGTTGCAGATAGTGTGTTAAAGCAAATAATCCACTAAAATATGCAATACAGGGGTGCCTCCAGGACCAGGATTGAAAAAACACTGCCATGGAAGAACCTTTTGGTCTGAAGAACCTTTCAATTTATAGCACCTGTTTTTATTTTTAAAGTGAATATTGATGTCCCAACTAAATATTGAATACAATTTCCTTCAGGAATCACAATATTACATTTTGGCCATATTGCCCATCTCTACTTTGAAGTATCCATTTTTAAGTCCCATATTTCTTACACTGTCCCTCTACTGACTCATTTCAATGCAGGTATGCTTACAAATAGAGGAGACACAGGAGTCCTACAGGTGACAAAGAAGCCACACATTCTAGTGATGTCCCTGCCTGGACAGCGCCAGAATCACAGCTCCAGAAAAAAGAGACAAGCTGCGTCAGATGATGTTTGCTCTGAGTAATATTTCAATTCTTATATTAACTTAAAAATCAACAAAACCCTGAACTGTTCCTTCTCTATTTTGAAAGCCACATTGTATCTTACATGTAACATTTCTCTGTTTTCTCCAGGCAGTCAGAGAACTGTTGTGTGAGGAAACTTTATATAGACTTCCGGAAAGATCTTGGCTGGAAATGGATACATGAACCATCTGGCTATTATGCAAACTACTGTATTGGCTCTTGCTCCTATGTCTGGAACACAGAAAATAAGTATTCCCAGGTAACATGCAAATAGCCTTTCCACTGGCAACTCCAATTCTGTGTTGAGCTGCTAGCGAGCAATGTGGTGTGAAAGGGGAGAGGTGAGAATTTCCTTTTGTAAAACTGAATCCAACATCCCTTTAAAGATGGATGAGTCAAGATAAAGTGCACAACGATGCTATAACTTTCTTCATATCAATAGAATATAACCACCAAATTTGATCAATTTCTATTTGTTGCTCACCGATTGAAACAAAAATCGTTTGCTTGCAGATCTAAACCATACACATTTCCATTGAAATATGTGAGTGGTTTTCGATCCTCGTCTGAAGTACCAGTGCCCTACGTTTTACAGTTTTCCTGCTGTAACACACCCAGTTCTTCTGAACAATAGCTCATCAGTTAGTTCATTTGTTGGATCAGGAGTGTTGAAATAAGGGGGAATTCTAAAATCTGTAAGGCAGTAATACTCCAGGGTTGAGAACCACTGAAATGAATCATCTATGTTACTATGGGGAAAATGCTTAGCTCAACTAAAGGAACTGGAATTTATAGGAAAGTCTAACCACAAATTCAAATGTCAGTTAAGTCCAAACATTTGTCTCCTTAGTTTATCATGTTTGATTTGTTTTTATGTTACCCGTGTAGCCAGCTCTTTGTAAAATCCATCCTTGACAAATATGGAGACATTATATATTACGGTATATATACACTATGGACATATACCAGCTAATATCAAACAATCAAACTAAACTAAACTAAATCAAATGCTAAATTGGTCCAGTTCTTTTTCAGCAGGGAACATTTACTATGATTCATGCAGAAATATTCCTCTGTATAGGTTCAGTTTGTGTCAAATATGAGAGTTCTTGTAGCACTGAACATGGCACCTAATTACTTATGAACTTTAATTACAAGAATCAAAATATCAGAAAATTGAATAAAGATAATTTCATTCCAGTTATGAAGAACAGAAATGAACTAGAAACTGGACAAATGAATAATTGGTCCATTTTTAAATTTAGCCTCAAAATGAAAAATGATACATGGACATTGAATATGTATTGACTGTTTGACAATATTATATATATATATATATATATATATATATATATATATATATATATATATATATATATATATATATATATATATATTTAATAATTTCTTGCCTATAACAGCTAAAGCTATGCAGTATTATTTTTATTGTGCCATTTGATTGTCCATCCCTGTTGCATCCCTGTTTCATTCTGCTCGGCATGCTCGGCATATATGCATAAATGAATTTTATGTTCTAGGTATTGGCACTGTACAAACATCATAATCCTGGTGCATCAGCCCAGCCCTGCTGTGTGCCTCATGTCATGGATCACTTACCCATCCTGTATTATGTGGGAAGGCAACATAAGGTTAGTATTATACTAGTAAAAAGTATGATACTGCAGTACTTTCTTACTTTTTTATTTTGGCTTTTTCACTGAAAGACAAACTGTGTTACTACAGGTAGAACAGCTGTCAAACATGATTGTGAAGACCTGCAAATGTAGCTGAATGGATCAAACTGTTTTCAGACTCTCCCTGCTGAGCAGGGAGAGCACCATACTGGGGCAGCACCATACTGAGGTATAGGTACAGAAGAGCTTGAATAAGTGAAATAAATTGTAGTAAGATCATTTGTTTTCCATAAATTCTTTTTTTTTTTAATGGATTATGTGTATGCTTTTAATCTGATTTGTGTTTTCTGACCAATTGTGTCTCAAATACATCAAGTATGTAAAGTGAGAATTTTGCCAGATAGCCATGAAAACTTGACACAATGTGGCCCACATCTGAGCCAAGAGCCAAAAGTGGCCCAGATTTGGGCCAAATGTGTGTCCTATCTGGGTTTACCATCAAAGATAGATTGTGTCCATGTGGACCATTTATTTGTGAACATGTCACTCAAAGAATGAGGTCAGTGAAATGATGTGTTTTGTTACTGTTGTGTGTGTGTTTTCTGATTTACTTATTGAATGTGACATTTCACATTTAAACAATACAGTCTCTTATGTGAATACATTTTCAGTGCCTAAAATAAAACTTATTTTGGGCATTTGTGCCAATTAAGAGTCTAACATTGTCAACTGGTAAAAAACTTTTTAGACATATCAAGTTGTAAATAAAATAGATTGGCCTGATTCCATGTCTGAATATTTTATACACATTTGCACTTATACAAGCATGCACACAAACAAAAATCAACAGATTAAAAATCTTTTGTCCCATTCTGATTTCCTTAAATGTAATATGGCAACAAAGGACATTCATTCTGACATGCTGTTCAAAAGAGTGGACAGGATATTGCTTCATATAGTTCACCCCAAATTAACTTTGAAAGGTGTTATTATATTAATGTAATGTAATATAATAAAGCAAGAATGAAGACTGCATGTTTTCATTAGTACACATAATATCTGAAATAAATATAAATATAAATAAATAAATATAAAAGGGGGAATGGGGTATGTTGGATTGATCCACACTCAGATCAGTGTCTGTGCAGGTTTCTTCTGGGTACTGGTTTTCTCCCACCTCTCAAAAATGCACAAGGATGCCCCATAGATGTGTGTGTTACTTGTGTGTTGTATCCTGCGATGGAATGGCACTCTGTCAACTGCCTTGTGCCCAATGATTCCGGGTAGGATCTGGAACTAATGTGACCCTGACCAGGATGAAGCGGATAAGAAGATGGGTGGATGGAAATATTATAGAAGCCAGGAAACACATAAGAATGCATCACACAAATACAAATGCACATTATATAATTGTAAAATTATTTACATTTAAAAAATCCATTTGAAGCATTGTCTCTTTCAAGACTGCTCTGAGATCTGGATATTTTGCTTACTAATTTACACAGTTGATATGACATGGCCTCTGAGTTGTCATTGGCAGTTGGAGTTTGAAACAGCAAAATTGGCCATGCTCACTCTGGGTGGGTAGATGTGATACCTGCGTGGGTAAATGATGCCCTCTCTCCACATCACACCCAGTGTAATGGTTGGTACAGGTGTCTGTGGCTGGCTTCACATGTATCGGAAAAAGCATGTGTTTGTCTTCACCCTCCTGTCATTGGGAGCATTGTTTGTGAGGGGGGAGAGTCCTAACAGGGTTGGGTAATTGGATCTTCCAGATCGGGGGTAAAATTGGATATATTTGTTTAAAAATGTAAATAAATGATTAAATCTAATACTTGTTCAAAAACAGCTAACTCCATGTCACTGTACAATGAAAAATATGTATCTCCAAAAAGGAATTCCTGTCATTTTACAGCATTTCTACAGGTCCATTCATCATGCCACTCCCATACAATATAAAGAGCAAATGTCAGATTCACATTATGGAGAAAACTAAAAATGGACAAGAATGGAGCTACATGGTTTTCATTGGACAGTAACAATATGTTTGTTCTGGAGATTACTGCTTTGACAGCTCTGTATTTAGACATCACATTGTTGAAAATGTATAATAAACTTCACAAACAAACCAAGAAATAGACATTGCTGTAAAAATTAAACTTTTAAACTGGTCGATGGTCTCAGACAGAGTCTCTAGAAAATACTAAATTTGTATATTACTACAAATAAATCATGCAACCTTTACCACACTCACTAAACTACATGTCCTAAACTGGGGTTTTGATGATGATGCATATGTTCTATTAATTCTCAATCAAACCCACGCAATATTTCATAAGCTGTCAAAAGGAAGCTGTTATGCTACTGGACCATCTAATTGAGAACCATAAACAGTGTTTTATTCCCTATCCCTACATCTGCTCCAGGTGTTCGGGAAACAAAATATCCTGTCAACATGTTTTGTTGTAATAGTAGACTTAGCAAACACACAGCACTTGATAGCATGCTGTGTTCTGATAAGACTACAGGAAAAACTGAAAAAGCCTTCCCGAAAAGGGATGTTTTGGTAAAATAAACACTAATTTAGTTTTCCCTGTACTCCAAAAGTCAGTGGTCAGCTCCAGCTGCCTAATGTAGTTAATAGGCAATGTAGGTTCTTTGTCACTGTCACTGTAAAGCCTAGTATCTCCATTTTTCACTTTGACATTTGACATTTGATATTTGAAGTTTTTGGCATGCAGTTTGCATGGTGCTGGTGGCAACAGCCTTCCAATAATTGTTAGCTACACCAGTTAAATGTCCAAATGTTTGTGGACACCACTTATAAAAAATACCTTCAGCTACATTGAACTGCACTCATTGCTGACAGATGTGCAAGTGTAGTGAAGTGTAACCCCTGTACTGCCAATAGAATAGAGCCCTCATAGGACTCTTTGTAGTAGATAAACATGAGCATACTGGCCCCATGCCTAATGTCAGATGTGGGATTGAGGGATATAAAGCCCCCCACCATTGAGCTGTGGAGTAATGAAACTGTTCTTTTGAATTATCCTATTCAATACTTCTGGGCTGAGGGGATGGGGATGAGGTGACACTCATCACTGAATGCAATTAAATCTTCACAGCAAAGATTCAATATATAGTGAAAACAGTGTAAACTTTTAATACTTTTGATTTCAGAAGAAAACATGATTGAACAAGTGTTCCAGAACTTTTTTCCCATGTCAAAATCTGGAAAAATATAAAGATTAAAAGCAGTATAAAATCATACAAAATATAAAATGTTCCAGAACTGAAATGACAGAACAGCAGATAAACATACATTTCATTGCCCAGTCAGCACTTCTGAAAGCACTTCCCTTTTTATAAAACAGCATTCAGCTGAAATGAATGATGTAAATATTGAACCCATCTACTGGAACCTATAAATATATAAACAGTAACAGTACTACAAGGTAAAATGCGACTGAGGCCACAGTACAAAGTGTAAACAACTCAATTTAGCTACCATTCTTCCACTTTCTTATCTGACAGAAAATGTCCGTGCGGCTCTTTAGCTCCCTCTGGCAGCAGAGCAAGGTAGACAGGAGTTTCAGCTCCTTCTTCTGGACTCTTTGCAGCACTCTGTCCAGCCATGTCTGTTCGAACCCAGCCTGGATTACAAGCGTTCAGGAGAATGCCATCACCTGCTCTTGTCTTGGTGAGAGTACGTGCTTGTATCATCGACAATACAGTCACACCAATCTGCAATTATTTCAAAGAAACATAAGTCAGTCAGGCTCTGGACCCTTTGAGAACCTATGATAACACATTATCTTCCTGAACCAGATCTGCATTGTGATTTCAGTGATTTTTTATGAATTAGTAATAATTGCTGTTCATTTTATGATTTGCGATTAGCTAAAGACCAATTTATGTGTATTTAAGTAATTTACATCACATTTTTTCAGTAGTTCAGTCCTGTATGATCATTTATTTGCAATAAGAGGAATATTTTATCACCATTTATACGTCCCATACAGTGGTAAACCCATAGTACAGATACCATAGAAACCATAGTCTCATTTCTGGCTATAGATTCCATGGAAACCATCACAGTTTCTTCCACCAAAACATGGATACCATGGCATGGAAAACCATGGTAGAGATACCATGCCAAAAAAACATGGATATCAAAGCACAATATAAAACTATGACAAAACCATGGTAGATATAACACAGAAACCATGTCATTGATTTCTTTCCACCCCCCAAAAACATGGTAGATGTTCTATGATAAACATGTCAGATTATTTCGTCCAAATAAAATGTATACCTTAGTACATTTTCATAAGGGTAGTTATCAGTAGATAGTTGGTTATTAAAATAAAATGTATGAAACAGCCCTAGTTATCTAAATAAATTTCTGCAGTACCTTTGAGGTGCCATAAGCAGTGTTTGGCCAACCCATTGACTCATGATCTCCACGCTGTGCTGCAGCAACAAACTCATTCATTAATGAACACAGTTCTTCTTCCAAGATTGTTGGACCACGGAGCCTGCATTTAAAAGAAACAGACACTGCTGATATTGTTCCTGAGATCCAAGCAATGATTATCGCTCTATACTTTCAACTGTGTTTTGAATATCTTTATAGTTGTTGTTGATGATGATTATGATGATGATGAGGATGATGTTTGGCCACTTCATACTCAAAACATTGTGGGACTTCAAAATTGCTATCATTAACTTCACTTTTATTCAATCTATACCATCGTATTTCCCAATATGCATAGTCTTTGCTCCCTCTACTAAGTGTACATTTGCACATGTGTTTTACATGAATATCAAAACTTCAAGACTGTATCTGGCTAAATCTTCCTAATGTCTATGTCTAAGATGTCAGTTGTGTTCTGCTCTTTATCTATCTTTCTCTGATTCCAACATGTCCATGGTTCGCATAATTCAAAAATCACACTGAAAGCATTATGTAATGTAAGAATTTAGTCAGGTTGCACTGATTACCATTTGATTACTTAACTGTAAAACTCAGAATTTAATAAGCATGGACATTCATGGGGGTTAAATTCTGTTAAATGATGATATTTTGGGTACATACTTTGCTTGCAGTTCAGGGCTGCATTTATCAAGGGACCGCTTGCTGACAAAGCTGGACACATTGACCACCCGGGCATTGGTCCTTAGCAGGGGGAACAGAGCATGGCACACCCACAGCGTTCCCCAAAAGTTGGTGCGCATGGTGACTTCAGCCTGCTCCCCAAATGGTTCTGTGGCATCATCTATTAAAGACAATTGAGGAAACATACAGCAATATGATTTACATAAAAGCATGATTCTGTGTATATTATTTTCAAATTTGGATCATTAATAAATATCCAAGCAAAGTCTATGAACATAGTTTCACATGTGTTCAAATTAGGATTGCCAAGTGTCAGGACATTCTGGGTTTGGGCCCCACAGTTTGTGAACTGCTTGTAAACCCTTTAGAAATGTTTATGCATTAATTTGAGCATGAACTTCATAAATTTGCACACAAGTATTAAACGTAGAATGAAATGAAACAAAAAAACATGACCTTTAAAGTGGAACATACATGTTTATATACTTTATTGATCCTAAGGGAAATCTAGGTTAACTGTTAGCAAACTGTTGCTCTGCAGTTTGCTAAAAATCACATGAGCAAGCCAGGGGACTACTGTGACAATTTTTTGTGGATGTGTGAAATCAAAATAGACCCTTTTGGTTTAAATGAGGTGCATTATGTTCAGAGAAAGGAAAACACTGCATTCCAGCATAAAAATGTATCCGGTCTGTAAAACATAATGGTGGTGTTATTATGGATTGGACCTGTTTTGCTGCACTGTAGACAGCAAGGCTTGCCATCATTAATAGAGCAATGAATTCAAAATGAAACTAGCAAATTCTAAAGAAAAACGTAATAACATCTGTATGTGAGCTGAATCTCAGGAGAATGCAGGTTATGCAGCAAGACAAAGACCCTGAGCAAACAAGTTGTTCTACTAGTTATTATAGAAGACTAAAGTTATATGATCTGGAATGGCAAAAACAAGATCTTAATACAACAGAAAAACCTTATATAGAACCATGAACATTATAACATTATTAAAGGGTTCTCTGCATCTGGAAAGGGTTCTTCAGATTAATGGAAAATGGGCTATTTAGAACCTTTTTGAAAAGGGTTCTGTATAGCACCAAAAATGGTTCTTCTATTGTTACAAACTACACCATAACAATACTAGAATCCTTTTTATAAAGGTTCTATATAGAACCCTCGACAGTGCATTCTCCAACAGCTTAAAGAACCCTTTGCAAAGAAACTTTTATTCATGCAAAGGGTTCTGAGAGTTTATGATTCTATAGATAATCTGTTATAGTAATTAACACTTACTTTTAAAAGCAATCCCAGCATTGTTTATCAAAACATCAAGTCCTCCATAGTTCTTCTTCAAAAACCTCTGCAGCTCCTCCGCACTGGTTTGACTGGTTATATCAAGTTGGTGGAAAACAGCACTGTGTCCTGCAGATTTGAGCTTCTCCACTGCTTCTTGTCCAAGCTGCTCACTCCGAGCTGTGAGGACAACATCACCAGGAAATCCAGCCTCACAGAGGCCTTTTACTATGGCTAAACCAATGCCTTTGTTTGCACCAGTAACCACTGCTACTTTTTTAGACATTGTGTCACTAGAGGTAGGTAGAGAGGTCGAGGTAGGTAGGTAGGTAGGGAGAGCGAGAGAGAGCGATAGAGAGAGAGAGACTGACTTCCTGTTCCACCACTTTCTGTGTAACTTTGGGCCAGGCTGTTATGTAAGGCTCCGCTTACATAACTTCACAAGAAGTGCAAGTCATGCACTAACGTTTGAGTGGGGTGGAACACATTTCACCTACTTTAGTGACTCATTCATGTCATACCTTTGAATGAATTTGGGTAACACGTAAGATGACTCCGTATTTTCACTCACTGACCAAAAATTGCACCAAGAAATTGTTGGGATCAAACGAATTCAACAATGAGAAGATTAACATGATGTTCGAGCAGAAGGTTATGTTTACTGGGGGAAATTGTATAATTACAAGGAAGCTCTAGTACCCTATTGGGCCGTCTGTAGGCTAGAAACAAGATCTCAATGGGTTTGGAGCCAAACAGGTTCTTGCTGAGAAAGCAAGATGCTTATCCAACATGTCTCTCTGGGAGTTTTTTGGGTTTTTTTGGTCAATCACTGTAACACCTTATTTATTAGTCAACAAGATGACACATCTAAACATTTAGAGACACAAAAAGGACATGTGATACCATTGAATAACATTTTTATTAAACTTATTGAAAAAACATGGAAATGCTTAATATTTGAGGCAATGTTTAAGAAACCTACAAAGACATTTCAATGAATATCAGCTGTCATTTGGTTGTAACTTGGAGGTGAAGCTGCATCAAAAATATAGGTTTGTCAGTTACAATAAAATGTATGATTAAAATGCTTAATTTCTTTGTCCATTACCATTGTAAATATAGCACCAACTTTTAGAATAATCCCCATATCCCTTTATTACTTGCAAGCTCTGATGAATTATATTGTCTTAAGTGTCTCAAAAATACTGTTCATTGAGTGATTACATCTGTTAACTTATGCATAGTTAATGAAAATTCACTCCATATGAGCTTATGATCAGTTTAAAATTTTACTTGGTCAGGCCAACAAGTGAAGAATTACTCCAGTTTTCCCAGTTTGTTACCATTCTTGCACTATTTTGTCCCAAACTATCTGTCCATGTGGCTCCTTGACTCCCTCTGGAAGCAAAGCCAGGTACACAGGCGTTTCCGCTCCTTCCTCAGGACTCTTCGGAGCCTTTGGTCCAGCCATATCTGTTCTGACCCAGCCAGGACAACAGGCATTGAGGATGATGCCATCACCAGGTCTTGTCTCATTAAGAACACGTGCCTGGATCCTGGAAAGCACTGTTACACCAATCTGAAACAGAGGAACAGCTCAACTACTCTTTAGCCTGTTGTGCTTCAAGATATTCATGCCATGTCATAGTAACAGCAATGTTCATATATAAATCAAAATATGCTATTTAAACACTATTTTCAGAATATCAAGCTCATTCTTTGGAATTTACTCCTTGTACACACAATGCTCAGGGTATTTTATCAAGAAAGGTTATCATTTATTTTAGGGAAACTGAACTGAACCAAAGGCTGAATACCAATAAACAAACATGAAACATGACTTTTTCACAAGTGCATTAATTAATAGTTTAAATGTATTTTGTCTGGCTTTTTAAAGAAAAAAACAACAACACAATTTTACTGTACACTTTATTTGGTCTTTTCACTTACTTGGCAAAACACAAAGTGCTTTTTCATTCTCACCTGAATATTTTGGTTGCAGAACATATGGTTAAATGTTTTGATCCAGTGCATAAAACCAATCCGATTACAAAACCAAGCAGCCTGTGTAAGCTGTTGGTACCTGTTTTGTGCTGTTATGATCACTCTGTGTCATTCTAATGTAACCAAAATTGCACTTCAATTGTATCCATCTTGTGATCATCCGTCTGACCATGGTCACACCAAAGAGAACTGATTTTGTTCGCTATGTTCATGCATACCAGGCCATGATACCTAAGCCCCAGGGGGAACTGAAGTACCTGCACTTTGCCATTGGACTGTAAAAGTGCCCTCTTTATCAATGCATATAATAAAACTGTTTGCAATGATGTGACAAATGTATGCCAGACTGTTAAGTTTTATAAGCTTATTGGCACTAAACAACACATTGACTAATATCACTGCCTTGTGTGCTGGTAACTGTAGTGCAAATCCCTGCTTTTGCAGTATCGCAAACTGTCTTGGGAGGCAAGCTATAATGTATATGGTGTCCTCTGAAACATGATTATCCCATCCCTGTTGATAAGCAAGTCTGTTATATGCTTTCAATGAAATTAATTCACTATAATGAAAATTGGATTCTTTCCCCCCTAAAATGTCTGAAGCTTAACGTATCATGCTCTCATATTATTTTTTCTTGTGAGCCCACAGGCCAGTTCACTGGAAAAGCTGGCAAGTTACTTACCAGTCAGTAACATGATGCAGTAGTTTAAGCTACATGTGAACTTTACCTTGGTAGTGCCATAAGCAGAGTTTGGCCAGCCTTTAGCCTCATGCTCTCCACTCTGTGCAGCAGAAACAAACTCTCCCATCATCAGACAGAGCTCCTCTTCTGTAATCTCTGTGCTTCTGAACCTGAAACATAATCACAGCCATTACACTGAGCTGTAACTGTAACCACAGTCATCATTGTGGGACAAAGAATATATAAAAAGGGCAACAGGGCAAAAAATGATTATAAGGACACCCAATATTGGGTACTTGGGTGTACAATTTAGTTCCTGTTTCCTAAGCCAATTAGTTAATTTGAAATTCCTTGGAATTTCCTCAAATCAACTGGCTATGGGTGAGAAGAACTGACTAATATTGGGTGTCTTTGGAGTAAAGTTGATGTGCTTGAAAAAAATTACAATGCATATTACAAAGTATGTGGAGTCTAAAATAAAATACTATTTAAATACCACCAAAACAATAGTACTAGGAAATGTTCTTTAACTATGGACAACATCTATCATGTGTTTTTATTTCACTGAAGTCATACTTTGCTTGCAGTTCAGGGCTGCATTTATCAAGGGACCTCTTGCTGACGAAGCTGGACACATTAACCACCCGGGCATTGGGCCTCAGCAGGGGGAACAGAGCATGGCACACCCACAGTGTTCCCCAAAAGTTGGTGCGCATGGTGACTTCAGCCTGCTCCCCAAATGGCTCTGTGGCATCCACTGTCAGACGGAAAACAATGTTCAGGTAAGGCAGGATCAGAGTAGGACTCATTTGCAATCTGAGAGTTATATGCAAGCCTGTGCGTTTTCTCTGCATCTTTCAACTCCTGTCTAATGTGCGACTTTGCTTTGTATCACTGATCTGGTAATTAAATGAAATGTGAAGGTCGGTGCACACAGAATGCAAAAAATAGATCTTGGACTAACCCTGTGCTTCTCAACCCTGGTCTTAGAGGCAGCCCTGCCCCACACACTGAATTGGTTTTCCTGCTTTAACACATCCCCTGCAGCTCTGACGGGGCATGCAAACGAGCTGGTTTGTTCAATCAGGTGAGCTGGCAGCAGGTGGAGGCTTACAGTGTGCGGGGTAGGGGTGCCTCCAGGTCTGGCCAAACCAACCTTTGAAGGCGATTCCCGCGTTGTTTATGAGCACATCCAGGCCTCCATAAGTCTTCTCCAGGAACTTTTTCAGCTCCAAACAGCTTCCCTGGTCGCAGATGTCGAGTCGATGGTAAAGCACGTTGTTGTAACCCTCGGCTTTCACTAGCTCCACTGCCTCCAGACCCAGCTTCTCATTCCGGGCGGTCAGCAGCACATCCCCGCTGTACCCTGCCTTACACAGCCCCCTCACCGTCGCCAGACCGATGCCTTTGTTTGCTCCTGTGACCACAGCGACTCTTCTCGCCATCGTTTAGCTCTTCTACAACAGCTCGGAGCGCAGACTGCTTCCCCTGTACCTTAACGCTCCGCGGAGTGGACGAACTGATTTCAGATCAGCCCCGCCCCGCTGCCCTCGGCCCCGCCCCGCTGCCCTCGGCCCTCTTATCTGATCTTAAACACAAAAGCACTGACTCGTCATTATACTGTATAAGCACTAAACTGATCATATCTCTCTACCTTTCCTGTCAGTGATGGCCCACTGACATGGACTCCCTTGCCACCCTCTTCACACCGTCCAACTGGTGGACATCCACCCACCCATGAAATTTACATAGACCCTTATTATCTGCCACTGTTAATGTCATCATCATCATCATTGTGATTGTCGTGACCATGTGGTGGTCCAGTGTCCTCTTATCAATAGCATATGAGTAGTTTAACCATAGGAGGATGGGTCCCGCGTTGTGACCATGGTTCCTCCCAAGGTTTCTGCCTCCAGCTCTGAGGGAGTTTGTCCAATAATCACTTTTTTTTAGCCTGTGGCTGTTATGTGCTCAATAAAAGATGTGAAAAATGCACTTGAGTGTTTAGTTTGATTGTGTTTAGTTTGATAGAGAGTGATTAAGTTGAGAACATTTTTTAATTTATTTGTTTATTTTACAAACATTAAGCCAATTATGACATGTCTGTATATCATTTCTGGTTAGTCTGCTTTATTACTGTTAATCAACACTTAAAATCCCAATGACTGATAGATTAGGCAACAGGTCATTAAAAGGTGCAGAGTTTCATGTTCAAGTCAAAAAACAAAACAAAACAAAACAAAAGTGTGTGATCTGGATCTTTAGGGGTAATAACCAGTGCATGAGCATCTTGTCAGATATCTGACAGAGATTGTGATGTGAATTAGCACCAATTTGTCACAAATACCCTGCAAAATCCTTTAGTGTAAATATCTCTCACATTTACATGATTGTTACAATAAAAGAATATTATATACCAATATTATTTACTTTATTCAAGCATTATTTCTTGAATAAAGTAAAATAATCTCCCAATATAGTATAAGACATTTTAGTACATAAAATCCCTTAACACAAGTAGAAATAAATTAGAAGTTAATTAATCTTATATAGTCTTACAATAATTTCAAAAATAGAAAGTTTAGATATTTAGATTACATTTAATAGGATTTCACTTGATATGACTTTGTTGCAGTGTTACATCATTAATAATAGATTTGACAACACCTTTATTACATCAATCAATGAATCCATCCACTTTTTCCAACTCTATTTACCATACAGGAGCACTTTGTAGTTCGGACTATAATTACGGACTATAGTCCATGTGTTCTCTGCATTCTTTGTTAGCCTCCTTTCACCCTGCTCTTGAGGACTTGAGGATCTTGAGGACTTGAGGGTATGACTAATAAACTTCATTCAAACTTAATTAAGTTAAATATCACTCATATTATCATTATCATTATTCTCCTGTAGCTCTGACTACATGAAGTGACTGAGAAATATTTTATAAAAGCCTTTAATATTTTGAGCTAACACCAGTGTAGTCTTTAAATAAATCCACAAAAAATCTTTAAGCTGACGTTTGTGTGTTTTAGATAGACTATGCTATTATATAAGTTTAATCATTAGAAAAAAATATATTTTAAGACATTCCTGCCATCCCTAAAGTGTAAGCTTTTGTAGAATGACCCATTCACATATTTGTTTAGCTAATTTATTTTTTCATTGTAATATTTGTACGTCACTTACTATATAAAGCTGGTTGTAGATTTTTATTTATCTGTCACCAGCCTTTCATTTCTGAAAAAGACTATTAAAGTTACAGCATGCTTGAGGCTTATCATTACACACTTTAGAAAAGACAGCAGATGGCGCTGTAACCACATTTAAGTACAGAAGACACAGACAGATAATTTGAGAGATAAGGCCTAGCACCAGCCTGCAACTGTATAAAAAGTACAATAATCCTGTTTATTAAGTGTAATGTGTCTGTTAAGCTACGAGGGGTAATGAAGCAGGTTTGTCTGAATTGTACAACTCCAGACTTACCAGGTTGTTATTGCAAGATGAAATCTGAAGTGTTCATAAAGAACAATGCTCAAACTGATCTACAGAAGGTGAGAATTTTCAGATGTATGGAACAGGAGTGACTGAGCAGGGGAATCACTAAACTCGGTCAGTCACTGGTCAGCCAGTACTGTCCTTGATGGTGGGTTTCTTTCATAGATGGGATACAGAGTGGTTAAGTATCAATGTGACAAAAAATGTAAACCTACATGGTATATACAGTGGATGGCCAATCAGTGAATGTACAGTCTGCACTGACTTCAGGAAATCTGAAGGGTGCACGGAGAACATTTGCAGCTTGTCCACAGGGTCAGCCAGATCTGGACTGTCCTATATGCTCAGTATCCACATTGAGTAGTTCCCTGCAAATGAATGAAGGCTCTCCATCTCTGCATTGCCTCAAGTTAGGGAGAGTTAGTGTCTCATGTTACTCTCAAAGTTAATGTCAAAATCAGCATTATTGTCAGTTCTGCAATATTTACAAATATCAGCGTGATCCCCCATCATGACCATATACTAAATCTAGACTGCATCTCATAAACGTTCCTGCTTTAGCTAGAGCTTCATTTTGGGTTTGGGTTTCATGTGAATATGAACACATGCATTTAAATTTAAGGTGGAATAACTATAATGGCAACTCTTTAACTATTTAAAGCTGAAGCAAATTTAGTTGTTTATTCTTTTTTTTTCAAGTTTGTGCCACTTTAAATAGTGCAGCAGTTTCATCCAGGTGTAACAAAAATAAATAAATAAATAAATAAATATGCTGGTGTTGGGATTCTGTGAATACAGCAGCAGCATTTAAGATGGAACTGAAACGTCCCATGGCTATGGTTGCTAGATTATTATTTATTAACAATCTAATCTCAAGAACAATGACCACCACCTGTTAAGTAATCTTTAATAGTGTTTTGGCAGTATAGATTCAAAGCACAGTTGCACTACAATATTAAATGTTATTCCCAGAGTGTTTCCAAATACTTCCAAAACAACTCATGTCAGAGGAAAACAATATCCAGTATAAGACCCTCAGTGGAAAAAAAAAACAGAGTGATGTGTTTGGATAATTCTTTCAATAATTCAGTGTTATTTCATTTCCACATGTTTTTGATCTGGTGAATAAAAGCTTTAAGTAATTAACCCTCTTAATGATCAGACTTTGTCTGGCTTGCAACTGATAATAGCACTCTGGAATAAAACGGACAGCCAGGGAGCGCCTCAAACTGAAGTGGCAGCTGTGTTGATTAGATGGGTCTCAGATGAGGGGCGGGGCTTAGCTCAAGACCAGTGGAGCGCATAGCTAGTGCATGTGCAATCCCACCAGCAGAGGGAGCCATTACAGCGCCCTTGTGGATTCGAAACTGTTGCTGCAGATGCGACTGTGTTGCCATGGCAAACTCCAGATGTGCTTTGATGTTTTTTTCCCTGAAATGTCAGAATTTGAATGCAAACTCAAAGTGGATGATGGCCAACAACATTGAACAATGTAGAGTAAATCTGGCCAGGAAGAATGGGTGAAAGTGGTAGACTGTAGAAACTTACCTTAAGAGAGCATCATAATTCCAGAGAGCACACTTCTACTGCTCCACAGGGGGCTTTATACCCCTCTAGCATTCAACAATAAGCTAATGTTTCTCTACATTAACTTCTTTAGCGACATTAGCTACACAGTCTCTTATCACTCATATTTATTCAAATGCATTGATTTTCAAATGTTTAACTTGGAAAGCTCATATGAACAGCATGGGATTATTCATAAACTCCTACTCTGTATTTAGGAGAAACAAGGTTTTTGCATCATAAAAATATATCAGTTCATTGCTTAATGTTTCAACACAGTCACTTTTTTACGAAAAAAGGATTGGCAAACAAATTTCCTTATCACCTGACCACTCATAGCATAAATAACAGGATTGAGCAGAGGTGGAAATATCATAAAATACAGAGACATGAAGGTCCGGAAGTCATAAGGCAAATATTTTATATTGTACCTACTTTGTATGATCTCAAAGAAGCATCCAATAAAGTAGTTTATAACAGTGAGAAGGTGAGGTGTACATGTCTGAAGTGCTTTTGTTCTGCATTCTTTAGAAGAATAAAGGCAGACTCTCAAAATCTGTGCATAAGAAAACAATATTAGGAGTATCTGTGGGAGCATAAATAGAGTCATAGTGGATAAACCAATTATGCTGTGAACTGTGATATCTGTGCAAGACAGCTTAACCAGTTCAAAATTAATGCAATGTGTCTTAGTTATAATTGCACTGCAGAAGGTTAAGCGAATAGTTAATGACTCATATAAGAGAAATGTAGTCAATGGGAAAATCCACATAAAAATGATTAACATCTGAAGCTTTCTGTGTGACATCAGGCTGTGATAATGAAGTGGGTGACAAATTGCAATGTATCGATCATATCCCATAATAGCCAGTATAGTTAATTCAATAATATTGAAAGTGTGCAAGCAGAATATTTGTATCAGACAATTTGCCAGAGAGACCTTATGAATCTGAGTAGTGAGATTAAACAACAGATGAGGGATCAAACTTGAGCTGCCATAGATGTCATTGACAGATAGATGACACACAAGAATATACATGGGATTATGCAGTGCCTTCTCACTATAGATGACTGCAACCAGGAGTGAGTTGAGCAGAACAATGGCAACATAGAGTAAAAAGAAAAGAGTGAAGTACAAAGGTTTCTGCTGGTCCATCATAAAGTAGCCATCAAAAATAAATGTTGTAAAAGTTGATGTGTTTTCCATCGTTCATCTGTAGCTTTTCTACAAAAAAAGAAAGGAAATAATGCACACCATAATTTCATTTTAACTGGTACCAGAGTTCAGCAAAGTTTGCTTCTTTAACATACTTAATAAACATACCTGTCAATTAGGAGGTTAGTTGAATCTGGTGTGCTTTAGCAGGTAGAGCATAAACATGTGCAGAAATCTGGCCCTCCAGGAATGGAATTGCCCGGTACTGATCTACACAGATCATATATTTCTTTTATTTTTTGTTGTATTTGTGATACTATATACAAAATGCAGTTCAAGATCCTTGAGGAACCTTTGGAGGTACTTCAATTTGAAACTGTGGAGAGAACCTGAAGCAACCTTCGAGAAACGTTTTTATTTTAGGTACATAATAGTTTCAAATAATGTGTAAAAATTCCTCAAGGATCTTCAATATCTATTAATATCAATATCTATTTTTAATATCAATAAGAAAACCAGAAATGAAAAACTTCTCAGGTTCAGTTTATGACAACATAACAAATATTATACTTTTTTTTTCAAAGATTACTTATAAATATAAACATTTGATCTTGAACTTCAGATTTAATGTACTTCCTAACCTATGTTGTTAAAAGAAGCATTTTAAAGTAAAAATAAAGTTTTACACATTTTAGATTTATGCTGTATTAACAAAATATAAATCAAAAATATAAATGCAAAGCAAATTAAAAATAAAATCATTTCAACAAGTTAATATAAATAAAACCATCATCATTACTACACTAATATACATTAACCCAGGCCATGTAACACATACCCAGTGTAATGGTCTATGAAACAAATGATAAAACTAATAAACCCAGTTGTAGAAGAAAGAGGCCAGGTTAACTGGTTTACTGTCAAGCCACATTTATAGTTCATTGAAATGGGAAGGTCTTTGATGCCCTTGTGACTTCCCTTGGTCTATCACTATGCCAACCATGCTATTGTCATTGTCTTTAAGTTTTTCATTTTAGCTTAGTTTGGGTCACAAACTACTATTTAGGATTTTTACATAAGGACAACTCTGTACCCCTCTGTACACACCATTTTGTAAATGGACACAAGGACATATTGGTTTCACCTCCTAATGATTGGCTAGAAGGAGTGATTGCATTTGTTTGTGTAGTGTGAAGGAAGTAGCTGAAGTTACAGATGTATATGAGTGTCCACTCATACAGGTCTACCAGCAGTGACAAAAATCCCAGATCAGAATTCTCATCAGAATTGTGGCTGAAATACAGCATTTACATACAGGGACCACTGGCCCGTTTCACAGCTTGTGAATGAAAATTGTCTGTTCTAGACAAGAATTTTTCTTGCAGGTCCTTCACAATCTTTCAAATTTCACAAAGAGCACTGCATGGAACTGCAGACCATGGACATATGGAGCAGAGTGGTATGCAAGACGGGTTTGCTCACTTTTGCTCAGTGAGTGAGTGTGTGTGTGTGTGTGTGTGTGTGTGTGTGTGTGTGTGTGTGTGTGTGTGTGTGTGTCTGTCCCTCAGAGCTAGAGGAAGAAACCTGGGTGTATGTCCAGCAGCTGAAAAGTGAGCAGCCAATGTGAGGGTGTGGCTGGGGAGCTTGTGGTCCTCCTTAGATGGGTTGCAGGGGAGCTCAAGGTTAGCATTTCATCAGCCTGGGCCAGTGGTTCATCGTTAACTCAGGAAAGGTAGAGAGTTTAGGGTTTAAATTCATGAAGAATGTAAACTTTAACAGAGTGAGGAAGCCAGCACCCTGTGATGACCCCTATGCATTTTGGGGTTAGCGCATAATGGGAGATTAGATCTTGCAAGTACTCAGGAGCAAGCCCATGTTGGGCTTTATGTACAATTAAGACAATATTATAATCAATAAACTGGAAGCCAGTGCAGTGCCAATAATATTGAACTGATATTGTCAAATTGTCTAGTTTTAGTTAGGACCCTGGCTGAAGCATTTTGAACTAAATTAATTCTATTTAGGTTCCTGCTTGAACATCCTGACAAGAGCACATTGCAATAGTCTAACCTTGAGGTGATAAAAGCATGCACTGGTTTTTCAGAAATGTGCAAGGATAGGGCATTTCTTTACTTGAAAATATTATGAAGATGAAAAGTTGTCCTAGTAATATTGCCTATGTGTTGGTCAAATGATAAATCTGAATAAATTATGATGCCAAGATTTTTTGCAGCTGAACCAGGTATAACAGAGAAACCAGCCAGAATTAACATTAAGTCTGATCATTTATTTCTTGCAGTTTTTAGTCCCAAAAGGAGGATCTCCATTTTGTCACTATTTAGGTGGACGTTACACAACATCTAAGATGTTGCATCTTTTAAACAATCCTCCATTTTCTTTAATCGAGGTTTATCATCAGGTTTGGCTCATATAACAGCTGAGAATCGTCTGTGAAACAGTGGAAGTTAATGTCATGTCTGTGTCTTGTGGGATTCCCTATCTCATTTCAGTGAGACTGGAAGATTTATAGCATTTACGTTTATGACTCGAAACTGATCATTTGAGCTATGATGGGCCGAAATGCAGGCGAAATGCAAAGATGACACAGATTTCCCCAAATATCTAAATTACCACTGCATCGTTCACCAGCAAGCGCTATGTGCAAAAATAACCAGCTTTAATCATGGGATAACTCCTGTTGTGAAGACCATAAATGACGCTAAACAGCACAGGATATTCAAGGTGCTGTTGGAGGAGCTGTTTTTGTTTTCTTTTTTTTTTTTTAATCTTACTTAACTGATAGTTTGTACAAACATAGGTTCAAGTTCATGATTTGTTAAAAATGTTACAAAAATAACCAATGTAACTGTGTCATTCAGTAAGTTTGTATTAAATAAGTAGCCATTCGTATTCCTCTGTACCCTTGAAGCAGCTCTCAGTTGTTGGTGACCCATGATCTACACCAAAGTGGCTGATGCCACATTACATAAAGTGGGACATGCAGAAATGTGTACAAATACACAACCAAAACTGGTTGTATTGATATAAGAAAATCCAATAAAACTCCATTCCACTCATGTTGAGTGAATTTAAACTTCAGACCACAACTGCAGTTTTCTTCATTCATCCTTGAATAACATTCCTTTTAACCAATCTAGTCTTATGATGTTGCGTGTGTCTCCTACTCTTTCTTGATCCACTTTCCTAGTGGGTTTATGTGTTCAGCAAATTCAGCAGAGTTAAAATATATTGAAATGCAGTCTTTCCCAGTTGTGAAGAAGTTCTGTTTATCAGATGAAAAAAAGCCTAATTTACTTTTATGATCATAAAGATATTTTAATATAATTTCAATGAACAAGACCTGTGTAGTGTAGATTGCCAATGAACAGCAAAAGTGCACATATCTAATCCTTCTCATCCCCATCATACCTTAAATTATATAATGGCAGACAGTGAAAGCATTCCTTGATACATTTCAAGCCATTTTGTTTTAGTATAATAGTCCTTAAATTTTATTTATTTCTGTGTTTATTTGTTTTCTGGCATGAACACAATAACATTCACAAATTCATTTCCCATTCAATCCACTGCTTACTGTTTTAACACAGTCACTTTTATGCTGAAGAAGAACTTCCAAACAAAATTCCTCATCATCTGACCACTCATACCATAAATAATAGGATTGAGCAGAGGTGGAAGTATCATAAAATATAGAGCCATGAAGGTCCGGAAGTCATAAGGCAAATAGCTGATATTGAACCGACTTTGTATAATCTCAAAGAAACATCCAATAAAATAATTCAAAACAGCAAGAACATGAGGTGTACATGTCTGAACTGCTTTTGTTCTGCACTCTTTAGAGGAATAAAGGCAGACTCTCAAAATCTGTGCATAAGAAAACAATATTAGGAGCACCTGTGGAAATGTAAAAACAGTCATTGTTAAAAAAAGGCCAATTATGCTGTGAACTGTGATATCGGTGCAAGACAGCTTAACCAGTTCAAAATTAATGCAATGTGTCTTAGTTATAATTGCACTGCAGAAGGTTAAGCGAATAGTTAATGACTCATATAAGAGAAATGTAGTCAATGGGAAAATCCACATAAAAATGATTAACATCTGAAGCTTTCTGTGTGACATCAGGCTGTGATAATGAAGTGGGTGACAAATTGCAATGTATCGATCATATCCCATAATAGCCAGTATAGTTAGTTCAATTCTATTGAAAGTGTGCAAGCAGAATATTTGTGTCAGACAATTTGCCAGAGAGATCTTATGAATCTGAGTAGTGAGATTAAACAACAGATGAGGGATCAAACTTGAGCTGCCATAGATGTCATTAACAGATAGATGACACACAAGAATATACATGGGGTTATGCAGTGCCTTCTCAGTATAGATGACTGCAACCAGGAGTGAGTTGAGCAGAACAGTGGCCACATAGAGAAAAAGGAAAAGAGTGAAGTACAAAGGCTTATGTTGGTCCATCAAAAAATAGCCATCAAAAATAAATGTTGTAAAAGTTGATGTGTTTTCCATCTTCCTTCTGTATCTTTTCTACAAAAAACAACAAAACATATTATAAATATGTTGCTCTAACATTAGTGCTCTCAATTTGCATGTATAATTATGTTTGACCTCTTGGACAATGACAGAGCTTCAATAATACTATGTGTACACTATAAGATTTACTACACAATGCCAATCTTGTGTTTTCTATCATAAATTATTTATGTGCTTAAATAGATTGTTTGCTTATGTTGCCGCAATAGAAATAATGGTCAAATATTATAAAAACATAATCCTGAAATAGCTGTTAGAATTACTAATGTTAAACTAAATTTGGTGAGAGTCAGGTGGGTTCCCAACTTTTTAAACTGCCCTCAACATTTATTTAGTACATTTCTGCATATATACTATAAAAACATATGCAAACCAAGTTAATCAGGTATTATATATGTAATATAAAATAAAAGATCACAACAATACAGAAATTACAGTTGTTGTTCAAACAATAGAAGGAGAAGTTCAAGTGAAGCAACTGGTTTGCAGTCCAGCTCATTTATATAGCTCAGGGAAGTAGAATGGTTGTTCTATTTGATGATTTGTTACTATGCCAACTATCCTATTTTTGGTGATGTGTTTCATTGCTAATATGATGAAAAAACAACAGACAAGCAAACAAATTTACAACTTTACACAAGAATAAAATCATCTTAAGTTTAAATGGAAGCCAATAAAAAAAGCTTTATTCCATTTTGGAGCATTTCTTTTCAGAATCAGAATCAGAATCAGAAATAGAATAAATATGTTGAAGCAACAGAATAAACTACAAACAAATATCTATATGCTAAAATATTTATGAAAAAGCCAATGGTTATGATAATAAATAAAATGAACATCCAGAATTCTTGCACGGGTTAACAAATTACACAAGTGAACCATAGTGTTTTGTAGTGGTCAAATATTAAGGGAGGGGTTATATAGTTTAATGGACACAGGTAGGAATGACCTCTGTCTACTGTTTGCCAGAGTGGGTGGGAGTCATTGTCCATAATGGCCTGCAGTTTCGACAGCATCCTTCTCTCAGACACTGCCATTAGAGAGTCCATCTCAACTCCTACAACATCACCAACCTTACGGTTCAGTTTGTTGAGTCTATTGGTATCTGCCACCCTCAGCCTGCTGTCCCAGCATGCAACAGCCTTGAGGACAGCACTCACAACCACAGACTCATAGAATATCTTGAGCATCATCTGGCAGTTGAAGGACCTCAGGCACCTCAGAAAACAGAGACAACTTTGGCCCTTCCTGTAAAAGGGCACCAGTGTTCTTAGAAAAGTCCAGTGTATTGTCCATATGTACTCCCAGATACTTGTAGTCCACCACAGTGTCCACTCTGACCCCCCGATGGTAATAGGGGTCACCAATGTCTTGTTCATCCTCAGATCCACTACTATTTCCTTTGTGTTTGTAACATTGAGCTCCAGATGATTCAGCTCACACCATGTTATAAAGTCCTTCACCATTACATACATAGCCTGTACTATGCTGAGGACAGAGCCTGCAGTGTCAAATCTGTGAAAAAACTGATCTAGTTTCTTGGCCTTATTTACTCTACCTTACAATTTTCATTCCACTCCAAGCATCCCGTAAGCTGTTTTGCTGGAGTCCAAAAGCTAACACTTCAATATCTTGGTAACAGACACGTTCTTTAATAGTAACGTGTGCAGGGTGACACCAGCGAGCCCTCCTCCTCTGTGTCTACCTCACTTGGTGTAACTCCTGTCAGCCTGAACAGTCTGAAAGTCATTGATAGATACATTGTCATCTGGAATTTCCTGGTATAGTCATATCGCTGATAGCTTATATCATGTCATCTCCATAAGCCTTTGTCATCTCAGCCTTGCTTTTCCTGTACACTGTTTCATTCCTCCTCTGCATCTCCTGTGTGTCTGACTCCATAGCACCTCAGGAATGCTGTCCTGATTGCTATGCTGACCTTCACCTGATCCTGGGTGTAAACAAAGCATCCATCTTGGTGCAAAGCAATGGACAAAGAGTGAAAGAAGCACTTTCACAGCAAATAAATTGAGCAAATCTCTATTCTCTGCTAGTATGGTTTGAGAGGGCACAGCTTCACTAAGTGCCATTTTTGAATGTGATTGTCATGTCTGTCTCTTGCCAGCCCTGTCTTCCCTGTCAGTTTCCCCCATGTGCTCCTTAGCACATGCTTTGTGTTTTGTTTTGGTTCTGTCTGGTCCCTTGCTCCACTCATTCCCAACTGTGTCTTGTTTGTAGCCCTGCCCCTTGTAATCAGTAGTTTCAGGTGTGTCCAGTGTTTTGTATTTAAGACCCTTTGTCTCAGTCTGTCTTTGTCTTTTCTGTCAGTTTGTTGCTGGTATGTTTTGTTCCCTGTTTGTTAGTATAGTTCCCTTTTGTTTTGTTAGTACTTTGTTCCCCACTTTGTAAATAAGTGCTTTATTTTTCTTTATTTATATTAAATTCCTACCCCTGCATTTGTCATCCTTGTTCTGTCTGCTCGCACCTGACATAAGGACTGACCAAATCAATATGGAGGCAGTAGGGCTACCTGGTTTTGTTGGGAGCAGATTGGCTTTTCAGAGTAGGCCGTTTGGGAATGAGCCGCAGAGACAGGGCGTGGCAGAACCTAGCAGTTGAAAAAAGCACCATAAGCGGTGTGCTCAGGATGCCCCCTCACCTCAGGATTACCACTCTTGCGGTGGGGAAAATTTTTTTTTGGGGGGGGGGGGGGCTAAGGGATGGCTCTGCGAGCCTCAAGCCTGATGTGGCGAGAGGTGAAGCATGCTGGGAAATGGCTAATGGGGGGTCTGGGCTGAAAGACATGGCTGATGTCTGGCAGTTCTTGAGCCATGTGAGAAGGACTGCTCAGCCCAGTCCCCATATCCCAGCAGCTTCAGCAGAGCCAGCTCCCCAAGCCCCACAGGCTGCAGTGGGGAGCACCGCTGAGCTTGCACCGCTGAGCTTGCACTGCTGAGGGCATTGGGGTTGCGCACCGTGGTTGCTCCCGCCGAGGCAGTACCTGAAGTGAAGGATCTGGCAGCAGGGGTTGCTGAGAAATCAGGTGCTGCCTCTAGAAAAGTGAGGAGCGCGCATGACGCCATGAAGACCACGTCTCCAGATCCAGTCTGGGAGCTGGAAACCCCTGCTCCAGATCCAGTCTGGGAGCCAGAATCCCCAGCTCCACCTCCAGATCCAGTCCGGGAGCCGGAATCCCCAGCTCCACCTCCAGATCCAGTTCGGGAGCCGGAATCCCCAGCTCCACCTCCAGATCCAGTTCGGGAGCCGGAATCCCCAGCTCCACCTCCAGATCCAGTCCGGGAGCTGGAATCCCCAGCTGCATCTCTTGCAGAGTCCGCCTTTAGAACTGTGCCCAGTCTGGCTCCAAGGACAATTGGGACTTTTGCCAGATCTGGGCCCATACCTTCTATGTCGCTGTCTAATCCTGTATCCACATCTGTACCCATGTCTACACCCTTGTCTCAGTTTAGTTCTGTTTTTGTGCCCATATCTGCTCCCGTTTTAGTTTCTGTGTCTGTTCCTCTTCCCATTCCTGTGTCTAGTTTTGTGATCCCTGTTCCTGTCACTGTGTTTGTGTCAGTCCCAGTCCATGTGTTTATACCAGTTTTGTTTCTTAATCCTTTCCCGTCCAGAATCCAGTCTCCAGCCACGTCTCAAACTCTGTCCAGTCTCCATTCCCATCTCCTTTGTTTTCTAGTTCAGTCTCCGTTTTCATCTCCTGTGTCTCCTGTTTCCCAAGTCCAGTCTTCAGTTATGTCACCTGTGTCTTCTGTCCAGTCCCATTTTCCCCAGGTCCAGTCATCAGTCCAGCCTCCAGTCCCATCATTCATGTCTTCTGTCCAGTCATGCATTCCCCAGTCATCTGTCCAGTCCACAGTTATGACTCCTATTCCCTTGGTCCAGTCGCCTGTTATGTTTCCGTTTTCATTACCTGTGTCTAATGTTTCTCCAGTCTGTTCCCCAGTCCAGTCTAGTTTGTCTAATGTCTTCCAGTCACCTCTCCTGTCTAACATATCTTCTGTCTTGTCACCAGTTTTGTCCAATCAGTCCAAATTTTGAATGTTCCCTGTCAATATCTGATTCTGTCTGTCTTGTCTTCTGGTCCCTCTCATTCATCGACTCTAGGGAGTCTAATTTTACAAGCCCCAGAGTTGTGCGTCGGGAAGGGGGCCTACTGTCATGTCTCAGTCTGTCTTTGTCAGTCTTTTGTTTCTGTCAGTTTGTTGCTGGTATGTTTTGTTCCCTGTTTGTTAGTATAGTTCCCCTTTGTTTTGTTTGTACTTTGTTCCCCACTTTGTAACTTTGCTTTGTTTTTCTTTATTTATATTAAACTCCTACCCCTGCATTTGCCTCTGTACCCTCATCCTTGTTCTGTCTGCTCGCGCCTGACAGCAATTAACTACTAGTAAGACAAATACAAGCAAAAGCTGACTGAACCCACAGTTCCATGCATGCCACACATCACACACATTTCCAGATTTAAATAGTAAATGAAATGCAAGGTTTTTAAGATATTATAGACTAGTGCTTAAAGTGGGCTGTCATCCTGTATGCACTGTGTGTACAATGTTTGTAAGCAATATTTGTGTACAATATTTTGAAGTAATGAACTGGTGATTACAGACAATCAAACTCAGAGGCAGAACCAATCAGAATGTTCATGTCATGGAGAGAAATACAGAAACCAACCACAACATATGTTGTGAAAACTCTTATTCACAGGTGCTCCACATTGTGTGGACCTCACAAAACCTTAGTACCTAACCTGTACAAAACCTGATTTTCTACAGAAATGTTATCTAGCAGAGTTAGTGTACTGTATGATTTCTGTAAGGTCAAAAGAAACACTGAAACTCAACAATGATCACAAACAGGTTTATTTTGACATGTTATAGTACAGTTTTCTCTATTTCCTACATCAGAGAGAGAGACATTAGGATTATACTACACCCCCCCCCCACCTGAGCTTCTTCACCCATTAAGGAGTACCATTTTCTGGAAGGGCAATGGAATAAAAAGAGAGCGTGTCACCTACCAGGACTACATTACCCAGAATGTCATTTGTGACCCGGTTCCTCCACTGAGGTTCACATGATTAGGTCTCAATCACCAGAATACTGACACCTGTGTGACTCCCTATATTTACTGGTTTCCCACAGGGGGTCATTACCAAGTATTAGCCCTTGTTGCTTTACTCAGCATTATTTTTTATCTTGTTCATGAGTATTTTGACCCTTTTTCTGCTATATGACATGTTTTATCCCTGGATTTGTTTGTATACTCGTCTCTTTATTAAAGACACCATTTACTTTACCCTGCGTATGCCTCACTTCTGTCCAGTCCTGACAGAGGGCAAGAAGTAGATAGATGACAACTTAAGATTAAGAAAACATTAACTTATATAAGTAGAGATCTAGTTTAAAAAGTTGTGTGGCCAACAGCAATGAAAACAGTGTGCATTGTTGGCGAAGCTAAAAATGGTTTATTCTGATTATAGAAACAGTTGCCCATTGTAAGCAGGTCTATTTTAAGCAGGTTGACAAGGAACTGTCAAGAACTGTGTCAATTTGTAGAAAAGAGGTTAAACAGTACAATGTACAAGAAAGGAAAACCCTGATGAAAGACCATATGCTATAAATAAAATCCACAATTACTCTTTTTTACATCTTTAAAGTTTAAGTAAATAAGTGTTAATCACCAATAAGTCAATTTCTATAGATTATTTTTAGACAAGGCATGGTATGCTATTACGCACATTTTCGACATCCAACATTTGAAGGCCTTTAAAAGACACACTTTTCACTTGCAATCATGCCATGTGTCATGCTAAGGACATGTCATTCTAAGGACATCATGTGTCATTCCACAGACTTTAGAATATCCCAATTTCACAAATCCAACAACTTGCTTAACAGTAAAGCTTTTTCTGGGTGTTTACAGTTTTATTTTGTTGTTTAACCTTTTTGTGCTTGAAAAAAAAAAACAGTAACTGGGATCCAGGCAGACAGTTGCTTTTGTTCTGGTTCCACATAATAGGCCCAAGTCAATATTGGTGACCTGTTGGTGTGAGGCCTTGAGGAAACAAACTCATTTCTGATGAGGAGGAGTGGGGGATGAGCCTTACACCCATAAAATGGGATGAGTATTCCTTACTGGATGGAGACTAGAGTTTAAAATCTAGTCTAGGCAAATGTCCTCATATTACAAATATACTATATACTTTTCCTTCTGGCACTCTGTAAGGAAAGCATGCCTAAAACATGTTAATGCAACATTTCAATGATGACAATTAAAGCTAGTTGTTGGGTACATGCAAGGCATTTGTAACTTAAAGGATTTTGCTTTTCATTGATTTATTAGGAAAACTAGTTCATCGGCCAAAAGACTTAACATGTGCCAGTAACAGATTTAAAGAATTTTCTCTTTTCATAAAGCATGAAAACATGGATAGTTTTGTAATTACATTTGGTTTCAACACTGTTGCATTATCTGGAATTCATGAGGGAGGTCATTATGGCCAAAGTCTGATGCCTCCCCCCAGCCTCTTGTCACTGTCCACTGAGGGCTCAATTTGTTGACTTCATACTTCATGCTCATCAGTGGTTACTTTAAATTGCCTCCTTGGGAATGAAAATGTTGGGCAATGTAATGACCCTTAATAAACATGTTTATCTGCTCACTTGTTAGTCAAACTGTACCACCTGACCCACACCACCCCCAGAGCTTTATAGTGCTGCTGCTTTATGACAAAACAAGTTAACTAATCATATAATCAGAGTTTCAAACTGTATGTACTATATGTTTATCACTAGCAGTGATCATTTCTCTATTTATTTTGCCAAGTTTGTTTCATTTATAAAGCACCTTTAAAAACAAAAGGTGTTTAAAAAACACAAGTGCTTTGCAAAAAGAGAAAAGGACATCTTTATTGTTTTTAGAACAGTCACTTTGTTTGAATTTACCCAAAAATCAATATAGGGATACAATTATACATGCATGGTCCAAAATTTTAATATACCCACTTTAGACCTATGTAGATGGGATTAGATAAACATAGGAATAGGATTGCCATTTTCAAACTAATTTAAAACTTTATTGTCATTACTGATTTATAAGTCACCTACCAATATTTTATCAGTGGTTAAGCCACGTGGCTGCAGAAACTGAGGAGCCACTCACATTTCAGTCAAATCTATTCCTGAATAGATTAGTCTTATCAGTCATACAAATATATCAGTCATATATTTCACAGACATCCCGTTGTAAAATTACATTATTCCACCTACCAGGTAAAACTAATCCCATGTGAATAGGACTATAGATTGTGGTGTTGAAAATGTTTTTCAACTTGCTATGGCGAAGGCCTCAACTTTCTGGGTTGCTGAAAGAGGTGATCATGTATTTACTGAGTTCATGTATGAACTGAGTTTTACATTGCCATGGACTGAGAGGCCACTGTCCAAGAAAGAAGCTTAAACTACTTGAAACAAAAGTTGTTTGTTTGCCCAAAATCACAAAGTTGTGTTTAGAAGAGTACACATGAGGCTTTTAATCCCAAGAAAACAATTGAGCATGGTTAAGCATGGTGCAAAGGGCTTTATTTAGTTGCAGAATCTGCCTTCAAATATCAAGTTACAGCATAGTGAGAAAAACAAGGCCTTCAACTGTAGACTGATAACTTTTGTGACAATGCTTGTGAAGGCACTGTAGAGGACTGATTTTTCAATGTGTTTATTTCAACTAAATAAATCTACTTCCTCAGTTGCTTGTTCCCATATGAAGGATTTTCTTATGTTTTATGTTGTTTATGTTTAATTGTTGCAAATATGTTTAGGGCCTCTTAAGTTACTTATAATGTCATGGGTAAATTGAATTGATTTGGTACTGTTGGAAGATTGACAGGTTGTTTAATTACACTGACCTAAACTACATGGGCACTTGTGTTTCATGTGTTGCATGCATGGTATGTACAGGTTCACACTTGCCAGTGCCACTTTTCAAACCATAGGTTAAAATAAGTTTATTAAACTAAAAAAGTACTTTGAATGGAACAGGCCTTCTCAAAGCCATGACCTCACCCCTACTGAAAATATATGTATTGTTAAAAAAAAAAAAGGTTTGTGCCAGAAAACCAGTTCTGTCAAGATATTTAGTCAAATATCCAACAAGAATTCTGCCAGAAGATTGTTAATGGTGTTTAGGTCCCTTTGTGCCACTGTTAAACCATTTGGTCAAAATATGCTTATTCAACTATAAGTACTTTGAATGGAACAGTGGTTCACTGGAAGTCTATTTGTTGTTATCACATGAGAATTTTTAAGATTGTTCAGATTAACCAATTTTAACAATTTCACAAAAATATATGAATTAATTTCACAGAACATCCTGCCCTGGTATGGGTACTGCTTCTACCTATGGCTTTGTGTGAATAATTAACTCTTTAAATTCTTCTTGAAGACTCATGGGCAAATGACAGATGGGTCACGTCATATGCAAACTGCTTATGCAAATCTCTCCCACACTATGAGCATATAAAGACAGTTCGTTACTTGTAAAAGTAAGAGTTATGTTCATGTATAGCCCACACTAGATTTCTGGGTTTCATCTTTTAATTGTAACTTACTTACCATAACAAATATCAGTATCAGAAAGGACTCCTTAGAGAACTCATTATATTATATAACAGTATTGCTTATATTTTAAGCTTTTATATTTTAAACCAGTAACAAATTCTGGTTTCGATTTTTAATAACATGTTTTTTTGTTTGTTTGTTTGTTTGTTTGTTTGTTTGTTTTTTTACCTTGCTGTGAAAGCTTGAACATTGCTTAACAACATTAGCACTTTCAATTTCAAGTGTTCACAAAACCTCAGCAATGATATCATCCATAGATAATAACACATATGTTGTTTTCACATTGGCTGGAATTAAGGATTTAAGACCTAGATATGTTTATCTTTTTTTAGCTCTATCTGTTTATATAGTAATTATTATTTTAAACCTCACACTGATCATTACAATTCTTTTAGAGAAGTCTCTGCGTGAGCCAATGTATCTATTTGTCTGTAATCTCTGTTTAAATGAACTGTATGGAACATCTGGGTTTTATCCTAAATTTATTTATGACCTTCTTTCATCATCTGATGTCATTTCATATAGTTGGTGTATGACACAGGCAGTTATAATATATTCATCATTCATGTGTGAGTGTACCACATTAGTTATAATGGCCTATGACAGGTATGTCGCAATATGTAGGCCTTTAGAATATCACACAATTTTAAGAGCTCAGACAGTAGCAAAGGTTATTCTGTACTCGTGGGCATTTCCTTTCCTTGTAGGCTTGCCAAATATTATATTTACTAGCCAGCTGCCCTTATGTGGATCAAACATAGACAGACTTTATTGTGACAACTGGTCTTTTGTAAAGTTGTCTTGCATCCCAGCTTTAACAGTCAATGCATATGGCTTCACCCTTCTCTGCATATTTATGGCTCATGCTTTGATTGTGATGTTTTCATATATTAGGATAATTGCTGCTTGTAGAAATTCTACAGATAACAAAAGGAAGTTTATCCGTACCTGTGGACCACATCTGCTGTCACTACTGAATTTTTCTGTTGCCATACTTTTTGATGTAATATTCAGTCGCTATGGATCAAAAGATTTTCCAGAGCATTTGCAGAACACCTTTCAAGTGGAGATTCTTGTGATTCCACCTCTTATGAACCCACTTATGTATGGTCTTAAGCTTTCAGAGGTCCGCAAGAAGCTTTTTCAAAAGTACAAAAATCATAAATTAAGAATTAAGGTTTGATAAATTAGAGTGCACAAGAGTCTACATTTGAAAAGTGTATGTATGAAGCATGTGTTTGTGTCTTTGAGTGTGAGAGAGAGCATTCTATTAGTTCTTGGCTTTGGTTTGTTGTGAACTGTTGACTTAGCAGTTTGAAAATCTCAAGGTATTATGAGGAATGGTTGACACACTTAAGAAATGTACTACATAAGCTACATTTAGAACTTTAAGCTGTGCAATTTCTGGCATCTGAATACTTGTTTTAGAACTCTAGTAGAATATCATACAAGAACAGATTCCAAACACTGCATACATATTTATATTTATATTTACGGCATTTCGCAGATGTTTAGTGACTTTCAAGGTTATTCACATTACAGGGTCAGAGTAGTGTTAATACATCACTGGAAGGTGCATTACAATGTCAAAACAGCTACCATTCAAATTCATTCAGGCCCACTAGATCGGTGAATGTTGCACTTGATTACTTTCTCCATGCAGTAGCCATTTTCCAACATGAGTCTTATTCAAGATAAAGAACAAAGGGTTACAACTGTTATGTCTTTGTAATATTAGTCCTAATGTAATAGTACTGTAATAACACTACTAATTCTTCCCCCTGTTGTGTTTTCTTCATTTCCTGTTAGGTAGTACCTAATAGGCCATGGGTATGTGAATAGTGCTTATTATGCCAAACAAAGTAATTCTATCAACTGCACCAAAGGTTCCTCAACCCTACTGAAGCCTATTGTACAGTGTACTCCTCTGGAAAAGTAAATGGGCCAGTGGTATGAAGGCCTCAACTGAAAGAAGCAGGGTTCCCCCATTACTATTCAAGGCTATTGTGGCTAGAGGGTAACTGTGACTGAAAAGGATCTCCTTGTTGGTAACCTTATAGCCACAGATAGCTGCCATTTAAAGTCATACACAGTGGAATGTTAAACATTGCACTATTTAACTTTATCCCCCATTTTCTATAGATCAAATATCCAATATGTCTTATTAAAGGTAAGGACCCAAGGGGTGTGATTGTTATATCTCTGTAATATTAATGCTAATCCAATAGTACTGCAATGTTAATAACATTAAATTTAATATTTATAACATAAATAACAAGAAATGCTAATTGCACAGTTCCAGAATTGCACCTTAAATTACCTCAAAATAGTTGAATTCAGTTAGAAGTTGAAAAATGAAATAAAGCATGATTTTAGCATTTTCTTAACCATAATACTTTAATGTCCAAAACTACTTATTTTCAACTAGCATTTTCTATATCTAAGATATAATTAGGCCTTAAAGACCTTAAGGCTTCTTCCCTGACATACATATACAAAACACCCAGACAGAGACAAGAGACTCTGGAAACAATTCTTGATGTAAAGTTAATGTATTCCCAGAGGGTGTTTGATGAAACACCAGTAAGGTTTAGCCTTGAAGAAAAATATATAAGAGCACTTCTTTATTGCTTGCCATGCTTGTCTTTAATCAGTAATTTACAATCAATATGTGTTGGAATATTATAAGTTCTTTATTTTGAATGTCATGATGGTTTAAAAACCAAACCACTATTACTATTAGTAAAGCAGTAAGGCTTTATTTTTATATAACATTGCATGGATGCTTCTCATTTTATCAGCTTTGAAGATTTAAAGACAATTCAGTCTCAATGAATAACTGGTCCTATTCTGCAGTGTACACCCTTATTGGTCCCAGAGACTCAACAACCAGACATATATATTTCACATGCATACTGTTGCTCTATGTGCTCATAATGTCGTTTAACATTTTTCTGTGCATACTGATCATCATGATAAAAGCGCTTCATAAACCAATGTATATATTTCTTTGTAATTTGTGCATTAATGGGATATTTGGAGCTGCAGGATTTTATCCTAAATTTATGTCTGATTTACTTGAAGGTTCTTATGTGATCTCATCGCATATGTGTGCTTTGCAAACATTTATTATTTACAGTGCAGTTTTGTGTGAGTACACAACCTTAACAGTGATGGCTTATGACAGATATGTAGCAATTTGCAGGCCTTTAGATTATCATTCCATATTGACCAAATATGTGTGCAATAAACTCATTCTGTTCTCCTGGTCTTTTCCTGTTGTTACTATGATTATTGCACTAATATTGTCAAATTGGAATCCATTCTGCAGATCTCATATTGAGAAGTTGTACTGTGACAACTGGTCAATTGTAAAGTTGTCATGTGCATCCAGTTTCTCTAATAATGTATATGGATTTATTGTTATTGTAATATATTCTGGCTTTGCCGTCTTTATCATTGTATCCTATATAAGACTAATCAGTGCCTGCAGAGTGTCACTTGAGAGTAGAACAAAATTTTGGCAGACATGTGTACCACATATGTTTTCCCTAATAAATTTTGCAGCTACTTCACTTTTTGACACCATGTACAGTAGATATGGCTCAAATAATGTCCCCCAGAGTTTACAGAATGTCCTTGCATTGGAAATAGTTGTTGTACCCCCTCTTTTCAACCCTCTTATTTACGGCATAAAGCTTAAAGAGATTCGCCAAAGAGCAAAGCAGGTTTTTGTTGTGAAAGTTAGAATAAGCAGATAAAAACAATAAAGACAAAAAATTACAGTATTTTGCTGTGTTGATGATTTATAGTTGCATCACAAGTATTATGTGTAATGTGACTGAAGGGGCCTGAGGTTGTGGGTTCAATATTCACTCCTGTCATTGCCTGGTGTGTTATCTCAGGTTTTAGACAGGTTCTCCCCAGGTTTTCTGCAACCCAACATGGTAGGGGAATTGTCTTTGGACTGATGGACTGGTACCATGTCCAGGAATATCCTTGCCTTGTGCCCAATGACTCCAGGTATTGGAATCATTCATTCATTCATTCATTCATTTTCTGAACCGCTTATTCCTGAATAGGGTCACGGGTGAGCCGGTGCCCAGCCAGCAACTCTGACCGCAAGGGCGGGAGTATTGGAATCAAGCAGAAGTAAATAAGAAGGATAATGATTTCTATAGGGAAGACAATGAGAAGTAAATCAAAATTAAACAAATATGGAAAACAAATATGTATGTTTTTTTTAAGAATCTCTTCTGAGAAAAGAACTTAATCAGATTGTAATAAAGACTTATAATAACAGGGGAACAAATCTTTCAGCATCTGCTTTTTGTACAATGTAGAATTCACAACTGCATAATGTGTCACTAAAAATAATTTATTGATAAATGTAACCTGGCAAAAATGATAGTGCCTTAGCCTAGTCTGCTCCACATTTTTATTCATTCCATGTTTGTAATGTTAACCTTGTAGTTCAAGTACAGAACTCCAGGAGCACAATATGAGCTCAAAATATTTTCTTTGTCAGTCTGAGACAACAGGCAGAGTTTTGTTTATGTGTGTGTATGAATATTTGAACAGCTGGCAACACCCTTCAATCAAATCATGCTCTGAATCAGAATAATAATATTGTTTTTAACACATTTAAATGTTTTGAGACATAACAGTGTTGGATATCTGACTGAGCTGATCCGATCTTTAAGGTTCGACTGGTGGTGCTCTTTTTATACTTTTCTGTTTGTGAAGTTTGGGAGATTCGTTATTGAACTGACTTGTTCTTTCCTCACATCCTTCATTAGTTGGTTCATTATGTGCATTGATTGGTCACTTTTGGGAAACTCACCAATGATAAGTATTTGCTACTGACAACAGTTCAAAAGCAGACACTGGGGTTGCCCCCACTATAAACTTTGGACAGTCCTGCATATTTACAGTTGTGCTCAAAAGTTTACATACCCCGGCAGAATTTTTACTTTCTTGGCTCCCCCGTGACCCTATTCAGGAATAAGCGGTTTAGAAAATGGATGGATGGGTTAGTGGTTGGGTGAAGCTATTTATTGTCAAAAGACTGTGATTTCTTTTTTGAACCAAAACATCCAAATGATCCTGATCAAAAGTTCACATACTCTGGTGATTTTGGCCCTATAACATGCACAGTAGTTGACACAAATGGGTTGGAAAGGCTACTATACGTAACATTGTTTTCTTTTTCAAGATGCAAAGAAAAACCCACAAATAACATCAGCCGAAAAACAGGGCTCTCTGAAAGCTAGAGGTGTGGCTTTTTCAAGATGCACAATAATGCACTTGAAGAGAAATAGGCTGCATGGTCGAGTCGCCAGAAGAAAGCCATTACTGTGCAAATGCCACAAAGTATCTCGCCTACAATACGCCAAACAGCACAGAGACTAGCCTCAAAACATCTGGAACAAGTTCATTTGGAATGATGAGACCAAAATCAAACTTTTTGGTCACAACCATAAACGTTACATTTGGAAAGGTGTCAACAAGGCCTATGATGAAAGGAACACCATTCCTACTATAAAGCATGGAGGTGGATCACTGATGTTTTGGGGATGTGTGAACTATAAAGGCACAAGAAACTCGGTCAAAGTTGAAGGAAAGATGAATGCAGCATGAATGCACGTACTTGGACGTTCCAACATGACAACGATCCAAAACACAAGGCCAAGTCGACCTGTCATTGGCTACAGCAGAACAAACTGAATGTTCTGGACTGGCCATCTCAGTCTCCTGGCCTAAATATTATTGAGCCACTCTCAATATGAAAAAAAGCCAAGAAAGCAAAAATTCTGCTGGGGTATGTAAACTTTTGAACACAACTGGGCTTGAGGCTTGCAGTGTTAACCTTTCCTTACCATTTAAGTGTGTGTGTGTGTGTGTGTGTGTGTGTGTGTGTGTGTGTGTGTGTGTGTGTGTGTGTGTCTGTTTGTGTGTGTGTGTGTGTGCGTGTGCGTGTGTGTGTGTGTGTGTGTGTGTCTGTGTGTTTTGTTCCCATTTGTTTTGATGTCATTTTGGTTTGTTTCTTTAATAAATTCTAACCCTGTGACTACGTCTGCAACCTCTGCAACGTCTGCATTTCTTCAGTGCATTCCTGAAAAGTTTACACATGTGGATTGCATTAGCTGGTCTTTTCTGTTAACTCTGTTTTAGTGGTCAAATATTAAGTCATTTGTTTGCTGTACTGAAAATTGCTAAATGTAATATAAAATCTTTTTATATAAAAAATATGTGTAATGTTGCTTAGTCATAAGACACATGTATTTGGTCAATTCTTCAGGTGGTTGCTTCAAATAAACAGACAGATAGATTGACACATGGGCATCTAACACATAGGCAAACAAGGTTATGTCATTGGTGTGAGATGATGCTGGGAGTATATAAATGTTGTGTTATTAAACAGGAATTGGGCATTTACTGAAGCTGTCCCTCTGTATACTGGTGGTATGTTTTCAGAACTTTGTAATGAACTGATATAACATGGATATTAAATTACATAAAACTGAACATTTTCCTTCTAATATTTTTGCATGAAATTCATTTTTATAACATTCTTTTGAAAAAACAATGATTTGATAATAACACATCTAAATCCTTTTTTCTCTTCAATTTCATTTTGATTCACTTAAGGAAAACATTGTATGTGATGATCCTATATTGAATCGTTTGCTTAAATTTTCTAAAAACAAGTTTAATATCCTGTATTTGATTTGTTCAAATAGAAAATAGGCCAGCCTGTTAAGTACAAAGATTTTAACATTATTTTTTATGTTTTGTCCTCAAACTTCAACTATGATGTCAGTGTATGACAACAGAATTTCGTACAATTTTACATTTACTCTGTCTGGAATGAAGAGCTTACAGCCAAAATCTATTTTTATTTTACTGTCTTTATCTGTTTACCTCTTTATTATTTTTTTAAATATCATACTAATTGTAACCATTCTATTGAACAAGTCACTACATGAGCCAATGTATGTATTTATCTGTAATTTGTGTTTTAATGAACTGTATGGGGCGACAGGATTTTATCCAAAATTCATGTATGACCTATTTTCATCATCTCATATGATCTCATTTATTGGGTGTATAACACAGTCAGTAATTATATATTCATCTTATATGTGTGAGTACACAACTTTAGTAATAATGGCTTATGACAGATATGTAGCAATATGTAGGCCATTAGAATATCACAAAACTATAGAAAATCATTGTGCAAAAGCTCATATATTCATGGGCATTTCTTTATTATAGGATTGCCAACATTATTACCAGCCAACTACCCTTATGTGGATCAGACATAGACAAACTTTATTGTGACAACTGGTCTATTGTCAAGCAGTCTTGTGTTCCAGGGACCGCCAACAATGTATATGGGTTTGTTGTGATTTTTCTGTTTATGGCTCATGCTGTGATTGTTTTGCTATCATATCAACGTATTGATTGTTGCTTGCAGGAATTCATTAACTGACAACAAAAGGAAATTCATGCACATGACCATACATTTGCTGTCCCTTCTCCTGAACTTTTACCATTGCAGTACTTTGATTCTATTGTTCAGTCGCTATGGATCAAAAGATTTTCCAGAGCACCTGCGTAATTTTTTCCAAGTTGAGATTCTTGTAATTCCTCCTATTTTTAACCCACTAATGTACGGCCTTAAGCTGACAGAGGTGCGCAAGAGACTTTTCAAACCCAAACAAATAAATGAATACAGAAATTAGTTTGCATAATAAAGCTGTTTATCCTCAATGTCATTACCATGTATGCACACAGCTAGTTTAAATGGAAATGTTTATCTCAATATTTATATGTTGGAATGAAATAAGTCAGTGCATAGCCAAGACACTTTACTTTCTATTGCCTCTTTATTGCATTCAAACATTAATGGAGGGAGTTGAACAAGCTTTTAGTGTAATGTTGTATTCTTGAAGATAAAACAACGTTTAGACTTGCAAGCCTGACTCACTTCGTTGGTGGTTTCCTCAGGTCTAGATAGCATTTATTAAATAACTCCATATGTCTGGAATATTTGTGGAGCCATTCATCCAGTCTGCAGTTGTATCAATATTGCCATTCTTGTTACTTGACTTAAAAGATTTTAGGAACTGAAGACACTAGATGATGAACATTATATTATGGTAATGTCAGTAAAGCAAAAACTTAATCAATCAAAACAGCATAAAGAAACCCAAGTCAAGAAATCCAAGGTTGGAACCAGTCTGAACAATTCTGTCTTCCAGATAAGCTCTCTCAGAGTACTGAGAGAAACATGAAAAACAGTTTAGACAAAAATCCTTTCTGTGAATTTGCCTTTTTATTCAAGAGTACATTTTAGAAATACAGCGTTTAGACTAGAGAGTGAACTTTGGGCCATGAGTGAGGAAAGATTTCATGTTTGCTGTGGCATGAACAGAGGGAGGCACAGCTCAGGAAAACCATGATTGGCTATTATGTTGATTGATTCTCAATCTTCATCTATAACTATGATTTTGAAAGTTTACTCTTTTTCCTTCCATGCTTTTGCCTGGCAAATTCTTTTTGAACAAACTGGTAAAAACCTATTTCTATTCTGCATCTATTCAGACATAGAATATTATTTTTCCTCTTCCATAATTCTCTCATACATTTGGCTTAGTTACATTTAACATTTGACTGTTAGATCCTTTTCTGGATTTAATTTCTATATATGAGTAAATACAATTGCACTCTGACAACTCACAATGGAAGGGCAGTAGGGGCCTAAAAAGTTTCTGTTTGCCTAAAGGCTGGTCAATCATTACCACACCATCCCTGCTCATATGCATATGAATGACATGACCTGAGAACGCACATCATTAGCAGAGACCCACTGTACTGACAACATATAAAGACTGAGCTGTGTGCATGGGGATGGCTTTTACTTAGAACAGAGACACTCACTAATGTAGAGCAAACTGATAAACTGAGTTCTTGACTTGTTTTTCAAATGATTTGCCAATATGAGTAGATTTAGCAAAAGCTGAATTTGATTTGCTTGTATTTTTGCATGATTATCTGAATTTTAGAATAGAAAATGATCAACTTTCCTAATATTACAAAATAACTGGCTACGTAGATAATCTATAATCATTATACATGGTTTTACTTTAAAGAAATAATGTTGTTAGTGCTGTTAATTTATTGAGGCAATCTAAATTCCACATAGAATTCCTTTGCAATTTTCAAGGTCCATCGTACTTGAAGGCTTTTATGAAAAACATAATTTTTGCTCAGAATGTGGAAAATAATTCATCACAATACTATTTGTCCTGTCTGAAATGAATAATGAAACCAAAGATACATTTTTGCTTTCTCTCTCTGTGTTTATTCAAGATCATTCCTAAATCTGATGTTGATTTTTGTTCTGTTAGAGAAGTCTCTGGCACGAGCTAATGTATCTCTTTATTTGTAACTGCCTAAATGAACTGTAGTATGGAACCACTGGATTTTATCCAAAATTTATATATAGATTACCATCAGCCTCATCCATCATATCATATATTGTGTTTACATAGTCATTTGTGATTTACACATCTTATATGTGTGAGTACACAACTTTAGTAATAATAGCTTATGACAGATATGTAGCAATATGTAGGCCATTAGAATATCATAACATTATAAGAGCTCCAGACAGTGGCAAAAGCAGTTCTATATCTGCGGCATTTCCCTTTTATTATAGGATTACAACATTATTACTACCAGCCAACTACCCTTATGTGGATCAGACATGACAAACTTTTTTATTGTGACAACTGGTCTATTGTCACAGGTCTTAGTGTTCCAGGGACCGCCAACAATGTATATGGGTTTGTTGTGATTTTTCTGTTTATGGCTCATGCTGTGATTGTTTTGCTATCATATCAACGATTGATTGTTGCTTGCAGGAATTCAACTGACAACAAAAGGAAATTCATGCAGACATGTGGACCACATTTGCTGTCCCTCCTGAACTTTACCATTGCAGTACTCTTTGACTTAATGTTCAGTCGCTATGGATCAAAAGATTTTCCAGCACTGCGTAATTTTCCAAGGAGATTCTGTAATTCCTCCTACTTTTTAACCCACTAATGTACGTATCTTAAGCTGACAGAGGTGCGCAAGAGATCTTTTCCAAACTCAAAACAACAAAATGAATACAAGAAATTAGCTTGCATATTAAAGCTGTTTATCCTCAATGTCATTACCATGCATGCACAGCTAGTTTAAAATGGAAATGTTTATCCTTATTTATATGTTGAATGAAATAAGTCAGTGCATAGTTAAGACACTTACTTCTATTGCCTCTTTATTGCATTCAAACATTAATGGAGGGAGTTGAACAAGCTTTTAGTGCAATGCTGCATTCCTGAAGATATAAACAAACGTTTGTAGGACTCTCAAAGCCCGACTTACTCTGTTGGTAGTTTCTCAGGTCTAGGATAGTGCATTTATTAAATAACTCATGTCTGAATATTTGTGAGCCACTCTATCCAGTCTGCCATCAATACATGTTGCCATTCTTGTTTACTTGACTTAAAAGATTTTAGGAACTGAAGACACCAGATGATGAAACATTACATTATGGCATGTCAGTGTAAAGCAAAACTTAATCAATCAAAACAGCATAAAGAAACCTAAGTCAAGAATCTAAGATTGAAATCCAGTCTGAACAATCTTGTCTTCCAGATAAGCCTTCAGAGTACTGAGAGAAACATGAAAACAGCGGCCGACAAAAAAAAACTTTCTGTAACTATTTTATTCAAGACATTTTAGAACACAAAGTGCTTTAGACTCAGAGAGTGAATTTTTGTGGGCCATGAGTGAGAAAGATTTATGTTTGTTGGCATGAACAGAGGAGTGCACAGTCAGAAAACCATGATTGGCTATTATGTTGATTGATTCTTAATCTTCATCTATAATCCATGATTTTGAAGGTTTACTCTTTTTCCTTCCATGCTTTTTGCCTGGCAAATTCCTTTTGAACAAACTGGTAAAACTTCATTTATTCTGCATCTATTCAGAGAATATTATTTTTCCTCTTCCATAATTCTCTCATACATTTGGCTTAGTTACATTTAACATTTGACTGTTAGATCCTTTTCTGGATTTAATTTCTATATATGAGTAACACAATTTGCACCTCTGACAACTCACAATGTGGAAAGGCAGTAGGGGCTTCAAAAAGTTTCTGTTTGCCTAAAGGCTGGTCAATCATTACCACACCATCCCTGCTCATATGCATATGAATGACATGACCTGAGAACGCACATCATTAGCAGAGACCCACTGTACTGACAACATATAAAGACTGAGCTGCAGCATGCAGGATGGGTTTTTACTTTTAGAACAGAGACACTCATACTAATGTAGAGCAAACTGATAAACTGAGTTCTTGACTTGTTTTTCAAATGATTTCACAATATGACATATTTAGCAAAGCTGAATTTGATTTGCTTGTATTTTTATATGGATTATCTGAATTTTAGAATAGAAAATGATCAACTTTCCTAATATTACAAAATAACTGGCTAAGTAGATAATCTATAATCATTATACATGGTTTTGATTTTGAAGAAATAATGTTGCTGTGCTGTGTTAAAATTCTATTGAGGCAATCTAAATTCCACATAGAATTTTGCAATTTTCAGGTCTGATTTGTACTTTGAAGGCTTTTATGAAACATAATTTCTGCTCAGAATGGAAAATAGTTCATCACACATTTTATTTGTCCTGTCTGGAATGAAGGATCTGAAACCAAGATACATTTTTGCTTTTCTCTCTCTCTGTGTTTATCTGTTGATCATTCTTGTAAATCTGATGTTGATTTTTACAGTTCTGTTAGAGAAGTCTCTGCACGAGCCAATGTATCTCTTTATTTGTAATCTCTGCCTAAATGAACTGTATGGAACCACTGGATTTTATCCAAAATTTATATATGATTTATTATCAGCCTCATCCATCATATCATATATTGGGTGTTTTACACAGTCATTTGTGATTTACACATCTTTTATGTGTGAGTACACAACTTTAGTAATAATGGCTTATGACAGATATGTAGCAATATGTAGGCCATTAGAATATCATAACATTATAAGAGCCCAGACAGTGGCAAAAGCAGTTCTATACTCATGGGCATTTCCTTTCCTTGTAGTGATCCCAAACATCATCCTAACTGGCCAGCTGCCCTTATGTAGGTTAAACATAGACAGACTTTATTGTGACAATTGGTCTATTGTTAAGCTGTCTTGCATTCCAACCACAACTATCAATGCATATGGATTTACACTTGTCTGCATATTCATGGCCCATGTTTTGATAATCATGTTTTCATATCAAAGGTTACTTGCTGCCTGTAGAATTTCTACTGATAACAAAAGGATGTTTATCCACACCTGTGGGCCACATCTGCTGTCACTGCTGAATTTTTCTATTGCTGTGCTTTTTGATGTAATATTCACTCGCTATGGATCAACAGATTTTCCAGAGCATTTGCGGAATGCGTTGCAAGTGGAGATTCTTGTGATCCCACCTCTTCTAAACCCACTTATGTATGGCCTTAAGCTTTCAGAGATTCGCACAAGACTCTTGCAAAGGTGGAAAGACATAAGAAAAAGCTTTGTGTAAACTGAAGTGAGTGCTGGAGATTATTTCTGTTATATGAAGCCCATGTTTTCGAAAGAAGATGCACATTAATGTTTAACCAAACTAAACAAGATCTTTTTTAACTTTTGTGAGGATTTCTTAATTTGCAAATTCATTCTTTGGCATGAATAAAGTATATGATGTATATATTATACTACTTTCATCTTGGCCTTAACAGAAACATTGTATCTCCATTTTGTTGTTTTTCATGAACAGAAATGCTCCAGAATAAAATGGTTTAACATTTACTTCCATTGAAAATCAAAAAGTAAGACTTCTGTAAAATTGCTTTTTTTAAGCTTTGGAGGTTTTGCATGACAGTAAGGATATGTTTTTGCATCTGTAAATATCAGTGGTGTAGGTGTGGCACATACAGTTCCCGTATTCTGAATTATTTTTCTTTTAAATGTAATATAAATATATAAAGATATATAGATGGACATATAAAGCTGTACCTCTTCATGCTCTGTTGCATTATTCTATACTACAAACTACATCTTCTGTACAATAACCTAAGCTGAAACTTTCCCAGTAAAACCAGTACGATCAACACTGTTCATTATGCATTCTATATCTACAAAGACATTATGTGGGAAAGTGAATGAACTGATATGTGCTGGCATTTTAATTACATAGATATAGCAAAGATAGTTTCACTGTTATATCTATGAGGGAAAACTATTACGATATAAAGTTTTCCTATTGTTCACATCTTATCGATCACTGCTTTGATCTACTAAATATTAATTCCCACTCATAAAGTAAATGATTGGCTCTCATTAAAGAAACAAATGAACCCCCCCCCACCCACACACACACACATACATACAATTAAATGATACCCTTGTGGGTACCACCCCAGTGATAGTTTTGCATAAAGGCTGCACAGACACATTAGGCCTGACAGAGTCAAGGCTTTAAGGAACATAAGGAGAACATTGATTGAACAAGAAATATTTTGCATCTCTTTTTCCCCTCTTAATTGTATGTACCTCAAATTTTAGAATCAGAATTTTATGTAGTCTGCTAAGTGTGCTATGTCAACAATGATATGAAACTAAAAATACATGTTTGTTTGTTTTTTATAAAAAATAGGAAAATGTCTATATGAATATTTAACAAACTATTGATTTTTAGGGTGAAATGGACAACATCTCCTCTGCAACCATATTCACTGTCACTGCTCTTAATGAGACCAACTGGACCAACAAATTCATCATATTTATTTTTGCCCTGCCAGCATATTTTCTGACTGTTTTTCTCAATTCAACTTTAGTGTTTATCATTATTCTAGAGAAATCCCTCCACCAGCCCATGTATATTTTCTTGGGTAATTTATGTATTCATGGATTATATGGAGCCACAGGATTTTATCCAAAGTTCCTGTCCAGTCTACTTGCAGAAAACAATTTAATTTCATTACAGGAATGTGTCATCCAAAATTTTGTCATTTTCACTTATGCCTTGAGTGAGTTTACTAATCTGTCAGTGATGGCATTTGATAGATACTTAGCAATATGTAGACCCCTATACTACCATAGTATTATGACCACTCTAATGATATGGAAGTGTGTGATTTTCATCTGGATGGTTCCCTGCTGTGCATCTTTAATTGCCATTTTAATGACACTCAGGTTTCCATTCTGTGAAACACATATTAACAAACTGGTCTGTGACCATGTGTCAATAGAGAGACTTGTATGTTACACTGACACTGCTCAGTTTGTGGTCAATGGATTGTTTACCTGTATATTCTTTGCTTTTGTGTGTTTTTTATTCCTTTCTTATATTAAAATAATAATAGTGTGCAAACAGTCCCAACAAAGTCATAAGTTTAAGAGCACATGTCTACCTCAATTGATAGGGTTTGGGAATTATATAGTCTGCACACTTTGTGATGCATTTTACACTCGTTTTGGGACATATTATGTGTCTCAGGCACTTCAAAATTTTGTGTCAGTCACATATTTGATTATACCCCCGTTTGTAAATCCTATAATATATGGGTTAATTATGGGTCCAGTTAGGACCAAGATTATTTACATTTTCCAGAGCATTAAATATAAATCAACTAATAGTGTAAAATAATGGTGAATAATGTTTATTTATGATATATTATTAATCCATATATATTACTAATTGTATAAGAACAATAATGACAGTATCATCACTGACAAACAAGGTGCAAGTCTCATACTGAGCAAAATAAGGATACAACTATTACAAATTCTGCAAAAAATAAATAATCATAAACAATAAATATTACATGTACAATTGAGTGTTTTGCTGTGAAGGTGTAAAGACATCAAATGTTGTTTCAGTACTGTAGAGGTTTTAATGTGGATTTTATCTTTCTGTATAGAACGGCATATGATGCTTAAATGACAAAATTCACAATTACTGCAAATGTTATCAAAGTTAATCCAAGATATCATAATATCATAATTCTCCCTTAGATATGCAAACTATGTACACCCATACAATGCTTTTGGATTATTTGTACTAATATTTAAAAAAAACTGTCATCTTGAAGCCAAATGTTCCTTTATAATCAAGGGACTGCCCAGGTCATGCTCTCTTGGTGGCTCTCAGGCCTACATAATATCAATAAAATAATATGTAAAACAAACTGTATGTCCAAATGTTTGTCACCTCATTCTAATAAATGCATTCAGCTACTTTATGTTGCACCCATGCTGACACAGATGTACACATGCACTCACACACAGCTTGTCTGGATCTTTTAGAGAAGTATTGTCAGTAGAATATGACACTCTGAAGCAGATAAACATATGCCATATGTTGGCTAAATGGATATAAATCACCCAGCACTGAGCAGTGGAGCAGTGGTTCATAATTGGCTGTATATACTATACTGCTTTCATCCTGGCCTAAACAGAAAAATTGTATCTCCATTTTGTTGTTTTTCACCAATAGAAATGCTCCAGAATAAAATGGTTTAACATTTACTTCCATTGAAAATGGAAAAGTAAAAAGGTTTACACTTCTTCTGTAAAGTTGCCTCTTTTAAGTTTTGCATGACACTGTCACTATGTTTTTGCATCCATCTGTAAACATCAGTAGTGTAGCTGCGGCATATACAGTTCCCATATTCTGAATGATTTTTCATTTAAATGTATGCATAAATATCTTTATTTTTTATATAAATATGTACATCATCACTCTCTGATACATTATTCTATAGTACAAACTACACCTTCTGTACAATAACCAAAGCTGAAACTTTCCCAGTTAAACCAGAACCATCAACACATGTACCCCACTGTTCATTATGCCTTCTATATCTACAAAGAAGTTATGTGGGAAAGTGATTGAACTGATATGTCCTGGCATTTTAATTACATAGATATAGCAAAGACATTTTCACTGTCATATCTATGAGGGAAAACTATTATGATATAAAGTTTTCCTATTGTACTCATCTTATCAAAAACTTATAAAAATTATTAATAAATATTTTTTGAACAGAATAAATCTACCACTGCTGTCCAGCTAAGCTACTATCAGCAAATACCAAACACCAAATTCCACTCATAAAGTAAATTATTGTTTTCATTAAAGAAACAGGTGAGAAAAAGCGACAGTGACAGTTTTGTATAAAGGCTGCACAAACACATTAGGCCCAACATAGAGACATAAGGAGAAAATTGACTGATAAAGAAATACCTTGCGTCCACTTTTCTCTCTTCACATACCTATGTGTATGTACATGGAACTGTATTTTCTTTTGTCTATATAGTGTATCTCACACATACCAGAAATATACACAATATGCACTACTAAATGTAGTGGGACACCTGTTAACTGAAGACTTCCTTAAGGCACTTTAATGGCTTTTCAAATCAGCAGACCATAGAAGTACACTCTTCTGCAAGTATTGTGTGTTAAAACTACCATAGTATTATGACCACTCTAATGATATGGAAGTGTGTGATTTTCATCTGGATGATTCCCTGCTGCACATCTTTAACTGCCATTTTAATGACTTTCAGGTTTCCATTCTGGTCTGTGACTATGTGTCAATAGAGAGACTTACGCTGACACTTACCTGTATATTCTTTGCTTTTGTGTGTTTTTTATTCCTTTCTTATATTAAAATAATAATAGTTTTCCAACAGTCCCAACAAAGACATACGTTTAAGAGTACATGTCTTGTTAGGGTTGGGGATAGGGTTTGATAGGGTTTGGGAATTATGTAGTCTGCACACTGCATTTTACACTTGTTTCGGACATATTATCTGTCTCAGACACTTCAAAATTTTGTATGAGTCACATATTTAATCATACCACCGTTTGTAAATCCTATTAATTCTCTTTGTAAATCCTGTTAATTACGGGTCCAGTTAAGACCAAGATTATTTATATTTTCCAGAGCATTAAATACAAATTAACTAATAATGTAGAATAATGGTGAATAATGTTTATTTATGATATATTATTCATTCATATATATTACTAATTGCATAAGAACAATTATGACAATATGATCACTGACAAAGAAGGTACAAGTCTCATGCTGATCAAAATAAGGATACAGCTATTACAAATTCTGCAAAAATCAAACAATATATATTACATGGACAATTGTTTTGCAGTGAAAGTTCAAAGACTTCAAATGTTGTTTCAGTACCCTAGAGGTCTTAATGTGGATTTTATCTTTCTGTATAGAACAGCATATGATGCTTAAATGACAAATTTCACAGTTACTGCAAATGTTATCAAAGTTCATCAAAGATATCATATCATAATTCTCCCTTAGATATGCAAACTATGTACACTCATACAATGCTTTTCAAAGTCAGCAGACCATACAAGTACACTCTTCTGCAAGTATTGTATGGTAAAAGGCATAGCCTAGGACTGCACTAACCCCAGCCCCAGAATGAAGGATTTTCTCACTTGTCTCCATTGGAAGGACCTCTTGCCAGTACCTGCTACATACATCCAATCAGTCAAACCACCAAGATCACCAACCTGATTGAGAACTTTATCAGTGCAAGGTAGTGGATAAGAGTCTGGTGGTAATCTAAACAAAACGGGCAGATACCACCTTACTTTTTAATGAACACAAGCCAAAGCTTAACAGATGACTCAGTTACCCTAGCTCCTTTGTTCCCTAATTGTTACTACCACAGTGCCAGTATTAATAGAATGCTGGACTAAAATAGATAGACATGTGTACACATGTGTACTGGACCTGGACTAGTTTCCCACCCTGCCATGGATTAGCTGCTCACCCACCATCACCAACTGTGTAGAAAAGTACTGTTACTATTATGTCCACCAGAGAACTAACATTACGTCAGTACCCGAGTAATAGAACAGAGGTGTAGGGGTCCAGTGTAACTGTGTATAAGTAGTTTGACCAGAAGATGATGGGTCCTCCTCTTGTGAACCTTGTTGATATTGCATCAGTCTCTTGAATTGAATTGAATGTCCAGGGAAATTTTAACGTGACAGGTTCAGTGGCTAACCCCGCTGGCATTGCCATACTTCCTGCAGACTATATATTAATCTGTAATGAGAACTCACACTTTGTGGACAAAGGCTCCAAGAGCACACTGACCAACAGTACATAGTCTGCAGAGTCATTACTCTCCCAGAGCCTGTCAGGTAGGTTTAAATCTGTGATTTACCATTCATTCAAATTATTTTGATGCTGTAATGCATGATGATGCATGATGTCAACAATGATATTTGTAACTCTCTAAAATGTCTTTCTCAGTATAAGTTTAGAGTCAAATGGAGAATATCTCTGCAGTCATTTTCACCTTCACAGCACTAAATGAAACAGATGGGACCGGTCGGCTAATTATATTTTCAAAGGAACATTCCTTTTGTATCTTGAATAAAACATGTAAAATAAATACACTTTGTAAACAAAGTCAACATACTGGCTTAATAATTTCAACTGGCTCTCATTGCTAAGAAAAACTAATTTTGTGGTGATATGATAATGAAACCAAGGTCAGCAAACATTTTAGATTGTGTCCAATTAATTTTCAATAAGTCAATAACAGTTATTGTGGCAGGCTTATTTATGATCTTTAAAAATATTAATGAATAAATCCCACATATTTTTTGGAATATGTGTGTATAAAATAAATCCTTTTTGTCTTGCTTTCTCACTTCATTTAGGGTGAAATGGAGAACATCTCTGCAGTCATTCTCACATTCACAGGACTCAACCAGACAGATGGGACCAGTCGGCTAATTATATTTTCTTTTACTCTTAGCAGTTTTTTTCTTACAGTTTTTCTCAATTGTATGCTGATCCTGATTATTGTTTTAGAGAAAACCCTGCATGAACCAATGTACATCTTTCTTGGTAATTTGTGTGTTAATGGGTTGTGTGGAACTGCAGGCTTTTATCCAAAGCTTTTATCTGATTTAATTAAGGAAACCAGATCAGTCTCACTTCAAGCATGCATTGTTCAAAGTTATGTCGTTTTTGTATATGAAGTTGGAGAAATTACAAACCTCAGTGTTATGGCACTTGATAGGTATTTGGCAATATGCAGACCTCTATACTACCATAGTCTTATGTGCAGAGCAACAGTACTGAAACTACTGACATTTATTTGGTTGTTCCCTTGCTGTACCACTGTTCTGATCATTTTAATGGCAGTCAGGAATCCCATATGTGGACAACACATAGACAAACTGTACTGTGGAAACTTTGTCCTTGAGAGACTTGCATGTGAAGCAAACATTGCTGATGCAGTAGTCAAATTGATCCTTTTTTTGTTGCTTAATATTCTGATGGGGTTTGTGTTTTTTTCTTATGTTAAATTGATCATTGCCTGTAAGCAATCTAAACTGAATCAGAAAAAGTTCATTAGCACATGTTTACCACATTTAATAGCCTATTCAAATTTCATGGCATTGTCACTGCTGGATTCGACACACACCCAGTTTAAAATAGATCTGCCTCAGACATTACAACAATTTAATTCAGCTTTGGTTTTGGTTATCCCCCCTTTTGTGAATCCCATAATATATGGCATAAAATTAAGTCAAGTTAAGACACACATCTTGCTGTTGGTCAAAAATTATCAAGTTAAAGTTGCTTAAACCTCTCAATTGGTCTAAACATTACAGTTGTTTAGAACTGCCACCTTATTCATATTATTCCAGATTATCATATACATATAGTACATACATATAGTGCAATCAAAATGTTTTCATTGTCTTGCCTGCTGTACTGTGATGGGCTTCAACATGATACTATAAAACTATTATTCTTGTCTAGAACCAATACACTATGTCAACTTCTATTACATATAGCAAAGTAAACCAGGTCTTAATATACGTATTTGGAACATTGTGGTAAATAATCATAATAACACAAGATTAAATATAATAAATATAATATTATGCAACTATATATTTACACTTTATGCAAATAGCTACAGTACAGCAATGGGGGACTCCAGTCCTTAAAAACATTTTCTTTCAACTGCCTCTATGTCTTGCTGCTCAGAGGTAGGTATATGAGAAGGCATGATGATTATAAATGTATTGTAATGTGTTTGAAGTGTATTTATAAAGCTTTTCCAAAAAATACTGACAATTTAATACTGTCCTAAGTGTGGTCAAATGCAGAAGACTCCACATGTACACATTTAGACATAAATAAATGCCTCATAATAAGCAGCATATTTTATAACAGTCACTGTCATCTGCTTTGTTTGTGTGTGTGTGTGTGTGTGTGTGTGTGTGTGTGTGTGTGTGTGTGTGTGTGTGTGTGTGTGTGTGTGTGTGTGTAAGTTGGGTACACCTTATTTTCAAATAAAGCTTTTCAAAAAAATCATTTTACTGGTGAATGTGAAAAAAATCACTGAAAGTGAACAAAGTTTCTGAAAAATGTATTTCTCTAATTTTGTCCATATTGTTGACTAATTTTAAGCACAGTGCTCTAAAGCAGTATTTCTCAACTAGTGGGCCATGGACCATCAGCAGATCTTGAAGCCTTTTCTCGTTGTCTGCAAGCCCATTCTCAGCAGGCTGGTAATGGCACATTAAATAATAAAATCTGTAGAAAAAAAAGATGTTGTAAAAATTAGGAGATGAATCGTGTTCAAACTATAAACATTATGAACATTAATGTTTCTTAAATGAAGAAAGAATGGGGACACTCAGACAATACAATCATCTACAAGTACAACCCAGACTATATCACATATGATGTAAGAGGATGATTAGATGGATTGTTGACCTAGGGTCCTATAGAAACAGCATTTAGACAGGAATAAAGAAGTGCACATTCAGCTAAATGTGTCGTGTGATGTTTGCAGCTCATCTTTCCTTTCTTTCCTGTCTTTGTAAGAGACATTTAGGACAGATGTTTTCATGAACTCATGATCTGATCTCCCTGCTCCAACCCACCTGATTCAACCCCTTCTAGTGAAGATCAGGTTCAGCAGGTGGGTTCAAGCAGACCATGATGAGCCACTTACGACTCTGTTTCATTAAACTAACTCATCCTCTAAACTCAACTAACTCAAAACTCAACGAAACTCCTCAAAACACCAGCTAACTGACTGTGTCCCCAAACTTTACATCTGGACATGTAAAGAAGTTTGTTCATATACTGTAGAAAGTATGAGCTGATGTGTAAAACAGCTGTAAAGTGACTAAGTTCAGAGAGAAGGAAATGACGCGCAGCAGCGCCCCCTGCTGGACTAAACAGTCCGAGTTCACTGAGATGTGTTTAACACAAACAAAACAAGTAGTGTTTATTTCTCAGTTATCGTGTAATTTTTGAGTTTTATTGGGGGAAACTTCATAAAAAATCTCTTTTAATCAAATAAATAAATAAAGTTGACTTTAGAGGAAATAAAGGTAAATAAAATAGGGGATGATGGGCTTTGTTGGGTAGAAAACACAACGGGTCTAATCACGGCTCTATACTGTAGTTTATATATATATATATATATATATATATATATATATATATATATATATAAAATCTGATCTGTCAGTGCTGTACACTCCTGAATGGAGCTGATTGCAGAGAACGACGCTCTCATGTTCTAGAACGTTGAGAAGACTCACAGTCTCAGCCTTCTGTAATCACTATACTTTGTTCACTTTGGTGAAGCAGCGGAATATAGACGGGCCCTGGACTAGTTACTAGTCAAGTAAACGCAGTTCATGATGTCATTATGCAGTTCTCCTATATGTATTTCAGGAATTCAGAGACAGCAAGCCAAGAGCTCAGCCAGGCCGGTGCTTCTGTTGTTGGTGATCCCTGCCGTCCACGCAAGTGGGTAATTCTACTTTTGCAAATGAATAGTAAATAATGAGCATCAATATACTATTCTTTATTAGTGGTACAAAATAGAAATTAAACTAAGTCTGTTTATGTTTTCAGAGGAATCAATTTCATTCTGTAACAGATGGAGATTTCAGCTGCATTGTAGAATAGTGGAGAACATTGCTACTGATAGAAATCATTAAAAACATTGCCAGTTAAATGGGTTCATGTCTACAAACTTTCACAACAGGACATTTGAAGTTTACAGCATGTGTTTCTGTGAGACTATTGGCTGGTTGCAAAACAGAAATGCAAAATAGAAATCTGTGTGTGTGTGTGTGTGTGTGTGTGTTAATTCCAGGTACTAGATCAACATCAGTAGTTTCCAAATAAGACATGCTGCCTTTGCCAAAGTCACCTTGAGTAAAATGTCTACTGGAGTTCAGTGTAAAATAAGGCACTATATTGAAAAATGGACCAGATGTTTTGTATAGGTAACAATTCATCATATGGGGGCATTACAGTGTCATTGTATACCCTATCTTAATCATTTACAAAGCTGTATTCAGTTATAACCCACTCAATGTTGCATTATGATTAGTAATAACTAGTTATTTTCCAAAGCCAATACCTTCTAGGAATTAAAACGTTCCCATACTGGGCCTCAATACTATGCAACAGAATAATCACCACCAATGTTTTGTTTATAACAATGTCTTTTCTAAGAAAAAAAAAAGATATTAATATCATAAGACCTTGACATTCTGAGATTCTCGAGAATCTTGGTGGGGAAATTGTATGCATCAGGTCTAGCATGTGTTTAAAATCAGGTGAAAAATTTTATTTACCACTCTGATAATTTGATGCAGCACATATCGCGTGGCATACCCTGTCATGAATAACCTTTGCAATGAAGCACATTCTAATTCCACCAAACGTGATTAGGAACAGTGTTGCTATTCATGCAGCTGCTTAATTCAATTTTGAACTTAAAGTCCAAACTGAAGTGACCTCACTGCATTCACTCCTCCCTCAGTAATAAGTAGAAAATAAAACTGTCTGACCTCAATAATGGGTCATGGTTCTCAGAGGATTGCTAGATGAAGAGCAGACATGAAGTCTCAGCGCATACTGGTTCTGGTACTACTGGTTGTCTTAACACTGTACTGTGAGTATTGATGGGGTTTTTGTTAACAAGATTATACTTTTTATTATGTTTTATTTCTATACAGCATATGTGAAAAGTATGCTCCAGTAGAAGAAAAATGTCTTTACTGTGAGATATTACTGTCTCTTAATGTTTACTGATTTAAGTTTTCATTTAAGGTTTGGCTGTATACAGAATCAAAACAATATGCCATTTTGTTAAAGGTACAGAGAATGAGGCTGCGTCCTTCCCATGGAGTTGTGCTAGCCTCAGTGGAGTTTGTCGACAAGGAGTGTGTCTTCCTTCAGAGCTCTACTTTGGACCCTTTGGCTGTGGGAAGGGGTCTTTGTGAGTGAAAATACATCCTATTCATAATAAAGTGCTTACATTTGTAGTATTTTGTGTGATTTTTCAAATACATTTTTAAATATAGTAATAATAAAACAATACATTGATACATTTTTTTCTTGTCAGATGCTGTGTGTCACATTTCCTTTGACTGCTATCAACTACATCATAGGGGCATTTGCAGCTGAAGTGATGCCCATCTTGATTTTAAAAACTACATGTTTTTAAATATGACTCAAGCCTGGAATGTCAAGTGTGGAAATGTATCTATAACAAGCTCTCACACTGGTGATTCTGAGTATTTGTAAATGCTTATTGTGATGTTCTGCATTAATAAATATGATAAATGATAACAACATTGTTCATTTGTTTGAGCTTTTCTGTTTACTCCTATTGAGGTTTGGAAACTATAAATTATTACTATGATTTCTGACTTAATTACTTAGAGGTGGCTATATACTGAAATATTGATATACATTTTACCTACATTTCTAAAAGAAAAAGTGTTTTTATACTTTATATTTAGGAGGAATAAAATCATTAAATAACAATAAATAAAAATTAGGCTGTCTAGCAGATCCATTTTAGTATCATCTAGCTTTACAAGGGCAGAATTTTAGAAATGTCAAGGGATTACAGAGTATTTCAAATGCCCATCATACTTGGCCAGCTAATTACTTATGTGATAGCTAAAGTCCCTTTTCACAAATTTCATGTTAAATATCGATTCACTGCATTTTGTGGAGGGTCCTGCTGATATATATATACCTCAATAACATTACCAATGTCTTACCAAAAAAACAAAACAAAACAAAAAAAACCCCCATAAAATATGGAAGTAATTATCCATCTGCATAAAGCATTGTCTCCATTAACGCCCTCCTTTTTGGAATATAGAAGAACCTAACCAGACATTTCCAGTCTTGAATGCGATGTGATCTGTCCGCAGAAGAAATCCCAGTCTTCATCTGAGATTAGTATTAGTATTAATATTACTTTCTTTTTTACATAGTTGAATCTGTCTTTTTTTTTTGTTATTTGGATACTCCCACATATTTTCAAAATAATCCAGTATATTTTAACTTGTAACTCTTAATAAAAACCCAGATTAGGGCTTTTATTATCTTTTGGTACACTGATCCCTTTCAATTCTTTGTTTCTAATTTCTAATTAAATTATATCAATAGAAATCTTCTTTAACCATTGTACAATAGGCTGTTATTTTTTTTGTTCATTGTTTAAATCTCCCATCTAATTGAGCTGGTTCAAAATGTTCATCAAACTCCATCCATTTCATCATCAAAACTATTGGAAGCACACCAGTGTTTTCATTGAAACACTGATATGTTTTCTGTTTATGTTTCTTTTCATGTCTCTGAAACTATGTTAAATTAAACTATGTTTACTTGATTTACTTACCTACAAATAACATACAACAAATGCATTGTTTTTACTGTTGAGGGTGTTTAAGCTCAAATAGTTTAAGTTTCACTGAACTCAGGTTTTACAGTTAACTCTGCACAGGCTTTTGAGTTAGTTAAACTCAAATTTGAATGCAGGACAAATTTGCATGTCTCTCTATCCATCCATTCCTCCATCCACCTCTCTATGTAGAACCAATGTTCAAGTAAGGATGCCTCTTCTAGGCCTTTTAGTTTAGAGGCATCTGTGAATGCCTGTACATTGCAAAAAGTTACCTGATTTGGCCACTTGTAAGTAACAGTTCCCCTGGTTTCCTTGGCCATTTGATTTGTGTAAATTGAGAATTCCTGCATTCCTTCAGAATTCCCTCCAGTTGGCAAAAGGAAAGAGAGGAACTGAATAAGGCCCAGAAATGGCCAATATTTTGAGTAGCCGACGATGCCAAGCCTTTTTCCACAATTTTTCTGACTTTGTCTTCACACTTCCAGAAAAACAAAGGGCGCAATCAACTCACGGCACATGCTGCTAACTCCTAAACATGGTGGTGGGACTGCAAAGGAGTGCACAGACACATTATTGGTCAAAGCACTGGAGGCTTATATCCTGAAATAACACAGAAAACGGTCGTACTGTTTATAAAATCCTGGATATTTCTGTTTAGATACTGTTTTTAGAGATGTTTAGGTGTCTGAATTGGAGTTTATGGGGCAGTTTGGTACAGTTGAACGCTGCTTAGAGAACACTGGAGTCGTGAACGCGCCTCTACTCACGTGACAGGAAGTAAATAAAGTAAATAAAATTTCCCGCCTTTCTTCGCGAGCAGGGTGTTCAGCTCCTCTCTGCCATGGATGAGCTCTATTTAGACAACATCGACGAATATGTTCACGATCAGAATAAAGTTGTAAGTTGACAGTCGTTCAGTAGGGCACTAGTTTTAATCGTATGGGTCTGTTTATCAGCCTGGAATGTGGGAATATAGGAATCTGGGAATGCGGTTTGTGTGTGAGAACTGCGCTGTATTTAATTAAGAGATTTGTCCTCTGTTTTCCTGCCAGAATAGGACTGGTGTACTTGTTGCCCAGCTACCAGTGGAGCCTCTCTTTAAGGTGGTTGGTTTGTGAGCTAAAAACAGCTTTTCCCGTTGGTTTTAATGGTTAAAGTCAGAGCATGATGGTCATGTTGGTTGAATAGAATATAGAGTCCTCAGAAAAATACACTGAGTGTCTGTAAGCAAGCTGGTTAGTCTGCTGGTGTAGTTCAGCTGCTGACTAGTATTAATGTTTTCACTGGGGTTTTAGGGTTCAGCTGGTTTGCCACAGTGGTTTAGTGTCATTCTTTAGAGTTGCAGGTGCAGTTAAGCTTGGCTTAGAAGAAGCTGATGATGATGATGATGATGATGGTGAATGGATTGGATTGGTCTGGTCTGTTCAGTGGTGCCAGTCAATTTAAAAGAGTCTTCGTATAGAAACCTTGATCAGTGATTGCTGAACACTAAGTACAGCATGCATTCTTAACTGAATTTAAATGGATGAGATGAAGTTATTCAAAAGTATAGTCAAGGCACTCAGTAAACAAATAGAGAAATAAACCATGTAGTATGCATTATGTAAACACGATCAATAATGAGTTGAACACTTTACAGGGAATTGCTCATACATTTCTCAATTGCACAAAGGAATATTAAAATATGCACATTTTTATGCTACATTGAGCAAAAAAAAAACAAGAATTCGGTACTCTGTGTGTATGTGTACGTTATATACTGAGAGCAGTGTTGGTTGTACATCCTAACAGCAGCAGGGAGGAAGGACCTATGATACAGCTACTTCACACACTTGTGGTGAAGCAGCCGGTCACTGAAGGAGCTGCCCACTGCTCAGTCTCAGGCATGGGGTGGGAGTCGTTCTCCAGCATGGATGGCTGCTTGTCTCCCACCACCTGCACTGGGTCTAAGGGGCTTCCCAGGACAGAATTGACCCTCTTAATGAAGCTGTTCAGTCTCTTCCTGTCTGCCGATGAGAGACCACACAATAAAAGATTATAGATGCCACCACTGAGACATTGAGAGAGTGGACTCTTAAAAGAACCTAAATGGACCGATCAGTTAACACCACAGCACTTAAAGAGACCTTAACAGACTCCTCATACTGAGGAAACTGAGGTCATTTGGAGTGCAGGGAGCACTCCTGAGGACCTTCTTTGACCCAGTGGTGACATCTACCATCTTTTATGGTGTGGTCTGCTGGGGCAGCAGTATTTTGATGGCAGACAGGAATAGACTGAACAAACTCATATAGAGAAGGTCAGTTCTGTTGTGGGAAGCCTCTTAGCCCCAGTGCAGGTGGTGGGAGACAGAAGGATGTTCGCCAAGCTGGCATCCATGCTGGAGAACGACTCTCAGCCCATGCATGAGATTCTTCCTTCAGAGACAGATTGCTTCATCCTAATTGTTTTAACTGTTAATATTTAAGATACTATATTGAATATACTATACTATATTTCATTTCTTGTACTGATTGCCTTGCTATCCCTTTGCTGCTGTAACAATGTGAATGTCCCTACTGCAGGATTAATAAAAGATTTTCTTATTTTACTGTGTCAAAGAAGGTCCTCTGGAGTGCTGCACCTCATGTTCCTCAGTAGTGAGAGTCTGCTCTAACCTTTTTTGTAAAGTGTGGTGATGTTAACTGACCAGTCCAGTCAGTTTGTGAACACCCAGGTACTTATTAGAGTCCACTCTGTCAATGTATATTTTCTGGGTGGACGAATAAAGGTGACACTGCTCTGATTTTATTGATGCCTGGCAAATATTAGTATAAAATGTTGGATTAGATATTGGAGGAAAAAATCTCATTCCCTCTATGGAGTAGTAGACATTCTCCCTTCTTAGATGCTCATCTTCAGTGAGAAGCTTCAAGAGTCTGTCGTAATAGGTTTTAAGGAAAAAATAATGGTTTCAACATTGGTATCAGAAATGGAAAAAGGAGTATTTTGTCCTCTAACTGACTTTCCTGGATTTGTCTTAACAGGTCACATATAAATGGCTCAGTCTTACTCTTGGAGTCCATGTCAACATTGCTAAACAGTAAGTATTTTATGATGTTTTCTTCTAAGTTAATTTAAGTCCATTTGTCCTGAAGGTGCAGACATGGCTGTTGATTTGTTGCAGGATGCTTTATCACTACTTAGACCAGAGACGCAAAGAGAGGTCTGGAATTACACTGCATGCAACCTACCTTGTGTCTGGAAAGTGCTTAGAGAATGGCAGTGTGGTAAGCATGAAATCTCTGGTCCTTGCATTTGAATGAGAGGATCAGAATTGCAGCACTGACATTCACTCCCTTACTTCACTTATACAGTGGCATGCAAATGTTTGGGTAGCTCTGGTCAAAAGTATTATTACTGGTAACAGTTAATCAAGTTGAAGGTCAAATGATCTCCAAAAGGCATAAAGTTAAAGATGAAACACACTTTCAACAGTTTTGTACATTTTTATAGTGAAAAAAAGAAAGGAATATTTTTCAAAAGTATGAGAATCCTAGTCTATTTGATCAAGATAAGGTCTAGAAAATCCACAATGGACTACCCAAAAAGGTACAAGCTAAATGTTTTACCATGGCCATCACAGTCCCCTTATCTGACCACTGGACATCTGTGGATAGACCCTAACAAAGTAGTTCATGCAAAATGGCTCAGGAATCTCAAGAACTAAACCATGCAGAGTGCTAAATGGTTTGCTTTGTTTGCTCTTTAATTATGTTGAAAATGTAAAAGATGTTTTGTTAACTGTTGTTAATAACAGTACTTTTGACCCAAACCTTTGCATACCATTGTGTGTGAATTATTCAACAAAGGCTCATTCAACATATATTTTACCTAAATATTGAATTATTTTATTCATACATTGCCTGAATAGATTTTCTGTCATTCCCCTTAGTGTCATAAAGTGTCCGTGGTGCGTGAAGACCAGCTTGAGGGTATGGTGTTCTTGCATTCAAAGTTTTGTACAACTATTATGTTGAAAAAATGACAAAGAGCTGTTATAAACATACCAAAAAATAATGTAGAGATTAACTGCTTTATCTAGTGTGAAAACTAAGCCTAAAGTATTTGCTTTTATCTCCTTGGTTTCATATCCTGAGTTTTTCACAGAGTACATCTTCTGTCTTGTTTTCCAGATACAAAATCCAAGCTGGACAAAACCATTAGTGTGCATGTATACAGTGTCCAGAAAGCTGAGCTGAAAGATAGTGGTCCACTCTACAGTACAGACTATGATGCTGTGAAGGAGAACCTGAAAAACTGCAACAAGTAAGTCATTTTAAAACTGCTTCCATACATATTACAAGGAAGCTCAAGACATAGTTATTGTCCTATTTCAATCACAAATTTTCAAGTAATTAATAAAATAGAAGTAACGAATAATGTATTTTATAAAATGTTTTCAGAGTAATGGTAGAAAGGGCACATAACTCAGCTGTTCAACCAAATAAACATGAGCTAATCAATGTAAATCACGAGCAAACATTTACATAAGCAATCATGTTTTATTTGATGGTTTTAATGGTCAAATAAATGATCTCTGCATTTTACCATTTGCAGGTATAGTGCTATTCGATGTGCAGTGGCCATACCAATGTCCCCAGCAGAGCTGCAGAAGGTTCAGGAAAAGGTTCTGGAAAAGGAAGCCACTAAACCAAGCTTGAATGACCACACAACAGCTGCTCCTAAACCTAGTATTAAACAGCCTAAAGGAATCATGGGAATGTTTTCCAACAAAACTGCTCCTAAAAGTGAGGAGTGCAATAAAGAAGTGAAAAAGGAACTGAAAGATGATGTGTCTCCAGTAAGTGTGATTTTATTAGGGATTTCACAAAACCAAACAAAACAATACATTAGTCTATGGTTAATCTGAAGATTATTTTTCATTTATTGCCTGTAGTCTCATTAATCAGTTGCAGACTTACTTCAAACAACTAGTACATTAAATTCAATGTATATATTTTGTAATAGTTAATGTAGTATGTTTACTGTGTACCTATAATATTTTAACACATGGGTTTTGTAAAAATGACAATGTTTGTTTCAGACTGAAGGACCTAAAGTTAAAGTGTCTTCTAAAGCTAATGCTTTGAACAGTCTTTTTGGAAAATCAGCAGAAAGTAAGTATCTTGTAACAAATACTGGTTTAATCAGAATCATGTCAGTATCTCATCTTTCATATTAATATTGAAATTTGCATTATATGCTAAAATGCTAAATCTGCATTACACCAATAATTCTAATTGATATTTGAAAAGCAGAATGTCTTTCACAGCAAAATACTGTATTAATGTATACATTTTATTCATTTTCAGCTTTTATGTGATGCTAATCCAGCTCATAATCTAAATTTGACAGTTTTATACATGTGTGTTTTTAACCTCATACTTAAGTGAACATCTTGTTGACTTGTTTACAGAAAAAGTTACAGCTGACAAGCCAGACAAAAACATCAAAGAAGAAACAGAAGGAGCTCAGACGTCATCAGCTGTCGTGAGTAGCAAGCCATCTCAATCCTCATCCAAATCCAGGCAGGACATAAAAGAGGAGCAACCTAAGGAGTCTACAGCATCGAAGGATGACTCCAAAGACACACGGAAGTAAGACTTGGTTCTTGCTCACAAGATATTTTGTAGTGTTTTAACTACAACAAATTACCATTTCATTTCATTTCAGATCAGCCAAATGTGAGACAGTAATTTTAGCGTTCAGATTGAAATTACTTTGTTACCTTATTTTGACACGATCTGGCCAGACCCGCTATATTCCGCTCATGGCGTATCCAGCAAGCTGATTGGCTCCTCTTATTGAAGGACCTCATCATAAGGTCTCTGTGTTGATTTACTGGAAAATTTCTCCTTTTCACACGAGACTCCCTCACCTCAAAGTAGTCTAACATGAGTGACATGACTGCAGATGTGTGTCCATATTGCGTTATGATTCATTAATCGTTTTATCCACATGCTCTGTTCATTACAGACAGCTGTGGTAACAGTAACGGTGGCTGTAAAACTGTATTCCACACTTTAATGGTTAAAATTTGAGGATTGATCTGTGGTTCACATGCATTCCGCCTGTTGATAGCGTAAGAAACATGCGATGATGTCACCAACTAATGAATATTACACATTATTTTGGTCATGAATTTTCATCAGCAAAGTTCATTGGTCATTGCAATCTATGAAATTGAGCATTGCTGTCTGTATTGTGATCAATTACATCACAGTGTGTGACTACTTTACTGAGTTGGTATATATTGTTGGTATTTTGAGAATACCATATTTATATGGTACTATATATATATATATATATATATATATACCGTATATTGAATTTACGTGTTTCGTCATATCGTTCCAATATGTTTTAACATAATTAGACGTGTATTTAAGAGCATGTGTATATTCATTACATGTAAAGTTACATTTCATACCTTTCTTTTTTTTTTTTTTTTTTTTTTTTTAACTGTTGATTAGGGTGGCTTATAGCTCATGAAAATCATACACAGAATCTCACTTTTACAATATTTAAATTCAGGTTTGATTAAATTACAAATTGGTATAAAAAACACTGAAATATAACTAAATGTAATGAATATAAAAGTATATATCTTATATATATATATCTATGTATTAAATTACATAAAATTACATAATTTATGTATTAATATTTTTTAAAATGCTGCTGTTATTTTACTTTCAAACAGTAAAACAAAGCGTCTTGAGCATTCGGACAGTGAAGAAGAGAGATCGGACAGTCAGAAGAAGAAGCGGCGGAGAATAAAGAAGCCTCAGTCTGACAGCAGCGATGATGAGGGTGAGAAAAACAATCAAAAAGAATTCATGTCTGGCTTTTATGAACCAGTCCAGTCCAGATAATGGTCATGCATCTTGAAATTAAGACAAACAAACAAATGGTTACCCTGCAGGGAGAGAAGACCATATATAATAATTGTTCTCTGTGCAAACAAGATAATTGACAACATTCACACTCTTTTAGTAATTCCAGACTCTCCACCTGTGCCAGAAGTGCGGACTCCAAGCCCTGGAAATGAAGTGAAGAAAGAGCCTGTTTCACATCAAGAAGTGAGAATTCTCAAATGTATTTTCTGACTTTATCACTGTCAAGAAATGGCTTCAACATGTTGAGGAATATTAGCATCAGAAGAATGTTTTCTTATGAGCATGTTTTTGTTGTCCATGACTATTGGCATATTGTGATAAAATGAATTAATCACATTTGTGTGGCGCTTGGAATGCTTGTTCTCAAATTGTAGCCATTGTTTATAGCCTGTTGTTTCATTGTTTCATCTCCCAGGCTTCAGAAGGTAAGAGGAGAAAAAGGAGACGAGTCTTGAAGGCCCGCACGTTTGTGGATGATGAAGGCTGTATGGGTGAGGATGATGTACAATATACAATTACATCACAGAACAAGATTAAAATGGATGATAACTAGTAATTAATTGGGCAATTAAGTAACACTAGCAGCGGGAGCTTGTTTAATGAAAAATAGATGAACGTAAAAATCCTTTCACATTGGTGAAGAGATTAATCAGTGTTGTGATATGTATCATCAGGAACATGCAGTGTTGGCCTGTGCAGTAATAGAAATGCACCGTGTATTTCTTTTGGCAACAGTATTGAGAGTAAACATAATGTTGAGACAAGGCAGTTATTTCATGTTTTTGTATTATATATTCATTTGAAGGACCTCTCTGGGAGAGACCACAAGCAGAAATGTTTTTTCTGGAAAGGAAGGAGTACAAGCACTGGTGTAATTTTTATGTTTGGCAAAAAGAAAGCTTGACTAATGTGCTGCAGTGTCTGGTGCCAGCTACTCAGTGTTCTCTCAAAGAATTTCCCTCTTTTATATAGAGTTACTTTAAATCTTGTAAAAAAAAATATGTATTTTATTATTATAGGAATTTGTGTTTTTCTACATCAGACTATTTCTGCAGTTTACTATAGGCTGCTTCAGAAATAGTTGTTATTATTGCATACATACAAAATAGGGCTGCATAATACTGGGGGGAAATTGCAATTATTTAATATTAAACTAAATTATTTCAGTAAATTATTTAATATTAAAAATATACAGGATTTTTAGAAATGACCAGAAATCAGTTATCTAAATTGTCATGATATTAATAATGTGCTCCAGGTATCCAACATTTGTTTGATAATATTGGCCAGATATATAGCCTGCCTCTGTTATGATATACTGTGCAGCTCTAATACAAAACATTTATATACATTTTTAAACATCATTAAATGAAATTGTAAGTTGTTTCCCTCTTTTTTTAATACATAGGTGAAATTATAGACTTCTATAGATTTTACAACTATTAAAATAGTGTGTTTACTGCAGGTTCTCTCTTTTGTACAGATATATTTTGTGTTAAGGTTAGCACTATGAACTCTAGCAGGGCTTTGTCCTGAGGGTCTATTGTCTAGTACTGTTTAATTGTAGAGGTGATTTTTATTTATTTATTTTTAAACAGTTCATTTAATTCATCTGTTAATTCAGATATGTTTAAACTGAAATCTGGCTCTTCAGGTATGGGATTTATACCCTGTCATATATAGAGTAGATGCCAGTCCTGGGGGTGTCAAGTCCAATAAGGTTTGATTTTGTACAGATATTATTTAATTTGGCAATTACTTGGCAAATTTAGTTCAGGTATTTTAAAATGTTTAAATGAATCAGTGTTTGGGTCTGGCTCTGTGGGTCTAGGACTGATAAACCCCACTGGTACATATAGAGCATGGGTCACCAAGTTCAGTTCAGGTGTTAAATAAGAGGGAAGTCACATGATTGAGCTGGGGTCGGGCTCTGCAGGTTTTAGGATTGATAAACCTGGATATAGAAAGCGGGGAAGAAAGGTTTGAAAACTGCCCTTAATCAAAATCTTCTTGTTCCTTTTTCACTAGTAACTGAGAAAGGTTACGAAAGTGAATCGTACTCTGAGAGTGAAGATGACTTCAAGTCCACCAGTCAGCCCTCTGCAGATTCAAGCTCACTCAAGCAATCACTTGGAAAAAGAGAAGAGAAGAAAGCTAAAGAGAAAGGTCAGAAGAAGGCTCCTGCTACTGCAAATAAACCAACTAAACAGGCATCCATCATGGGTTTCTTCCAAAAGAAATGAACTCACAAAAAGCCTTGTCCTTCCATCACTGATGAAAAACAATGGGCAGATTATTTTCTGCTGGAACAGCGTGTGTTTGCTCTCCACAGATAAATTTAACACACTTGTACATGTGTGCTGTAGTTCAGTACAGGACACCACCAGTAGATGTCCCTGTAATACCTGGCAGGAGTTTTGGTCAATGCTGGATTTTGTTTTACCATAAAAAAGTTGATTAAACCTCTAAACTTGTATGTGAAAAATGTAGCACTCTTCATTGATCACTCCAGTGTAGAGTATGCATTATCAGACCTTGAATGACTATCTGTTGTTTCAGTGTAAAAGATAATAAATTTTCTTTGTAGTAACACCTCTTGGAACTATTTTGAAAGTCAAGGCATTATTAGCCACATGTAAATGCTGGGGAGGGGCATGATTAGTTCAGTAAGCATGCTTTTCTGCCCTCGGTTCTTGTAATTTGGTTTGCTGTGGGTAAATGTTTTCTCTGTGTAAGTTTACATTTCTACATGACATCAGTCTCTGGCACTGTGGTTGGCTTGATCGGGGAGGTTTTGATTTATTAAAACAAAACTGACTGCTTGGGATGGCACGTCTCTGGAAACGCGTACTGAACACAGACGAAGCCTCTCTGATCTGGTGCCACAGACATGAATTTGAGCGTTTTGGTGCCAAACCACAATTTTCCCCATAGCCTCCTTTTCCCCCCAGAAGTCCCTAAATTTGACTTCTCTGTTTGGCAGGGGTTTGGTCTCTGAGCAAAACCCGCGAAGATGTTCTGACTGATGACAATGATGAAATGATTATTTAGTCATAAAACTAATATTGTTGGAAACCAGATGAGAGAAACAAAGCTTCTTCTGCATTTTTTTGGGCATCTCTCCTAATAGTGTGGGAAAGTTTATTGATGCCGCCTGATTTTACAGAGGAAACAGCTGTCAATGGAGGCATAGAGCGAACTGTAGAACACAGCACTAAGCTTCATATTCATAAAGCTTGTCAGAGATCGAGTTCTACTGATCTAGGGTCTGTTGTTCTTAGTAAGGTCAGAGTAAACATCAGAGGAATCTGATCTTGGATCAGCACTCCTCTCAGAAGTCTTATGAATTCAGGCCAGGGTCATGTGTTCATCCATAGCTTCCAGAGCGTTACCCTCAGCAGGCCTCTCCCGGCTGCATCAGTCCAGTGGCAGCATGAGTGAGGTGCCTGCCCTGGATCACGTATCGTTCCTTCTGTTGTTTAAAATACTAGGTGCCTCTGTGTCTGAGCAAATCTCTAGGCCGATTGCATGGCTATCTTCGGAAAAATAAGCTGAGCTACTTCAAAGTGCTCTTGGCTTGGCATTGCGGCGCAGGAGTATGATTAACTGTTTCCAGGTTCATCTTCAAAGGTGTACTCTCCATAGACGATGAGCTGAACTACTTCACAGCTTCTCCTGTTGCTCAATTAGTAAAGCAAACTAGAACACAACCAAAAAAGATTTGATTCAGATGGTTCAGGTTTAAGGGTTATATTTATGAAATTTAATTTCATGTATTATCCCCATTTAGATCCTTTAGAAATGAGGAGAAATATTCTGCATAAATGTATGAGACATTTGAGATGCTTAAGGTTAATACAAGCAGGTTTAAACGTATCTTCATGAAACTCCTAGCAGTGTTGTTTATATAGAGGGATTACATCTAAAAGAAAAACAAACAAACTTCCTTATCTTGTTCTCCCCGTCTTCCTTTCACTGTCATGGTTTTGCCCAGCGTACGATTTCAATTATATTCCTCTTGCACAGCTACACAGATGTGGAATGCATTTTTCAGCCCAGGTGGAATAAATCAATAGGCATTTTCAAAATATATCAAGTGAATCCACATTATTAAATTCAAACTGGCCTGAGGCAGTCTGTAAAGCCATTAAATATGAAATTGTCTTAGAACTTCGGATTTTGCTGTCCTTTCTCCTAGATGAAAATGTGCAGCACTACCAGAATCAACACTCTTCTTCTGCTCCTCAGAAGTTTTGGGCACACCGAAAACACTTTAAACCTCTAAAGCCAAAATCTGTGGATTATATTGATGTTTCCAGTGTGTTCAAATATATCATATAAACACCATCGTCTCTGATGTTTTGGTTTTTGTTTTTGCTTAAATTTCTTTTTTTAGTATTTGAGCAAAATTACTTAGATCACATTAATAATATTATTATTATTATTATTATTATTAGTAGTAGTAGTAGTAGTAGTAGTAGTAGTAGTAGTAATTGTGGTGGTGGTTGTAAAGACTGGTAAATGACCTCATACTGGTCTTAACTCTTATTTGATTCATCGTTACTACAATATGTCAAACACCTTAAGCCAACTTAATTAATTTTTGTCTGTCTTTTTTCCAAACCTAAGAACATGCACTTTCACTAGATTTTTCAAGACTAAGGTCTTCACCCTTTTTAACCCTTTATTGTTCACCCTTTTTAGAGTGACTGAGTACTTTTGAGTCACTATATCCCTTTGAAGAAGAGTATTGAACTTAACCTGACTTATCTCTACCAATCAGCAGATGTATATTAGACTAAAATTGACTTGAGGTCATGGTTTCTTTCAATAATACGCTACTCGGCTGTAGAGAAAATCAGAAACAAGTAAATCATTCCACACATGTGGATTGTTTACGGCATAATTTTCATTCTTTCAAGTCATAAAATTTAGTTTGCATGTTGTTGCACTTTTTGTATTCGTGGTGTGTGTCAAAGTGTAACCTGAAATATTTGGTAGGGGTGAATATTTAGAAAACAGACTTAGTAAGACCTTGTTCAAGTTGAGTTTCCACCTGTTCTGGTTTCCTTGCTTTTTTTTTTATATATTGTCCCTATTGCCCTCCAATATGAACGCGCCAGTTACTCAACCACTTAAGACTTCATCACATATGATGCTCCCTGACACCAAGAGGGTAAAGACAAGCACGCGCTTCCTCTGATACATGTGAAGTATATAGCACCTCTTTTTAAACTACTGTCATTGCATCATTGCTGGGCAACCAATGCACACGGAGGAAACTGCCCACATCACTGGCACAATTGATAGCACTGTCCTATCAGACTCAGCACTTACCTCCAGAGAGCATGGCCAATTTTGCTCTTTCATACACCAGCTGCAGATGGCAAGCAGTATGACCCAGGATTCAAACCTGCAACCATAGTGCCAGTGCATTAAATGTAATGTCCTCATTTTCTTGTAGTGAAAATTTCCCCCCATGGAATTTTGAATGTACTTTCCCTGTTTTTTTTCTGACTGATACATCAACAGTAACCCCAAGCTCCTAAATTGTGGAGGTGAACATTTTCAAGTTTTCTCCAAAAAATTAAATTCATGCCATACATGGTTAATAACCCAAAATTCATAGCACCCAGTCTATTCTTTCTGTATTCTTTTTCAGGGCAGTCATTAAACAATTATTCCAAATGCTTCACATCTCTAAAACCGCATACTGACTGTGGCTGACCTGAGGCTACATGAGGGCAAATAAATGTTCTTCTTCTCCAAAATTCTTGTTTTTATTTGAAAGCTATGCTTTTTTTAGATAAATGGTAACACAATGTATCAAATACCAATAACTCAACTTTCACATGTGATTTATTTCTATAATCCCCCCTTATTCGCTGCAAGCAGAACCCAAAAAAGTAAATCATTGGGTATTAATTGAAAGCAGATCTTTACACAGGGACTTCTGACTGGGTGATATAATCGTGCTTGGCTGGTGGAAGATTTCTCTGGGTCCAAATTGGAAAATATGCAAGACATGGTTGGAAACAAGGCAGTATGCATGGCTTCTTTGGGAAATCTTTCTGGGATTGTTGTCTCAAGGACTATTTTTTTGTGTGTGTTTGAATCTGCACATCTGGAATAACCTTTGCAATCAAGCAGGAGAAAAAGCATTTTTGGACTGTTCTGGATGAAATAGTGATGCATTGTCACTATTTAAGAACTTTATTAGACGGTGTTGACGGTGTGCATGCAAGTCCTGATTGCACCTTAAACACTTCACCTCTCATTCATCAATGTGTCACATCAGTTGAATGGGTGCAGGACAGCCATTCATCATAATCCTTTTGATATGACGTTCAAGTGGAAATTGTGGGTTGATTACCCTGTTTTCTATGGCGAGGGCTAAGCAATCTGCTTTCACTCATTTCAGAATGCCAGAGCCACTAAGAGTCGGCATTTTAGAGTTTACTTTCAAACTGGCAGCAGGACTGACCCTCCATAAAGCTTTCCTGTTAGCTGCAGAGAGGTGAGGGAAGCCTAAACAAACTTCTAATATAGCTATAGCCCAATGTGCTTGTGCCTTCCATCTGCCACTCTATTAACTTTGAGTGTTTTTCCTGTGTGAACCTCAAACAGTGGGGATCAGGAAAGGCACACGGATGACTGAAATGTTTATGACAAGGCAGCTCAGTATTGTCTGTACTCCCTTGGCATGGTTCTGGTCATTGGCTGAAATGATCGGGGCCAACTTAATTAAGCAGAGGGAGAAGGCGTAAAAAAAACAGACCCCTTAAAAGATTTCGGAAGTATTTTGATGGCGCGTTAATTCAGGGGTTACTTGAACACCTTAATCAGCTATGAAAGCAAACACATCTATCAGAGTTAATTACCTTAACCCAGTTTGGCTCCCTTTGAATCAGAAAGGCCGTCTGATTGATTTGCAATGCTTCAGTTCCTCAACGGCCGTGAATCCGCGAGGCACCATGGAGCGCAGCAGCTCAGGGCCAGGGATTTTACATATTCATTCACAGTCTGCCCACCTGCCTTTACCCAGCACAACCTCAAAGCCTCCTGCTCAGGCCCGTTTGCTTCTTTACACTGGTTACTTAAATAATAAAGGAAAAGCTAACCTCACTGTGTTCATAGAGTATAACACATCTTCACATCTATTATAAATGAACATGGAACAGATTTTTGTTCCCACACCAGAAGTACAACCAGCATATCATCTCTTCCAAGAAGATTTAAGGTTTTAACACGGCCTGTAAGAATGGGCAGCAAGGCTGAGTGGGCACACTCATACAGAGAACTGACCTCTCCACTTGATTTATACCCAATGACTGCCCCCAGCTGTTCAAATTGCCAGAGCCAAGACTAAGCATGCATAGCAGAATTGGCCAAATGCTATTTAGAGGGAATTCAAAACCTCCATCCAACAACGAAGGGACCATGCAAAAATCAACTTTGTCTTGCAACAGCAAGTGTTGAACTCTCTGGGGAGCCAGAATATTCCAAACTTTGTTGGAGCAAATATAATAGAGATATAACACCCAATTTTGCATGCCTTTAGGTCCAGTTATGAAAGTGTAGACTTAAGCCCAGCTGATTTTCAGTGCTTTGCGAAGTAACGTAAAATAATCGCAACGTATTACAGACGCACATGCCGAAGCACACACCCACACACGAAGAGTAAAATAGGAGCATGGAGTAAGATCCTCTTTGTCTCCCTTAGACCCATTCAAAGAGAACAAATTGCCAGAAACTGTCAGATCCAACAGCCAGCGGAAATAATTCACAGCTTCATTGTGTGACTATTAAGGTCTGCAACTGAGGGGCTTCTGTTTCAAAATATTTTGTCAGGCCTTCAGTGAGAGATGAGCAGCACTGTCTGGCACTATGTGTGAGGCCAACACAATGACTCATTGTGGCGGAGAAGGGAGGGAAAGTGGGCTTTCGGGGTTCAGACAGAAGGGAAGGGATATTAGTCACAACTCTCTGAGCTTCTCCAATCTGTGTTCGGTGGCCAGGCTCAGTTCACTGCGATGAGCATGGCCGTCGAACAAAAGTGGATTATCCTCCACCTGGTGACCTGAACAAGACTGTCGACAAGCAGTTCACAGGCCCGTCCCCTTTGAACCTCGGCTTGGCTGTGGAAGGACATATCCATTAAGCCGCGGGCCTCCGAGTAACTAATGGCAAAGCCATTGAAATCATGTCAGTTGCTCTGTACTGTGAAATGCCGCGCACTGTGATGGGTCACAACAGGTGGCTAATGCTTAGGCTGACGATATGTCCTCTCAGACTTTCTTGCGAGGAAATATTATGAAGTATGGGAAAAAATGGATGCTGGACTTGTACAGCAATCTGATGATCATTAAATCATAAGATATACCACAGATGTCCTGACAAGGCTCTTCTAGCCAATTCTGCTTGGAAGTGGAAAGTTCTGACCTACATTTATATCAAATTAACGGCGCTCTGTTGTTGGACCCGTCTCGTTCGGCCATCACAAGCCTTGAAACAACAAACCATAACAGTGTAGCACAAATTTCAGGCAGAGCAAGGACAAGCTACGAATCATAGCAAGTACATTCACTAGTTCATTGTCCAGAACAAACTAGGCTGGGCAGGAGAATTTTCGGATTTCAGTTAAGATGGAATAAACATCCAAAAGATTCCTGGAATGAAAGATCCAAGACGATGTGCACATTGCTGACAAACACTCTTAAAAATGCTTCAAGTGATGCCATAGAAGAACCACTTTTCCATAGAATTGGTGTGTAATTTTATGTATGAGTGTGAAGGATGTTTATATTAGTAAATAACCTAGAACCAAAAATGGTCCTTCTATAGGATCACTTCAAGAACCATATGATGCACCTTTATTTTTAATTTTTTTCGGTGGTCAATCGCACGCATGCACGCACACACACACACACACACTCACACACACACACACACACACACACACACACACACACACACACACACATACATACATACATACATACACACACACACACACACACACACACAAACTTCCATAAGCTTCATTTGTAGCATTCTGGTGCAGCAACACACATGAGCCTACATGAGCCATGCCTAATGTCAGTTAGACACTTGTTAGTTATGGTCACTGTGGGTTAAGACCCCTGGAGCTGTGTGGCACACACACCCAAAACCATCAAAAGTTTCTATTGTCTTTCCCCAATCCATTCATAAACCAACACTCTTAAAAATAATGGTTGGTGTGGCATAACAGATAACACCACCAGTGGGAGACTGGATTTCAATTCTCAGTTTGGGAAACTATGCTGTGCTACACCAAAAAGAGTCCTTGGGCAAGACTGCTAACACTACTCTGACCACCTCTGTAATATGAGTAACCTTGTAAATTGAGTCAGCTAAATGCTGTAAATGTAAATTTGAAAATTTGGCGCTAAGCAATTGTCGAGCAATGCCAAAAAGTTGAGCAATGCCATGGACAAACCTTGGTTCCCTGGTTCCATTAGACTGCGGAGCAGTGGATCTGTGTTCTCTGGACCACCATATAGCAGGAGTGGTGTTTGTGATCCAAAACCATCAGCAACTGACCACATTCATTTTTGGTACTTCAATGAAACCTTTACTTTGCATCTAGATCAGGAGTCACCAACCCTGCTTCTCTAGAACTACCTTCTTGCAGGTTTCAACTCCAACCCAAATGTAAAAAACCCCAATTCAGCCAATCAAGTAGGAAGTAATTAATTGGATCAGGTGGAGTGGATTAGAGTTGAATCTAAAATCTGCAGGACGGCAGCTCTCCAGGAGCAGGGTTGTGACCCCTGATCTAGAGTGAAGCTTCTGAAGTAATAACCATGATTTCAGAAGAAACGTTAGATGAGTAGGTGTCTACAAACTTCCTGATATAACGGTTCATCATTAAATTGTTTGTTTTTGTTCTCAATTTAATAACAAAAGATGTCAATTGCCCACAAAGTCAAATATTTCAAGCCTTTTTGTTTTACTTCTGATTATAGCTCAAGGAAAACAGAACTCCAGTATCTCAAATTATTAGAATATTTCAGAAGATAACATTTGACATTTTGAATATTATACTGTAATATCATTAGAATACTGCTGGAAAAGGAAATCGGTATCTCCATAAAGGTTGTCTGCAGATGAGCTCTAAAATCTGGTAGATGCTGTGTTGACTCTGGACTTGATAAAATACAGTGGACCAACAACAGCAGGTGACATGGCACCCTAAACCATCACAGACTGTAGAAACTTCACACGAGTTTGTGTCTCTCCACTTTTCCTCCAGATTCGAGATGTTGGGGTTAATACTCTAGGAATCTTATTTGTAAAATGAAAAGGTCATTTATAATTTGTGGATTTCTGTATTTCAGAACATCCACTGTCCACTTATTCTGCATTCAAACACAAAATAAACACATACAAATGAGACAAGACAAACAGTTCATTTTTGTCAAAATTATGTTTGTTACTCTGCATTTACAATAAATAGTTAATAGTTTTCCATGGTATATATTTGATGAGTGTATAACTAATGACAGTGATAAAAACAAAATGTGGCCTACATCAACTTTATAAAAGTATCCTGGCCAATAAGCTGTCTACTTTCTTCTCTAATGTACTGTACAAATACAGTGGATGCTTGCTACAGTCACATACATGAGCTGTTCTTTAATAAACAGGAGTACTTCAAAACCTTCCTTGCCTCAGATCTGCTATAACACTGACACACTTACAACCAAGACATTTGCATTTGTTTACATTCCCTCTTATGTTTTTCCAAAATACAAACCTCTGACTTCAGTCCAGTTTAAGGCCTCTATGAAAGCTACATCTCACATGGGATGGCAAAGTTGTACTGAGCTGACTCCTAATAATAAACACAAGAACTATCTTCTTCTGCCTGCATGTGTTTTTGTACAAAGGCACAATGTGTGTATTCTCTTTTTCTGATAATAAAAAAGGGTGTTGGAGACTGGCGTGATATGTTGTTCCAGGACACAGTGGACACAGACTAAGATGCACAAAGAGTGTCCAGCTGCTCAGGGTTTAAGTACTTGACTACCTCTTTAATGCCATCTTCGCAGGTCCTGCTCCTATTGACATCTCTTTCCTTGTCCTCTTCCTCCTTGAACTTCCTCCAAGTGTCTGTGGAGAGACGCAACAATGCTTCGTCACTTGTTTTGAAGAAATGGTCTTCAAAAGTCTTGCCAAACAACATATTAAACGAAGTACGCAGACGATGATGACACTAGGACTATCCTACCTGCCTCGTGAGACAGTCACTAGATAAGAAGGAAATCACAACATTTCTTCACATTATACGCAACAATGTTCAATTTCCTCTACTTTAATGGCCCTGCCCTGATCTGCAGGTGCTCTTGGGCCATCTATAGTCTAGCTCTGTTTGCTTGGCACATGAATCTTCCAAGGTTTTTTTCCAGCACCTGTATATCATCATTGCCAGAGTAAAGCATTATTTGTATTTTTTTTAATTCTAAATTTAAAAGTAGTGCATTTACTTAGGCCTAGGTGATATATTGACATTTATATTGATTAAATTGATATATCAACATAGAGATAAGCAGAGAAAGATATGGGCTGAGGCGATATTGTTCATACCATGTTTTAAGGTTTTTAAATAAATAACTTTTAAATAATGTTAAATAACATTTAAATCTGCTGGAAACCATTTTTCTGCTCCCTCACTTTGCTCCAGCCCCTGCTCTCAACTAATCCTCTACTTAGCTCCCCTCAACCTCCATTCACGCTTTCACGTACACACTATGGAGGGGGCATAATAAATAAATAAAATGGGGTTACGGAGTTTGTGATTTTTTTCACATTGTATTTTTTACATCATATATCGCCATTCAGGTCAATTACACTGGCATATGATTTTTTTATCCATATCGCCCAGCCCTATGGTCATGAAATATTCACCAAATGTAAAAAGCAGAAATATTGAAATAAACTGACATAGGATGGTTTGATCTGACAATGATAATACACTGTAAGATACATTATATTAAGACACCTGCTTATTCATTGTTTCTTCTGAAAACAAAGGGTATTTAAAAAATGTTTGTCCTGCTTTTGTCTCTAATGGCCAGGGAAGTCGTTCTACTAGATTTTGGAGCACTGCTGTGAAGATTTCATTTCAGTGACAAGAACATTAGTGAGGTTAGGATGTTGGATGATCAACAGCCCACCTCATTCCAAACTCTCCAATTCATCCCAAAAGTACTGGATGGAGAACCATCATTCCAAAGAACACAGGTTCACTGGTCCACAGCTCACTGATGTTGTTGACCCTTTAGCCCACACCTTGCATTAGGCATGCTGCCAATAGGAATGCTTATCTGCTTAATAGAGTCCTATTGTTTTGGGCATACTTCTCTACAGGGATTAAACAAGCTGTGTGTGCATCTGTGTCGGCAATGAGTGCAATTTATAGTAGCTGAATGCTTTCACTGGACATATTTGACCATTTTTCTTGAAAATAATTTTGAAAAAGTTTGATTCCCTAGTCAGGTAAGCACACTAGTCAACAAAAATAGACATTCTTGGACAAGGCCGCTAACACTACATTCTGGTCACTCAGGAGTGTCAGACAAATGCTGTAACTGTCAAATAATCAAAGAAATCTAAGCTAAATGACATTCAGAGGAAGGAACACAAACTCTGACTGATGTAACTCACCTTCATCTAATGTCGTGAGCAGAACGTAATTCTCTGGATGCTCCATGAGGTCCTTTTTTTGGACATCACCTGTCTCCATCAAATGCAACACCCCTAGAAATACAAAAACCGCTTACTCCCACCTGATTATAATAGTTTTTGATTTTAGTAGCAATCTTATTATTTATATGAGTGCAGGCTTAACACTGACTAACACTAAGTTATTTTTGTCCCTTAACATGTTGTCATTTTAGAGTATTAATATATTTATGATACAAATATAAAGAAATGTATGTGAAAGACAGTTGAAATGGAGATACATATTTGCATGACAGCAACACCATACAAAAACCTTATACAAACAAGCTCAGTGTCAGTCGGCGGTGATATGTGTCTAAAGGCCAATCAAATCAAACCAGGACACTCAAATTAGCCAAAACCCATGCACCATTATATACACATTACCTTCGACTGTCTTCCATACTTGCACCTCAATCTCTGTGGCTCCTTGTCTCTCAATAGCGATTGTTCGCACTGTGTCCTCTGTTTCAGCAGCAGATGATTGCTCGACCTTATACACCAGGAGACTGTTATTGTCCTGTCCTAAATAACACTCTGTCCTATTGCTCTCACTCTTAATCTCTGTCAGAACAAAGAAAAAAGAAGGACATACTTTGTCAACATAAAAAACATGCAGGAAACTATCTGATCTACTGGCGTAGAAAATGGCTCCACTGTATTAAAGGTACCTTGGCAAATCTTACAGCATTTTCCCTCTATCTTCAAGGGATGTTTGCATGGGTATTGGGTGGGGCAGGTGACGCGTCTGCACTCCTGAAGGCCGTCTCGGCAAGTGCATAAGATGCACTCCAAAACCTTGCCCAGCACAGGATGCCACACATCACCATGGGAGTAGGTCTTCCCACTGTACACGCAAGCTTAGACAGACAACTGTTTGAGTTAAGAACTAAAGGTCATATAATATTTGAAAGATGCTAAATAACTATCACATTTAAACGAGTTAAAGGGTTCTAAAGCTCAGTTCTCTTGGAATCCCAATTTATGATAGAAGCTCTTGTAGCATATTATCACTGTCAGGTTTTGAACTGAAAGTGATAATATACTGAAATATACACTATATGGACAAACGTATTGGAACACCTGCTCATGTATTTCTTCCGAAATCAAAAGTATTATAGAGTATAAAAAGAGTTCATCCTACTGTACGGAGAAGACTTTCTTCAAGACTGTGAGAGCCCTGCTGTGAGAATTTGATTGCATTCAGAAACAAGAGTGTTAGTGAGGTCAGGGTGTTGGATAATCAACACCCTGATCATTCAGATCAGAATTTCACACTCACAATCAAAAGTGTTAGTGAGGTCAGGGTGTTGGATGATCACCACTCTGATCATCCAGATCAGAATTTCACACTCACAATTGAGAGTGTTAGTGAGGTCAGGGTGTTGGATGACCAGCCAACCTCATCCCCAACTCCACAACTCATCCCAAAAGTACTAGAAGGAGCACCGTTATTCCAGATAACACAGTTCTACTGCTCAACAGCTCAATGCTGGTGTGTGTGTGTGTGTGTGTGTGTGTGTGTGTGTGTGTGTGTGTGTGTGTATTGCAAATCTGTCAGCAATGGGTTAAAATGTTAAAGGTGAATTAATTCATTAGAAGGGGTGTCCACAAACATTTGGACAAATAGTGAATATCCAAGAATTTTTAAAACAACACAAATAACATTCTACTTTGTGGTTAACTTCACAATTTTTAGCAGGTCCTTCTTATGGAGCTCACCTCTTTGATGCTTACGCTGCAGGAGGATCTTCACAGTGGTTTCAGCAGCTCCTTTCAGATGCAGTGTGTGCAGGTTGAGGCCTCTAAGGGAACCTCTCAGAGTGGACGGAGTGGCCCGCACAGCTCGGCCCCTAGCCTGCTCTCCAGCACACTGATCCAGTGAATGCCTCTTGGGTTTGAAGACATGGAAGAAATGAATTTGTAGTTTTTGGAAAGATTCATATTGTCTATGTCATGCAAAAATATGTGCCTCCATCAAAAGCAAAAAAAAGCTTCTTAACTTTAATTGAAAGTCAAAGAAAATTGAATTCCTAGTTATTTTAAAGAATTTGGCAAACTAGCTGGTCAACAGCTCTTGGCCAGCATAGTGTACCATTTTGATCATTATAGTCAGCCAAATTGGTGAATCTAGTTAACCAGCATGGTCATAATGACCAACGAGTTTGATCATGCTGGTCAATCAGCAGGTCACGCTTGGTTATGCTGGTTGTTTAGCCAGATCAGGTTGATCATGTTTGTAGATGAGCTCATCAATCTCAAACCAAAACACACTTTATGCTGGTCAAGCTGGTCAACTTGAGTTGGCCATGCTGTTTTTTCAGCCAGATAAGATGATCACTGAACTCTGGCTTGACCGGTAATTGTCTGATCTTAATTTATTCCACACAGTTCTACACAGAGGGAAAATCCCATCATAGTAATTACCCAGAATTAGAAAATGCAAATGTACATACCACACCTCTGTTGAGTTGCTGTCCTCCTTCTCCATAAGATGCTGAATTAATATCAGTTGGACCCTCTGGTGATTTCATAGAAACAAGAGTCACACTGCTGCCTTACATTTATGTAAAAAAACACAACTACAAATCTTGCTAAATTTAAACTAATACATAATAATATAATAAATAATAATGATAAACAAACATGCATATACAGTACAGCCATAAACTATTCTACTCTGTAAAAATACACTCAGCTGTAAATATAACAAGTACGTCTGCATAATAATAATAATAATAATAATAATAATAATAATAATAATAATAATCACCTTTGCAAACTAAGCAGCAAGTATCTGGCACAGTGACAGGTGAGGAGCACGTGATAGGCTGACAGGTTTTCAGTGCACAGAAAATATTTCCATTCTTGAAGACAAAAAAAAAAGGCAAAGAACAAAGGTGAAAACAGAGAGAACAAAGAGATCCACCACATTCAACTTACATGACGTCAAATCACTGTATTTTGTTCCATGAACATATAAAGAAAGTGACACATCAGTGCAAAAATGAGCTGACTCACCGAGCATGTGCACATTACACACTGGTTGATCTGTCGGGACGGAAAGAGGTCATGGTTGGTGAAGGTCTCCCCTGTCTGGTATACAGTTCCATTGTATCGACAGGTTTTGATGGGAGCCCTCAAACCAGCTGGAGTTCTGTGCTCATCTGTGGATGATAATAATAATAACACAGGGCAGATGGACCTGTATACAGATTGTCAGACAAGCAGAGAGACTTATGTCAGATAGACAGTCACTGTGAAACAATCTCAGTTTCAAACTGTGATTATAGAAACTGGCAGCAGTTACACTTATTATTACAGCCTACACTTATTATCACATTACATTAAATGAATACATTGTTATGTGTGTTATTATTATGACACAGAAAGTATTATATTATAATGTTGGTTTGGAACCTCATTCCTTCCAAATTCCAGGTTTATTACATCCAAGGCTTATTATTTCAACGGCAATTACATGAAAAAGTGTACAAACTATTATTCCCATGCTAAAGTACAGAGGAATGCTGGTTATTATTATGTGGGTTTGGAAGTTAACTGCACCCCACTTAATTATCCCACTTATTACGTCCAAGGAATAAAACAGCAATTATATGGAAAACAATAAAAACTGTCTCAATGGATTTGAAATTAAGAAAATGAGATGTGATTGAAGTGTAGAGATTCAGCTTTAATTCAAGGGGTTTGACAAAAAATATTGACCATAAAGTAATTACTTTTATTAAAGTAATCAAAGTAATTGGACAATTGAATAACATGCAGTTTCATGGCAACATGTGGCCTGTTCCTACCTTATTACATGACACATAAAGGTGGTTAAAGGTCTGTAGTTAACTCCCAACTTATCTGTCAAATTTGCATTTGGTTTCTACCAGAAATTCAATATGTAGTGATAATGTGAGTGGTGATAATGTAAAAGTGAAGAAGACCATCATTAGGCAGAAAATACAAACCTATCAGAGATAGGTTGCCAAATCATTCTTTGTAGACCTGGTATATGGCAGGCCTTTGAAGCCTAAATTGACATCAGTATTATTAGCGTGACTGATTTTACTAGTAAAAACTCAATTCAAGATCTCTGTAATGCAGTTTTTACTAGTATAAACAGTCATTTCAGACATAAGATATGAAATGTTTACTAGTAATAATATCGGACCTACAGATCCATAAAGCCATTCTGACTAATCATATTACTAGGAAGCCCTATCCTTAATGTAATTTCCCCTAGTCATACTTTATCATTGGTTAATTTACATCATTTACTAGTAAAAACTCTAGTTATAGATAATTACCTTTTTCTAGTAGAGTAAAAGCTGCAGTTCCATATATTTCCAATGTAATTATGACTAGTAATAACTACAGATTTAGATATCAATAATATTACAAAATATATTTTGGAGATACCAAAAAAATATTTTTTAGATCTGCAATTGCACACATTGCATCTAGGAAATAAAAAATAAAGATATATTGAATCAGCATTTGTACTGGTCAGAATGGCTTTATGAACATGTCATCCTGGACCTTTATATAGTGATATATTGTAGATAGCTGGAACGACAATTCCAAAAAGAGAGGATGCACACCCAACCGCCCACCAGCCCATCTGCCCGCCCATAACGCCCGCCCGCCCATCTGCCCGCCCATCCCGCCCGCCCGTCCATCCCGCCCGCCCGTCCATCCATCCATCCATCCATCCATCCATCCATCCATCCATCCATCCATCCATCCATCCATCCATCCATCCAAAGCATCAAGGGTGGAAACTCAGCATTTGGTGATTCCATGGGTTGCAGACTTCAGGCATTACCTTTATCCTTTTACGTATAATAATATTAGATAGTCCAGGTAATTTACACCAAATAAAACCAGAAGGACTAAATAAAAAATAGCTGTAACTCTAAAATCTGAAATTCTATAACTGCCTTCTTTCTAGATGCTCATAACAGAAACACACGGTCTACTGTTGGAGATGCATCCATACTGGAAAGGCCTCACTGAAATGACATTGCAGCAATAAAAATGACTTGTTTGCAGCAATAAAAATGAGTGTGTTATTTTACCGAAAGACAACATCCAAACAGGAAAACATTAGTGCACCAGCTAAGCCCTCATTTGAGAATTGTCTCATGCGATTTCCCTCTGAGATTAATACAGTAATTCTGATTCTGATTTAGAATCACCAGCATGATGTTAGTATGTTGGCTAATAGTCTCATTAGCACTGTTTATAAACCAGACCTCTTGTCCTCAATGAATTAAACCTAAATCAATCCTGTAACTTTTTTCCGAGATTCACTGGAAAGCAGAAATGATTGTGTAAACTCATACAGTATCGAATGAACACACAACCACTGCCACTTTTCAGTAAATTCACTGGTGTTGCTTTTGCAGACAGTTAAAGGCCGATTTTTTTAGGCTTCATAACTCAAAAACATTTGAGTAGCCTTGGTTCTCCTGAAAATAACAAGAACTGACATGCATGACTGTCTCCTATAAATACTTTATGGGGTTAATAAAAGTACATCAAACTATGAAAAACATCTAGCAAAATTAGCCTGAGCTTCTGAAGGTAAAACCTCTTGAATTAAAGCTGAAGATCACATCATGGTTGCATCATTTCATATATATTGCAGTGGTGTACAGAAGAAAATTTAGAAGAATTGGTCCAAATATTTATGGACCTAACTGCATGTATCAGTACACTCTGTTCAGAACTCTCTATGCTCAGAGTTCAGAGTTCTGACAAACACAGTAGAGCATCATTATCTGACAACAAAGAGTGCTAGAATAGAAAGTGCCCTTTCCACGGGTAAATGGGCTTAACTGGTCACAACTGGCATATGAACAAGAGAAGGATGGTGACAGCTGACCACAAGCTGTCACATAAACTAGTCATGTCACAGGACTGACATTGAAACCACTCCAATAAAATCCTAATAAGCTGTGCTTGTCATAACCACAGCAGACACTCAGTACAGTATGGCTGAAGCAGCTTCACACATGTTTTTTCGTGATATGTTGGTAAAGGTGTGACTTTACCTGCACAGCGTGGGCAGCACTGTTGGGAGTCGGTCACAGGGTTCTCGCATCTCAGAACAGGACACTTGATGGAGTTACATTTTACATGACCAGACTTGACATGGTTGAGAGCAGATGTTACGGTCACAGGTGTAAGAGGGCAGACAGACAGAAGGTTCAGACAACTTTCAACACCTCTCTCTCTCTCTCTCACACACACACACACACAAACACACACACAAATCTGACAGTCCTCTATGAAATTTGACATTGATTCATGTATACTGTTCAACATGCAAGATCCTCGAGGAACGTCTGGAAGTTCTTCACTTTCAAACTGTGGAGGAATCCTCTTAAGGTGATTCAAGGAACCGCCAAAGGTTTCTCAAAGATCATATACTTTCAACAGTGTAAAAAGTTCCAAGGTCCTTGAGGAACCTTCAAGAACCTTGTCTTTATTCAAGGCTCCTTGAGGCACCTTAAGAGGTTTCCTCCGAGTTTCAAACTGAAGAACCATCAAAAGTTCCTCAAGGATCTTGCACTTGTGTATAAAAGCCTCTAGTATGCAAGGTACATACTTCAGTGCAAGCACAGCGCATGCAGAACATGAATCCGAAAGGTTCCAGATAGGGATGCCAACTGTCCCCTGGGGTGTATGTCTTCTCTTTGAATGTGCAAAATACAGCAGGCACTGCACACAAGACAGCAAATGACACATTTACCCCAAACTGAGGTCATCAGTCAGCTCTTACATCACCCTCAACATCTGCCTGATGTTTTACAGCAGCTCAGAGCAAAGAGGAACTTCAATGTGCAATTATCTGAGAATGAAGAGAAGATCTGAGACAGCTCATACAAACCACTCTAGAAACTGACCTTCATGCAACAACAAAGTGTCTAAACCATCTCAGCTATTTAAGGTCTGATCTAATTCCTCAACGTCATCTAGAAACATCTGACAAGACACACATTCCGAATCACACTAAGATCAAAGTCCAATCAAGTCCAAAATCATCCATAAAATCTCCAAACTCGCTCTGGACTGATCCATCCCATCTCACTTACTTTTCTTGCTCTGCATCGTCTCTGTTTCAGCAGCCACGAGCCAGTGCATGCAGACTAAAATGAAAAAGTGCTTCAGGTATGACATTCTTCTCTTCCTAAACCAAAACTTTCACTGCCTTCTGCAACTTTTCCCCCTCGCCTCTTAACTGCGACAGCAACTGCAGCAGCAGCCCGAACGCTCCTATAAAGCTTAACAGCCTCGTCCAAAGCGCCCCCTACAGGGCTGTGCCGGGGCATCCACTGAGTATTCATCTTGGTGGGTTTCACAGTGGTTCAAGATCCTTGAGGAGCTTGTGGACTAACCTTCAGTAATGTTCTTGAAGGTTCCTGCTCCATTGAGAGGTTCCTCCACAGTTTCAAAGTGAAGAACCTCTAAAAGTTCCTGAAGCTCCTCTTGAACTTTTTACAGTGTAGAAGTTAATCTGATCAAATGTCACAGACGGAGAGACCTGAAAAGGTCTAAAAAAACAGTGGGATGTTTTTCTATAAAGGTTATATATTAAGAAACAACTACAAGAGATGTTTTTGTTTTAAAGACAGTTTAATCTGGCAAATAAATGACGTATTCAAATAGTTGTGTGAATTGTGATGGTTCTATCTAAAATTATTATCTTTACAAAAATGCCTGTTTATTATTACTGTTTGCCTAGATTTTACTATAATAATACAAATATTATTCAAATATTAAATAATTAAAAAAATAAATATTAAAAATTAAAATAATAATTATTGTTTATATATATAAAGAGTCCTTCTCTACTAATTTTCCTCTATAATTCAATGTCTGAGTCAGTGACATCATTAGCCCCACCCCCTGATCAGTCAGAGCATGTACAAGTAGACAAAGCAGTAAACATGCACCGGAAGCCTCTTTTGGCATTTAAAGTGGGATTTAATTCAGTTTTGAAGTAGTCAATTAGTCACTAATAATTCACAGTGATGTAGCTATCGTTAGATAGGGTAAGTTTTGTAGTTTGCTGATGTCTGTAGGGTACCCTGATCTTGAAATATGATAATCCAGATAACAGCATGTAACTGGCTGCAAAAGCAATCTTAGATCCAACATTCCTGACTCCAATATTCAGATGATGCCTCACTCTGCAAACTCAGCAGGGTGATACATACACTGTACAAAAGTACAAAAGAACTGGGACACCTGCACAATTATCATCTTCTGTCCAGGAAATGTTAGTGAGGTCAGGAAGCTGAATGATCACCCACCTCATCCGCAACTCCCATCATTCGCCATCATTTCACAGAACACAAAAGCTGATGGCCTTAATACCACCCACCATCCTACATCTGGCATTAGACATAGTGCCAATAGGTTTATGTTTATCTGCTCCAGATGGTTCTATTCTATTCTCAGTACTTATCTATAGGAACTGGACAAGCTCTATGGTGCATTTGCACACGTGTCACCAATGAGTGCAAATTAAAGTAGCCAAATGCATTCATTAAAATGGGTGTCCACAAATATTTGGACATAGAATATATCCAGGAGTAGAATATAGGATATGCTCACATGTGACCCAAATGAAACCACCAAACACCAATGGAAATGTACTGTATGGTGGGCAACCAGCTAAACAGGTCTGCCAGTTTAAAGAGCTTGAAATGACCAAGCTGTTTTTTGGGTGTTGGACTCCTTAAGTAAGTCCAGAGAATGCCTTGACTTGGCGTGCCACACCTGTGTGTCATTGACGCAAGAACATTCTATTCCATTCACTTTCTTTCAATTGGTTTATTCACTCTTTTTAAACTTTATAAAACAGCTGCCAACAGTAGATTGATTTGTTGGTGTTTGTTGGTTTAGCGTGTTATTGCCTTAAAGGACGATTTCTAATTCCTGCCAACATGAAAAACCCGAGCTGGCAAAGTAACACAAGCAAATCTTATTATATTCTCAACAACACAGCATGAGACATGCTGTTTATTTCCATGCAGTGCAGGTATCATACCCATCTGACTTCCTTCAAACATACTCCAGTCACTAAAACAGAGATTAAAGAGCCTTTGTAGATATTTCACAGACTGTTTAGTAGATAAACCACACAGTAACTTGATACAGGCGGAATAAAATACAACCAGATGAGACTTAAAACCATAAGAAGGAATTTCAGAATAGAAAAGAATGGGATTAGGGGTTTGATTTGTTAAAAACGTAACAGAAATATACTTTTCTAAATACATCTGATAATGACTTGTATTTCTTTTTCTTTCCATTTTAATGACTGATATTTGTCTCAATTTGTGCTGCTTGTTCTATTGCATTCACATGGACCTTCTTGTACGTTCTCTTCATATCTTTCAGTAAGGTAAACGCCTCTTCATATTCTTCCCGGTATATATCTTTGGCTCTCATGACTTCACCTGAATAGAGAAAAGGAAATAACATGTTATTGAATAAGTATCCACAGCAGGCCTCACACTACTGTGGCACATGCATCCCGCTCAGACAATCACACTCTAACTACTGTTCTGGTAAGTGATGAGAACATTAGCAGCTGCAGTGCCAGAAGAGTTCTAGAAAACAACTTGTTTCTCTCAAGAGAGCTCTTCTTACCGACTCTGCAGTGATGCACAAACATAGTACAAATAAGTGGAGCCACCAAAGGCCACAACAGAATCTTCTGTGTATGATTCTGCGATGATCTGATGTAGTAATATTAATATAATTATTATTAATAATTATAATTATTATAATTATTATATTATTATAATTATTATTATTATTAATTATTATAATTATTATATTATAATTATAATTATTGTAGTAATATTCACAGTTCAGTGGCAGGATTTTGATTTTTTTTCCTGCATAACGGTCTCTTATATTACCATTTATTATATAAACACCAACTAATACAATAGGGGATGTGATTATTAAAAATTATATTTTGAATTAGACATGGTTAATATATAGTTTTTAATGGAATTCCATCCATTCATCTTATCCACTTCTTACTGGTCAGGATTGTGTTGGGTCTGTACTACACACACCCACCCAATCACTTATGACTAGAGACAAATTAGCATAGCTAAATAACCGAAATAACATGTGTGCTCTTTTGAATGCGGGAAGAAACCAGAGTAGCTCTGGGAAACCCGCAGAGATGTGGGGACAAACTCTGTGTGATAAGAGCAGGGACTGATCCCACATCCTCAGGCCCCTGCACATACACCTTGCTTTGCCTTTTTGATGCACTATTAGTGGAATTAGACTTAGTCCCTCACTTTATGGGGACTTGTGTTTTGTTGCCATGAATTGTAAATTTGTGAATGCATTCACTTTAACCCTTTCTTGGATATTGATCAGCTAAAACATTGGCTCATCTTACCCCATTCTCCCCTAGAGTGTGGTCTACATGAAAATAGAGGGAGATGTACTGAAACTTACCTAAGGGGACTTCACTAATTGTTTTCCTCTCCTTTATTTCAGTGAGGATTTCTTTAACCTTCTCTTCTTTGGTTTTCCAAGGTTTTACAGAGGGCAAATTCCTGATCTGGAAAAGGATTTTGTTGGAAGAGAACTAAGATCAGCAATGCAATTTTGCAGCTGAAAATTCATATATGAGGATGATTGTAGGATCCCCATGACACTCTCAACAGACTCAACATTAAACAGTGAAAAGATCCCTCTCAGCAGAAAAAAACTGAAATGTAAATGGCAAGTTATCTGTTGCCATTTAATACTGAATGAGTTTTAATGAAACATTAATGAGCAACCACAGGCATATCCAAAATCCTTTTGGCGGGGAAGAGGGCATGCTCAATTGTTTGCTCTAATGCTCTGCACTGTACTGTGCTCTTCTCCCCTTGACATTTGCTATGGCCTTACAGTTACCCAGTAAAATGTTACATGGACATGGACAAACCTGGTTCCCAACTGGGCTACCCATGCAGGTCCCATATTGGCATGTTATCTTTATAATTAAATCAGATGTGCTGGGAGCAGAGAAAGCACTAGAAGGTACAGGGCAGGTCCTACAAACACTGTTGTAGAGCCTTAATCACGTGTCTATTTCTTCTTTCATGTTTGTTCTATTTAATTTTAAAAATAGCCATTAACTCAACTACCACTTCATTATCAAAAGACGTGGACTTCTATGGGGAAAAATGTTTGGAAAGGCCAATACCAAACTGAGCCTGTGGTGAAAAATGAAAGGTTGCAAGAGTTTTTTTTCCCTTACCCTCGTCTGTCGTTCTTTATATGGTCTCTGAAGTTGATCCAGATTTGCTTTAGAATCTCTGTACACAAGCAGGTTTTTAAGTGTGTGCTCCAAAGCTCTCACAGTGTGCTGGATCCCTGATTACAAGAATAGACCCACAAGGCTTTAAACGAGTCCTAGAATTAGATTTACGACAAAGCGCTGATAGAGCCAAGACTTACCAACAGGCTCAGGTATGTCAAAATCCAAATTATCGTCCTGGAGGGTTTCATAGCCTCTGAGTTTTTCTGGATGATCTTTTGGGTCTTTTCTCACTATTTGTGCAGTGTCCTCTGTCTCTGATGATCTTTCTTGATATTCATGTTGAAGCAAGTCAACCTAGACAGGTTAAAATAGGAAAGAAGAAGAAAAAAGTAAATTCATGTGCTATTCACAATCATATTTTACACTCCTAACTTCTTCTCAGAGGTCTAGCTGTTCCAGTCTCATAATGCCATATTGTATAATTAGAAATGCACTGAAATCACCTCTGTTACAAAGAATGGTTCCTCAGTCTGCAAGGTTTCAGTGGGGATTTCTGTATCTTCCAAAAGCTCAGACCCACTGGCTACAGCATGTTCCTCCCACTCCTCACTGCTGGTTTGTGAGGAACAGGGGAGTAGTACATCAGTTGATTTGTCTTCTGATGGCAAAGGATTGTTGTTTTTCTTATCTCTCTCTGTGCATGGATTTTCTGAAACATTCAGGGCTGCTGTGATCAAGGGAACCTTTGACTTCTTTGGGGTTTTAGTCCTGACCTGCATTTGTAAAGAAAGAAAAGATCAATGTAATATTCTTCTAATGAGACAGTGAGGTCAGGTTACAGATCATACAGCTAGAAGACAATAAGTACTTGATTGGCAATGGTAATGGCAATATACATTATGGTTCTATATTATTTATTTCCATAATCAAACAAAGAATCCACAGTGCTACTGTGGGAACACTACTGCAGTGCATCACTTTGGAGTTGAGAGTCAAGAGTTGCATCTATGTGGTGCTGCTGGAACCATATTGGGTGGGTTTGATTATAAAAGCCACATGGTGCAGAATATTATATGCAAGGTGTGGGTTGTCTAAGTGCTGATCACTGAGATACAGAACTGGGCAATATACTGATATCTATACCAGGATATAAACAGAGCATGATGTGGGCTGAGGCAATATCATTTATATTGGATTTTAAACTTTTATTATGCAGAAAATATTTTTTGCTTCCTTGTTCTGCTCTGCTCTGCCCCAGCTCCATCTATACTCTGCCCTCTAACTCACATAAGACAGAGCTCTGATTTTCCAAAAAAGTTTAATTATAGGATGTCATGGGCTGTCCTAATTTTTTCACTTCATATATTATATCATATATCGTCATGCAGATAAAATATATCAAAATATCATTTTCTTTTCATATCGCCCAACCCAACGGAGAGATTAATATATCAACCAACGGTGGTACCACAGCCGTTCAGTGCATTTTGCATGTACTGTCACATGCTCTTACTCTGGAAGTGTGTTGGGAGCAAGGAAAAGCAAAATATGAATTACTCCAGGCCCTATGTTTGCAAACTGCAAACTGAAGTGCTTAATGCACTTTGTTATGATGCACTACACAGACGTGGATATAATACTATATAGGAAAAATTAGAAATTTGAGTGGAAATGGTAAAAATATAACAAATGTGTCACCTTTTTTTTGAAGTGAACAGGAAACATAAAATGCGGTTTCTCAGCATCAGTGATCTTCTTGCGTCTTATTTTAATACCCAGTCTGTCTTGAAGAAAGTATGTCAGTACTGGCGGATCACCTGATTTAAAAAAGACAAGACAAGGTTAACAAAATGAGGTAATGAATATTTCTTCAATCATGCCATAACAGATGCATCCGCAAATTCAAATTGGCATGCTGAGGCCTGAATATAAAACATACTTCTTGTTAAATGTTTGGACTCACCGGTTGGTCCTACATACGACTGGGGATAAGAACACAAACAGACAATAAGCTTACCACTCTTCTGGGTAGTCAGTGGGTTCGAGTGAATAACAAGCTCATTGAGCATAGGAAACAATGCCACAGCCAACAAGGCCTCTTCTTCAGCTATCTGGGGAAATGTAAAACAAATGACTCTCACTACTTCATCAGTTTTTTCCTAAAATACAATCTTCACTGCCGACATAAGATAACAAACAGACCTTATTGCTGGCCAAATTCAGATGTCGAAGCTGTGGAAACGGCATATACAAATCTTTGGAATATGGCCAAGCCTCCTTGTCCTCCTAGGAAGAATGAAATATTGACAACACAGGAGCATAAATTGTATTGAAAGTGAAAAATATTCTTTTTAACTTGAAAGGAAAATATTAACAGCAAGTATGGCCCTACATCAGTTGCTTTATTTATAAAGTCTTGTTGGTCCAACTGTGGATCAGAGATACCTAAATCAAACAGAAACCAGAAGTGAGTAAATCTAAAATGAAGGCTTTCCAAACATTTTTTTCCCAATACACATACTCTTTGGCAGAGAGTCCTCTGTCTTCAGATCTGAGGCATTCGGCAGTTGTATTGAAAAGATTTCTTCAAGGTAAGGGACCTCAGAGATGTAATTTCCTTCCAAGTTTAAGTGCTGAAGTCTGGAATGAAATAACAAATTAAAACCTAATGATACAACCATAAGCAAAACAATTGAAAAAGTACACCCACATTGTGTACGTGTAGAAGAGAACTGAATTAGCAAAGCCAAGGATTCCAAAGGATTTATTAACATTCAATGGCCAAACATTTTTTAAATATACACCAACATGACCACCTACTTGTTTCTACATTCACCGTCCATTTTATCAGCTCCTCTTACCATACAGAAGCATAATTCTATAATTACAGACTGTAGTCCATCTGTTGCTCTGCATACTTTTTTTTAGCCTCCTTTCACCCTGACCTTCAATTGTCAGGACCCTACAGAAACACCACAGTGCAGGTAAAATGGGTACTGTGTCATTCTCAGACTGCAGTGACATTGACATGATGGTGGCATGTCAGTGTGTGTTACGCTGATACAATTGGATCAGACGCAGTGTCATGTCCGGACTGGGAATAGTTCACCAACCGGAAATATCCACCAAGAAAATCCTGTGGGCAGCATCCTGTGAACACTGATGAAGGACTAGAGGATGACTGACACAAATTGTGCAGAAACAGATGAGATTCTGTGTCTGACTTTGCTACCAAGCTGGTCCTTGTAGATGTAGTGTCTAATACCAGTAGTAGTGTCTAATGCAGTGTTTGATCCACTGGTACCAGTGCAACACACACTAACACTAACATCAGTGTTAATGCAGTGCTGAGAATGACCCACCACCCACATAATTCCTGCTCTGTGATGGTCCTGCAGGGACCTGACAATTGAAAAACAGGGTGAAAGAGGCTAAGTATGCAGAGAAACAGGTGGACTACTGTCTGTAATTAGAGAACTACAAAGTGCTCCTGTATGGTCAGTGGAGCTGATAAAAGGGACAGTGAAAGTAAAAAACAACCCTAACCCTGTCCCTAACCCTAACCCTAGTCATAATGTTATGGCTGATCGGTGTACATATTATTGCTTGTTTTTCAGGCTTTATTATAAAATAACAGAATTTTGGGAGGAGAGCTATACCTAATGATTCTCCTTCTCCTAGTATAACATCCTATAAATTCTCATCTCTGGCTTTAGTGTACATAATGAAGTTCACACACCCCACCTCACCTCCTCCTTTTAGTTCAGTCAAATCTCCCAGTCCTGGCTTATCTTATCAACCACAGAAAGGAAATCTCCAAAACAAGACTCAAGTAAACACCCAGATGCTCTAAGCCCTGTGATCTGCGTGCACACTCAGGTGATGTCAACAACCTACAACAACCTCAGGTGATAGCAACAATCTATAATGCACGAGTCCAAGTTTAAAAGCACTTAAGTGGACCTGAATAGATTATCACACAGCTTTTCTTTCTTTGTTCATTGCAGGAACAATACAACAACATACAACAGCCAAAAGGGTTTTAATATAAAATGTCTTTAATATAAAACCCTATAAATCATAAACAAAATATAAAGTATTCTTTAATCTAATGGAGGAAATGCAAAACATTTGGCTTATATTCATACCATCTTTTCTTATGTAAATTATATTTGCCAATACCTTTGAATTTTTATACAAAAAGAAACATTTTAGCTTTAAATCTGTCTAATGAAGAATAAGTAAAAGAACTCTTTAGTGAAAAAAACAGTGGTAAAACAGAAGGATACTCGTAGGGTTGGGCAATATGGAAGAAATCGATATATAATAAATTTGATTTATTTTAGCTTAATAGTAATATAAGATGCCATAGGATATATGATGTGAAAAATACAATGTGAAAAAATTAGGACCTCCCTTTTCTGTCTTTTGTTACTATATTAAAACATACTGAAATTTGATCTTCATTTCTTCTTTATACAGACTAATTCTTATGCCCCCTCCATAGTGTGTATGTGAGAGCCTGAATGGGGCAGAGTGGAGCCAGAAACAGAACATTATTTGAAAACTTTAAAATGATATGTGAAACAACAACAACAACAACAACAAAAATGCTGAAAAAAAAACCCCAAGCTCTCAGACTGCTCACAGCTGCTGTTAAAAATGAATTGTGGGAAATATTGCAATGTAGAGCCCACTTTACAGCAACCCTCACAAAAAGGGCTTATGTAGGACTCATAGACAGTGCTCATGAACACCCTATAGATCAGCAGGATAAGAAATGTGACACCCTACACCCTTGCGGACCTTGAGGCCATATGCACATTAGACTACAGGACCACAAGTGTGCCATTTGGGACTGGGGGAATATAAAATGTTTAATAACAACCATACATTTTTTTTAAATTGATGTCTTCAAAACAGGTAGAAACAAGTATGTTTAGTCTGTGTATAGCTGTGTACAGTTTCATGAGGGCTTGGATCTGTTTGTGTAAACTACACTATTGATACTACATGAAGGAAGCCTAAATATACAAGATAGACATGATCTTTATAATTGAATTATTAAAAACACTTCTCTAATTCTGGATTTCATTGAATAAATTATTATTGGTTCCTAACAATTTTACAACACTAGAGGGCGCTATTTTTCAATATGAAATGGATCCCAGAACCAAACAACTCCACTTGAGAGCTCTAAGACCAACAATAGCACATGTCCTGTGAACAGTAATTACTAACCTTTTGAGCTGTGCAAGGCTGTTAAAAACCCCAGAAGACAGTTTATTATCATCAAGCATTAACACTTGAAGACTCTGAAACAGTGAGCTGGACCAAGGAGCCCTGTGAAAGAGCAACACATTACTGATTGATGCAATGACAACCTCATATTGAATGTGTAAATAAATAAAGGCAAATAGAAAAATAGGCAGATAAATAACAAACTTTACAGTTCATCAGGAGGCGCATTAGAGCCAGCCATGTTTGGTGGTATCATCTGCAGGTTATTTCCAGTTAGATGAAGCACCTTTAGACGTGGGAGCAGGCCAACACCTAATATACCTTCAGCTGATAGTTTATTATAAGAGAGATCCAAAACCTACAACAAGCACAAATCAAGCATTTATCAGAACAGGAGTGAAAAGTCTCTAGGACAGAAGCAGATGATCTGACATTAAGAACACATGGGAATGCTTCTAGTTGGGTGCAAGAGAGGAATGTTTATTGAATTCCAGAATTCCAAGTGAAAACTAAATAATACACACTATGTAGGCATAAGGGTGAAATATATCAGGATAAGATTTATGTCCATATTGCCAAACAAGCACCTGTTTCATGCGTAAGAGTGAATTGTACCTCTAATGTAGGGAAATCTCCAGCTTGAACATTCAAAGTGTAAAGGCCATTCAAAGACAGCTCCAGCTCCCTCAATGCAGGAAATCTACTGAAAGCCTCTAGAAATATTGTGTAAAGAACAGAAGACTTGGGATTATTTTTTTCATATTAATATCCCTGTCTTTTTAACCAAAATGTAACAATGTTCATCTTATACAAGCGAATCAGCCAGTCTCGACATATTTTGAAATGACACAAGAAAACAAGCCAACATCACATTTTCCATTACCTAAGCTCAATCTGTTGTCAGAAGCATTGATGTAAGCAACACTGTCAAATTTCTCCAAACCCTCTGGTTCAACCTGTCCAAAGAAAGCAAATCAGAGCTGAGAAACAAAATAATCTGGGTGAAATGTATCATTTCTAATAAACCATTCATCAAACATTACATCAAAACAAAGACGTGTCAGTGACACATCAACAGTCCTACCAACTGAAGCCTCCTTTCACTTATATCAACAGAGCACAGGTCAGATGGTCTGTCCACACAATACATGGTCATCTGGAAAAAATGTCAAATGGCAAAACATTGAATCTCTCCAGACTGTAAATTAGAGTCTAAATCAGGCTTCCTGCAATAAATATACAGCAACTTTATTCTCACCAACAGCTGTCCATTTAGAGGGTAGCCTGCACACTTCACTTTCTTATGCTCAGGGTGGTCAGACTTCCTCAGGGGTCCTGCTCCTGAGTCACAGTGTTCTGCAGCTCCCTGCTGTCCGAGTGGTCTGTATCTCTCCTCGCGTTGTCTGCGGGTCACTAACCAGTGTCCTGCTCCTTCAACGAAATGACACAAGATCAACCCACCATTTCTGCAAACGCGTGGCATCGCAGACAGAATGCTTAAACACACACCTTCAGTTCTGCGATGGAAACACGATCGAACAGGAAAACAGTTAGAAGGGAAACTTTCTCCTGTGTCCAGTTTGTAGATTCCCGTCTCAGCCATTTCTCCACCACATGTATCTTTAACTCCGATGAACAAACTTTATAAATGACTGGCTCACTACCATCACCACTGTGAAACTACCCAATTCACCGCCGATTAAACACATTTCGGTCATCTATGGAGATGTTGTTGTTGAATGGTCTCCTAGAAACAGACCCGAAATGAGTTTGGGAGTTGTAGTGCACTGTGTAGAAAACAACACAGTGTTTCTGCCAAAAGTACGAAACAGAGCAACTTAAAGTCCAGATTTTAATAATCATAACTTTTCATGTTTCGGCAAAACGTCGTGTTATAAAAAATAAAAATAAGTAAAACAAAAACACACGTCGACGCGTAAATGGGACTACATTTCCCAGGATTTCCGGATTTCGTGAGCTATAAACCATTAAATGTGATTAAAATTGAAATATGACCATTTTACATTGTGCCAATTTCATGTGAAATGGACAAATATAAATGGTCCAAAATCTATATATGAACTCATTTAGTTGTAGAACTCTATCTACATAAGTTTAAAATGTGTCTCATGTGTTGTGGATTTATAATTCACTGGTATATTTTCTATAATCACAGTACAGCTGAGAAACCTACCACTGTGATTTTACATGAACTGAAAACCCACATTCAGGTGTATGTACTCTTGAAAACCTTGATATTAGAATAAAAATACATTTAAAGTATTTACAGAACATTATTTAGACACACCACTGATACCCAGTCCTTTACAAACAAGTGTGTTATATTTTATTTTGAGATTTGTTTTAGTTAAAATATTGTAACCAAAAAAAGATCAGATATTATAGAAACAATATAATATTTGGAATAAATAATAAAAACACGAATAACAAAATAAACTGATACATGTTTTGTGCTCCTGGTTGATTATCCATGCAGTGCATGTCTCAGATTGTCTCAGTGCATGTCTCAGACATTACTTGAGTACAAATAAATTAAATACATAAAATAAATAATAATAAAAAAAAGAAAGAAACCATCGCAGAGTATAAGGGGTTAAACAATTGTATGTTCTGTATGTTTGTTTCTTTCAAAAACCTGTTGTAAGCAATACATTGAAGAAGTATAAAATGTGATACAGAGTGAATCATAGATGCATAGTATTATTTAGTTCATTGTTTTCAAAATTGGTCAGGTATAATATGTATTATTTGATTAGTCTGCTGCTGCTGCTAGTCCACTAGCTGCTGGAACAGAACACAATCCATAAATACACTTATTGCTAATTAAATCGTTTTTTTACCCAATGGCTTTTCAAAAGACAGCAAGTGAACATAGGAGATCCAGTTGATTGTACAGAGAAAGCACAGTCCCGCTAAAGGTTTATAATAGTGCATGTTTTAACGATACACTGGGTCATTGTTCTCAACGTCATAAATACACTAAGTGCACTACATTTCCCAGAATGCAACAGTGCAGTGATTTCCGCAGTTAGAGCGCAGAACTGGAGAAAAAGACCCTCCGGTTCTAAACTGGCCGGATTTTACCATCACAGATTCAGTCTGGAGTGTCAGCAGGAGTAACCGATTAGTTTGATCACAGTGGAGTTGAGATGAAAAAGGAATGCATCATCCAAGCAACCAAAATCGGTATATAAGATAGCATTTCCAAAACGGAGAGTGACTGTTAGGTCATGGAGGGTTTTGTTGGTCCTCTGGTCTGATTGCCTGTGTGTATATAATGTATATAATGTTATACAGTCGTTGTATAATCACAGTTTGCAGGTGAGAAAACCAACGTGACTCCGTTTTGGGCAATGTTTTAAAGAAATTCCTGAGAGTTTTCGTGGAAATCGTGTTTATATTTGCAGAATTGGAAAATCCAGATCCGTAATCCGACGCGGGATTTTGTTGCTACTTGAGCGGCTCCGTTGCAGACAGTCTGAACCAAACTCCGGGGTGGAGTTCTTCTCTGGACCTGGAGTCACCACCTCTGCATATTTGGGGTGTTAATAAACATGTCTGGTGCAAAATTGAGCCACGTGAAGTTAGAAGGAGCTCAAACATCTTAAGTAAAAATGTATAATTTTATTTTGTGATGTATTTGGGAGGTTATACTGTTTCACTGAAATGAACAGTCATTCAGTGTCCACCCTTGTCTGCTGTCCAGCATTGTTTACAGTGCAGATCCAGCTTTAACCAGAAACAGTGTAAGTGGTTTTGCAAAATTTGTCAAAACTGCATCCACATTTCTTGCATGAAATATATCCTTTACAGTATAAAAGTACATGTGGAACTCTGATTTTGTCTTTGCATCATTAAATCATGTTTTCTAGATTCGTCTCTCAATCCTGTCCTAGAGGCACTCCTACCCTGAATATTTTAGAGCTTTCCCTGCTTCCACCATACCTGATTAAACTAATTGCTATTACTATTTTGACATATTAAATAATTTAATTATCACCAGTATAGACTGATCAACTCAACACAGTCCACAAATCACATTGTAAATTACATTGTGGCCATTTTACTTCCATTTTCCATGTAACAGCAAGTGACCCCACTTTTCTTAGAAATCAAAATTGCAAAACTGTATCAAATTAGAACTGAAGGCACCAACCATCTTTCCTTAACTTTAAATTGCACTTTCAGTATTCTGAGAAATGCAGGTTTTTACTGTAAGTCAGCCTTTCTTTAATGGTTGCATTTCCTTTTTCTTAACTTTTTCTCAGAACATTTTATCAGAACTACTGCCTGCTGATCCCGCTAGATAGTCTTATGTCTGTGATCCAACAACAGTTCTTGCTGAGTTAATATCGGTAACAATACCATGTTGATCGGTAACAATACCATGTTAACTGGTAAGATTTCAGCACTTTGGCTTAACAGTGCCCTTCTTTTTGTTCAGGAAATGATAGTTTAAACACTTCTCAATTTTTACTATATACATTACATGATGGCTTTCAGAAATAGAATGATTTATAATCAATAATCATTAACCAGAGGTTCTGTTGTACAGTGACCATGCAACCTTTATAGTTTCGAAACTGTAAAGCTGCCATTGGTGGTCATGGAAACTAGATCTGTTATCATATTCTTGGAATTGCTGTTGGCTAACATATCACTGATTATTGATTTCAGGAGTTCAAGAAAAAAATTTCCACTAGAGAATTTTCATTTGACTCAGCATAAACCTCTCCATGGATTCAGCAATGGACAGCAGAACATCTCCAACCTGTTCACAAGAACAAGCAGAACCTGAGAGAACAACATTATTCAGACAAGAGCCAAGTGGTATAACCTACAGAATTCCAGCGCTGATCTACATCAATGATGGTCAAACGTTTCTCGCATTTGCCGAGAAGCGACGCACACCAAGAGACTGTGATGCAGAGGTTCTGGTTGTGAGGCGGGGAACCCACAAGAATGGATCTATTCAGGTGATTCTTTTTCTGAAACAAAAGTTTTAAGAAAACCTTTGTCAGCAGTACCACTTTGGCTTTTTGATCAGAAGATAAATGTGAGAAGAGTGTACATACATATATATATATATTTAGTAAAAAATAAAACAAACATTGTAAATCCACATTTCTTGCATGAAATATTTACAGGTGAAAAAAGTACATGTGAAATGTTTTTGCGTCTTCAATTCATGTTTGCTGACTTAAAATGAGCACTGTTTACATTTTGTAAGCTTATCAATGTCCCTTTTGCTAGCTAATTAAATTGACTTTTTAGTTTAGTGGGGCATAGCAACATAAACTGGGTCTAATGAAGCCCCTGATCTATACATCTAGATGTGTTAAACCCCCCAGTTGAGGTAAAAGATGTTATTGATGTTGAACTATTATGCTAAACGGGAAGAAGAGTCACTGATTGCTTACATTAACTGCATTAAGCATTCAATATTCTGCTGCTTTCAACTCTGTGTTCATATCATTAAAATTGTCTTGTTTTTTTGTACATTTCTTTTAGTGGTCACCTGCTGAGGAACTCAACACAGCGTGTTTGCCAGAATATCGCACTATGAACCCATGCCCAGTCTATGATAGGAAATCTCAGACACTCTATTTATTTTTCATTTGTGTGTTGGGTAACACCACTGAACAATACCAGATCTGCTCTGGTCACAACAAAGCTCGTTTGTGTTTTATCACCAGCAAAGACCAAGGACAGAGTTGGAGCAAAACGACAGACTTGACAGAAAGCGTAATTGGAGATGAGATTGGCAAATGGGCAACATTTGCTGTCGGACCTGGGCATGGTGTTCAAATGAGGAATGGGAGACTTATCATTCCAGCTTATGTCTATTACATTCATTATAGATGCTTCCCTTTTCATTTCCCACTAAATGTGCGACCCCATGCTTTGGCATTCTATAGTGACGACTGTGGAAGTACGTGGCAGATGGGAGAACGAGTAGATGTTAGCTCTTGTGAGTGTGAAATGGCAGAGATCATCGATAAAGAGAATAAGAGTTACCTGTACTGCAATGCACGAAGCACCAAAGGCCATAGAATAGAGGCTATGAGTAAGAACAGTGGAGATGCCTTTAATAGACCTCACTTTGCTCAGAAGCTTGTAGAGCCCCACCATGGCTGCCAGGGCAGTGTGTTTAGCTTTACTCCATCTCAGCCTGCCAAAGAAGATGAAAAGAACTGCACAACATCAGATGCAAAAACCTGGCTCATTTATTCACATCCAACCAACAGAAGGATAAGGAAAGCTCTTGGAGTGTACCTGAACAAATCTCCCTTTAGCGACTTTGGTTGGAGTCAGCCATGGGTCATCCATCATGGCCCCAGTGGGTACTCTGATCTCACTCAGTGTGGAGAACCAGAGCGCTTTGCTTGCCTCATGGAATGTGGAGAGAAGAGTGAACTGGAAGAAATAGCCTTTGTGGAGTTTTCTCTCAATGACCTGAACAATCAAACATAAGACAAGATATTTTAGGGATATTTAATTCCAAGTACAGCACATGGCTACATCGGATAAATATTTAACGTATTTAGCGATTGACCTGTTTATGCTCTGGCCACAAGTGCAAGATTATATCAACATTCGTAATTTTTGTAGGAACTGTTTCCTACTTGATGCATCTAATTCTTAACGTATTTATAATGCACTTAATTTGTAATGCATAACTAATGTCTTAGGATGTTCAGTGCAGAATAACATTTAGTTTGTGTGGGTTTTATTTATTAATTTTATTAATTTATTTTTAGAGCTGCCACAATTACTCTACATAATTAGTGACATCAATATTTTAGGTTGATGCGTAATTAAAAAAAATAGTATTTATTATGAATTTACCTTTTTGTTCTTACCTGTTTCCTTTTCCGCCCTCCTTTGGGGTTCTGGAAGAACTGACACTCTTCATTGTGACACAGTCATAAGCATGTTAAAACAGTATAACTTTAGATAAGTTAGCTAGCATTGATTGTGGCCAAATATGAAACATTACTACACCAGCTTTAGTATCCCTGCCAAGGCCCTCTTCTAAAATTGCTTATGGAGCTTGAGCATGCTGCCCATCGTCCTCCTCCAACACTCACTACCACTACTTTATTGGGCTGTTTTCAAGTTGGCTATTAAAACATGCACAATAGCAAGTTTTATTTCTGTCAAGTGCATTTCATTATGGAGGAAATGACATAAATACAGTAGATATAGTAGTAGTATAACTAAGATCTGTATACAGTGCTGCATCATATTATGACAGTTTGCTCAGATTAATTAAACTAATTAAATTATTATATAATTTAATTAGTCATTTGTCAACTTGAGGAAATATTTCAATTAATGAATAGAAAAATAGTCATTAGTGGCATTTATTTTATATGTAATTGATTGTTAGTATGGACATTTGTTGAACCTGCATAAAACAACACAATCCTGCTTGGTATTGTAACAAACATATTACATAACAAATCTAAGCTCAAAAATGTTGCCACTAAACACATTTGTGGTCAAAGAACGAATAAGTGAGTCATGTTATCATGTGCCAGTTTCTCTCTTAGGCCTTACTCTGTTGCTAAAACTGCACTGATATTTCACCATATTAATCTTGTTACTGTAAGACAGAAAATTAGACATAGGACTGTCTAATTGTGCTTATTTGAACAATATTAAACCCAGATTTGTTTAAAGTTTCATTTTAAGCATGACCATTAATATGACAGATATGAATATACACTGCACTCACTGCTTGTAAAGAAATCAGAGTAATAATAAATATTGTTAAAACAATATATTGTCTGCTCTCACTAATGTACTCTCCCTACTTTCCTAATGTGAAAAAGAGCCTACTTTTAGTCTATAACGTTTCTGAGATCAGTAATACTAATATTACATAAGTAGTAACACATACAGCATTTACCATTTTTGGTGGTAAAATGCAACCTAAGACCAGTACAAAGAACATAAATGTGAAATAAGAAAAATAATCAATATTTTTTTTATATAAATAAGAATAAATTAAACCATAAAACAAAATCAGATGTGCTCTTATCCCAGCTTTAATAATTGAGCATTACAAACCTTGTCAGTTATCTATGAAAAGAATAGTTGTTCATTAATCATTCAATAATTGAGTCAAACATTTTTAATTATTAAGTCTTTTTGCCCAGCATTAGTAGAAATTTGGGGTGGGTGACATGACCACACTGAAGATCTGTCCTTTATACAACTGGATAAAGCAGATTTTTAAGGAATTACTCTTATTGTCACCAGAATTCCTGATGCTTTGAATGTCAGAGAGCTGATTTATAATTTTCCAGAAAGAGACCACTTCTGTTTTCTGTGTAAAAACTGCTATCTGTTGACACAGCTAAAGGCTAAATACTTAATCTGTGAGCCAACAGCAGTTTCTGCTGAAACCATTTAAATGTAGGCTCTTACCTGCATGTTTAAGGTTGTGGTAAGGTCAGTCTCCTGCATGCAATGCAGATGACATTGCAGGAGGATGTTCAGAGTCTAAATACCTGCAGACTGTGCAAAGAGATTTATAAATTGAGATGAGGTGGGTCAATGCAGTGAAATTTTCATCTGATGAGTATAAAATGGGTCATAAAGGCATGCCAAAGGCTGTAGTGCAGGGGTGTCCAATCTTACTTAAGGACCAGCATGGCTGCAGGTTTTCATTTACAAACAAGCTGAAGCACACTTGATTCTACTTGTTTAATCAGTTGCTCTCAGTCTTCAGTAAAGCTCCTGCTTTGTTGGAATGATAACCTGCAGCCACACCGGACCTTTACAGATAAGATTGGACACTCCTGCCACAGTGTGAAGTTACTAACTGACAAAGGAACTGAACATGATCAATGTTGATCTTTAAACAAGAAAAAACAAAATTTTGTTCAATAAAAATTATTAAAATGTTTTTGCTTGCCATGACATGTTCCAGTCACGGCCACTGTACACAGTTATGACTAGATATTTTTCTGTAGAATGTAGGGCTGGGCAATATGACCAACAAATTTCTGGGGCGATGGTTTATCTTCCAATAGAACAATGACCCTAAGCACACAGCCAAGATTACAGGAGTGATTTCAGGACAACTCCAGCCAGACTTGAACCTGATTGAACATCTCTGGAGATATCTAAAAATAACTGTGCACCGATGCTTCCCCTCCAATCTGATGGAGCTAAAGAGTTTCTGCAAAGAAGAATGGGAGACACTTCCCAAAAACAGGTGTGCCAAGCTTGTAGCATCATACTCAAAAAGACTTGAGGCTGTAATTGCTGCCAAAGGTGCTTCAACAAAGTATTAAGCAAAGGCTGTGAATACCTATGCATGTTATAAATTAATAAATTTGCAAAGATTTCAAATAAAGTTTTCTCACATTGTCATTGTGGGGTACTGTGTGTAGAATTGTGAGGGAAAAAAATTAATCAATTTTGGAATAAGGCTGTAACCTAACAAAATGTGGAAAACGTGCTGTAAATACTTTACGGATTCACTGTACCTCAAGCTTAGATGTTACCAAATGTCAAAATGGATAACTTGATACCCAATGCTCAACATATTACACTTCATAACACAAGACGATATAATTATAATCCTTTAATGAGTTAAATGCTCTTGAAAGAGATGGTCTTCAGTCGGCATTTGAAGACAGTGAGTGACTGTATTGTTCAAACACCCAAGTGAAGTTTGTTCCACCACTTTGGTGCCAGGACAGAAAAGAGTGGATGCTTGTCTTCCATGCATCTTGAGGGATGGTGGGTCAAGCCAAGCCAAACTTACCTTTCTCCAATCTTGTTTTACTGAGAACATTTGTTTACAAAACACACAATATATTTATAGCCTGTCTTGAGCATGTTCTGATGTTTCTGCATGGTCAACAGTGTTTTATGCTGAGTGTGTATAAATCAGCGTATGTACTGTTTGCACACTCAGCGTTTGAATGGTTGCGATGACTAGTTGGTTGCTGGAACTCTTACTTGTACTTTCTGATGCTGTGCAAGAACCTGAGAGCTCAAAGGGAGACAAATCTAGACCATTTCTCACGAACAGACCAGCAGCAAAACACTTAAACAGGTAAGAGATAAAGTCTACAGTCCTACAAGTCCTACATTATAATGATTTCTTGTTTGGTTTGCCTAATCATGTTCTTCTCTGCTTAAGGTACAGGATGGGAAATACCTCATCAGAGCCTGCCATAAATCTGCACCTTAAACCACAAACCATTTTATTCAAGAAAAATGGTAAGATTACTTACAGAATCCCAGCACTGATCTACATCAAAGAAAGCAAGACCTTCCTTGCTTTTGCTGAGAAGCGGAGTTCAACGCAAGATGAAGATGCAAAGGTTTTGGTTATGAGGAGAGGACAAAGGAATGGAAGTAAAGTCGAGGTAATGTTTGTATATTGTAGTGGTTTGCTTTTATTTCATTTTGAATTGTTTCAAGATTTGTGCTCAAATTGCTAAATTACTTTCATATTTTTTTCCAGTGGTTTCCTGTAGAGGTACTCAAAGCAGGCCTGAAAGACTATCGCTGCATGAATCCATGCCCAGTCTACAACTCCAATACACTCTTCTTGTTCTTCATCTGTGTGTATGACTCAGTCACTGAGACTCAACAACGTCACACTGGTAAAAACCAAACTCGCTTGTGCTACACCATCAGCAGAGACCAAGGGAAGACTTGGGAAAAAACAATAGACTTGACAGACAGTGTGATTGGACATGAGTTAAGCAACTGGGCTACCTTTGGTGTTGGACCTGGACATGGTATTCAGTTGAAGAGTGGAAAACTAATCATTCCAGCTTATGCCTATTACATTGATAAGAATCCGACTCGTCATACTCCATGTATTACCACATCCCATGCCTTAGCTTTGTACAGTGATGACAATGGTGAAACCTGGAAAAAAGGAGGAAAAATTGGGATCCAGTCCAATGAGTGTCAGATGGCAGAGCTGATTGATAAGGAAGGTAATAGCCAGCTGTACTGCAATGCCCGAAGTCGACGTGCCCACAGAGTAGAGGCTTGGAGTATCCATAGCAATGGAACAGATATTCACACGTATGAAGCATCAAAAAGCCTGAAGGAGACTGCATTAGGTTGTCAAGGTAGTGTCTTGAGCTTTCGTGTTTCAGAACCAGCTACAGTGAAAAGCAGGTCCTCAGCATCTGATGCAAACATCTGGCTGCTCTATTCCCATCCATCTGACAAACAACTCAGAAAGAATCTTGCAGCTTATTTGAACAAGACCCCTTATGACACATCTGGTTGGAAAAAGCTAGGGATCATTAACCACGGTCCAAGTGGCTACTCTGATCTGACTCTGGTCTGTGAGGAAAGCAAGTCCTTTGCTTGCCTTATGGAATGTGGGAAGAAGAGTGAATTGGAAAGAATATCATTTATGGAGTTTTACTTTGATACTGAACCTAAAGAGAGATGTTGTGTTATTATTTGATTATTGTTGAATTTATCAGATTTGTTATTGTAGTGATTATTTTTATTGCAGTCTAACACAAGCAGTGTTGAAATAAGAGACTTACTCTATTAAAACATTTACTCCATTAGTATTTGTTCATGAATGAGAGATACTATGTGCCTGTCTGCTGAGCCTGTGGCTATGGTGTGGCATACTGATATTACACTAAATGAATGCATACATTCATTTTTTAGTTGTTGGTGCTTTATATTGGGCCAAAATATCAAATTAAAATCTTTTCACACAGATTTCAATTAAAATAACCCCCCCCCCCCCCTTCCTTTTATAAAGTTCCATTTTGGAGATTGAAGTTTTTGCAAAACAGCAACATACAAAAATGTTTCACCAATTGCAACCAAAAGCAATTAACTGCAATGCAGCACAGCACAATAATGCAGTGGTGTTATGCCCTGTAATCACTCAGAATGGAAGCAGGTCATCTCATGGAAACAACCTATGAATCTTTGTGGAAAAACCAATGTCAGTACCAAGATCAACAGATTATCATATGTCGAGAAGGTCGGATGCCTGGTGTGAAGTGCAATTTCTCATGATGCAGACCAACTTTGACACTTTGACAGACCAGCCTGCAACCAGTGGCCCTACCTTTTCTGAACACACACTCCAGTGTGCTATTCCAGCAGGACAATACTTGTCAACATAATGCTGCTGTCTTAAGACAGATGTGTGTGATGCTAATTGACCTACAACAAACACTTTACCCCAACGTAAAATCTGCAGGAACCGAGTGAGAATATTCAAGCTGCATTGGATGGATTCTTGCCGGAACCTCCATAACCTTCCATAAGGAACCTCTACAACTCCATGCCAAGACAGCTGGCATATTGTGTTATACCCAACATCAAAATGAGAAACAATATATGTCATATAAATATCTCAATAAATATTGCAAATATCAATCTACTTTTTGTATCATTTATTGGTCCTGGTAAGCTTTATCTTCTGAATCTTCCACTGCAATCTAACACTTCATACTGGGTGAAATTATTTGTGTAATGTTTTATGATGATAAGTGTAGTTAATCATACTATGAATCTTTGTCTACACCCATTGAGCATTGTGTAAAATGTGTAAAAAATGGAAATATATACAGATACAAAAGAAAAACATACAAAGAATGTAAGCATATACAGTTGCATTCAGTTATGTGTAAATATCAAATACAATTTCCTGGAGAATGCTGTCCATCACAGCCCTCCACATATTAAAATGTACGGTACATTTTTTCTAAATGTTTCACCACAATTTTGAAATAGCTAAAGAGTGTGTTTTTAGTAAACATCAGATCACAGGCTCTCATTTTTTTTGTCTTCCCAATCCCAAACATGTATAGATCCATCTGAAGCTGCTGAGAGAAGTGTTCGTGGACGCCATGGGTGCCACACATGAGTAGTAACCATAAGAGGGGTGCCATCAATCTTAGCCTCTGTATCACATGACAAATTGTGGCCACGATGTACAAATATGGGCTCGGGGGTCTTTGAGTCAGTGGTCCAACTTGTTATGTCAAACACAAGGACTGTTCCATCGAATCCTTAAAAGAGAAACATTATTTGTGATAAATTTCATTTCATTTCATTTCAAGTGTCTCAACTTGCAAGGGCTGGGTATTGTTGTTTGCAATATTTCAATACTGATACCAATACCATTCATAATTACCTTTCATAATGATTCCTGTACTAAACTATGACATATACTCATTTAAAATTGATATCTGTAGTTAAAGTAAATACAAAATACAAAAATACATGATACATTTACATGTACATTTTCTATTAATTCAATTCTTGAATTTTAGATTTTCACTTAAAATTTTGAGAATGCTGCACTTGTTAAACTTAATACTAATATTAGTGATAGGTCAAGCATGCATTTTTTATACTCAGCACTACTGAAGTAATTCCTTTAGTTGGTCTTGAAATTCAATATTCAATATAATAAAATACTAAAAACCTCTTACCTGACACAGCTAGACAGTTGTCCAGAGCAGGAGCCCATGTCACGGTCAAAAATTCACTGCTGCCAACACTGTGCTGAAGATTAATTTGGGCTTGTCTGACTGGGCTACTCATTTTTCGGAGATCAGACACCAACACCTGACCACAGGAGGAGAGTCTTGAGACAGTGCAAGAAGAACTGTCTGAAAGAGGCTCATCTGTTTTTAAACCAAACGTCCAGCATGATCCACTCATATGCTCTTGGAGAGCATATCGCTCTATCTTTGGATCCCTTGTGTCTCCCAAATACAGAGTGCCATTATTTGCACAAATGACAAATGCACTTGCATTGACAAACTGCAGACCACTCACTGCATCCAATGAATCTGTTCCTATTATCAAGAAAATTGACAGTTTAGAAGTCTGATACATTTAAGAGAAAGAAGAGCAAAAGACAATTTGTCATTACCTACTGCATAAATCACTTTCCCGGAGGCTAACTCAGTCAGCTGAACGTCACTCATTTGATATCCATGTAGAACAGAAGGATCCTCTGTCAATCCTGAAGCTATTTTTCTGCTTTTAGCTGACGAGTCACTCAGATTTAAAACTGCAGTTCTCTTGATAATGTCTGTCATTTTGGGAAAGAAAAAATAAATCTGTAAGAGGCTTGAACTGAAAAATAATAACTCTTTTCTATAACTAAAAAGGGATTAAACAGAAAAAATTTATAATAATTTAAAAATTTAATAAATTAATAAACAAAAATAGTTTTTACCAGTATCATCATCTCCAATGTCCCAAACCTGGAGTTTGGAACTGTTACGTCCAGTAGACACAAGACACCTGTCATCAAAATACAAACATCAGTTCAATGATCACTACAAGGTAAATTCAGTACTTTATAAAGAACACATCTAGAGCTGTGCTCCTAGACCTGCCCTACACATTTTAGAAGTTTCAACTTCAACTCAGGAAGGGCTTGTTAATTAGCTGATTAACAGGATCAAGTTTGTTGTGAACAGGCTAAACACTAAAATGTGCAGGACATAGGGTTCCCCAGGACCAGGATTTATAATCACTGATTCTAGAAGTCTGCAATAATGAAGATAATAATGATAATAATAAAAATGATTTCAAAATAGTCATTTGAACAGTGGCAATGCCAAGCAGCACCTTTTTCCAAAGATATGCCTTAGACACTCAACTGGCTCCTCAGAGAATCCTCCATGTTCTACTTTAAAGTCTCGCTCTGGACACAGGCCCTTTAAAGATGATGAGAGGAAGTCACAATGTGTTATGTTTACAGCTATAACAATAGCGCTCTAGTTTATTTTGATGTGTGGTGAGTGAGTGCAATGTAGGACAATAAGGCATTTCACAAACCTGATCCTGTACCTCTGGGCTGCACATTTTAGTGTATGGTATCATCAAGGCCTACCAAATAAGTAAGTGTGTATGCGCAAATGTGCAGAACAGGGGTATTCTTGGACCAGAGTTGAGAATTACTGATATAGGGAGGTATTTAGTAGTTGGCTCACCTGTTTGCCACCAGCATACAGCTTCAAGGGCAAGAGGAGCTCTAATATTTCATTCTTGGGTGAAGAGTAACCTGCCACACATATACCTGCAACACAAACAGACTGAATTCTACACTGAAATGTTGAGGCTTTCAACTGATATCAGTAATAGATGCTTAGCTATTCTCAGTTTTCTCATTCTTTTTTATGGGTAATATAGAGAATGCCACATGGGACTAGTCTATGCAACAAAGTGCAATAGTACATTACTTTTTTCACTTGTCCACTCGATTACTTTTGTTGGATGCTCAAGTTGAAACACATGCAAGTCTTTGTACCTGCAAGACAGAAAAAAAACAGATAATACACAACAGACATATACATTATCTGGACAAAGGTGTTGGCACATCTGGTCATTCATTGTCATGCATTCACTTTTGTCTCTACTGTCTAGGAAAGGCTTTCTACTAGACTTTGGACCAATTTTGGACCATGCAGTGCATGTGTATCTGTCAGCAATGGATGCAACTTGAAGTGGCAGATTGTATTCATTTGCAGGGATGTCCACAAACATTTGCACATACACCAATCAACCATAACATTATGACCATATCCTTGTAGAGCTGTTTGTAGACTGTAATCCATCTGTTTTTCTACATACTTTGCTAGCCTCATTTCATTGAAAAATAGGATGAAAGGAGAATAAAGTGTGCAGAGAAACAGATGGACTACAGTCTGTAAATAAAGAAGTATAAAGTGTTCCTGTGTAGAAAGAGGAGCTGACAAAGTGGACAGTAAGTGTAAAGTTATGGTTTATACTCAAATGAATACATAGGGATATGAAATAATAGCTAGAGGTGGAAAATCCAGGTCCAGAAAGAATAATCCGAGCCAGGATTTTGCTGGACGGCTGTGTGAACGACTGAACGAGTCGTAACGAAATCCTGGGACGGATTCTCTTTTCTAGGCCTGGATTTTCCAAAAATAACAAGGTGTAAATGATAAATACACCCGAATGACCGTGTTATAGAAGGAAAATACCAAACAGTTAGGCCAGGTATGACCTCTGCTACTGCCTGCGTTGCTTAGTAACAGACTTACATGTTTAATGACTCCATAAACCATTCTTCAGCTTCATCATCAGAGATCTCCATTCTGAACGCACACCTTTATCTACAGCTAATTCACATTCAGAGGTGGAAAATATGAACGGGATTAAAATGAAACCATGAGCAGGAGAAAGAGACTACTACTGTTAAACCTTTACAAACGACTTCTTCGCTACTGGGACTTTGGTGAGCTGTTTGCTGCCACCTGGTGGAGGGTACAAGTTCCCAACTAAACTCCGCATCCATGATTAAATCTATTTTCATTAATTTGATGTACCATACAATTTTTACATTCGCTTTTTGTCGCGATTGTTTTGTGGTTTTTATAAGCGTTTTATAAGGATTATGTGCTAATATGTTCAGTTTATTGATTAAATAAACTGTACACTGTTATAGCTCACTGTGATTACATTTTAAAAGACATACATTTTTATACATTTTGTTAATTTAATATTCTTTAATTAAATATTTTTTTTCTTTTTAAACTTATTCTTGTCTTGCTTAAAAGGCAGATTATTGGATATAACTATGGATATAGTTTCTCCTATTTTCATACAGGAAATAAATATATTTATAAAATGCATTTGTAATATTTGTACATTAGTACTTTTGAAATGTGAAAATATATTTAAATATTGATTTTAAACATAAATTGAAATTTATTTCACAAACGAAAAAAAATATGGCAAAATAAAAGTCCCTGAGTACGCCGAGAAAAACTCGAAATTTCTAATGCTTGAATAACGTGCCTTAGTTTAATACAAATGAAAGGTCTCATTTTCACACATCAAATAGTGTTGCTGTAATTTATATTTTTAATTTGTAAGCGAAATTGAGCCTCTTTTTTCCAGTGTGTCGAATTGCAATTATAACCTGGTACCCCAGGGGGAGCCCTTATAGAACTACCCATACTCCAGTACTGAGATCTGAATGATGATGTCACACTTCCTTAAGACTTAATTCAGGTGAGTGTTTCTAATTTTCAAATCAATAAGCAAAATGTAAAATGTAAACCTTAATATGGTATAGATGTATAAAACTGCAAATCTCTCTCTCTCTCTCTCTCTCTCTCTCTCTCTCTCTCTCTCTCTCTCTCTCTCTCTCTCTGTCATACACACACACACACACACACACACTATAATGTAATTTAACAGACTTAGGAGGCAAAGGAAATTACCCAATAAAAGTAGTCCAGTGCAACTAATAGACATTTTTATTCATTTATTTTATTTTTATTTATGTATTATATATTTATTAATGACATTGTGTTCCCCTAAAAGTTTTGTGTTCCCTCACAAAAAAGAAAGAAAAAAAGCCTTACCTCACCAAAGTTTTGTCTTCCCTCTCACATAATATGATTTTGACAGAGGACAAGCATGTAGGACCAAAGGTGCCCATTGACATTACATTAGGGCTTATAGTGTTTTTAGAGTAGCTAACATAAACGGCCCAGTTTGTGCCAAGTTAATTCAGCAGTTGATTTAAAAAAACCGTATATGTAGCTCATACTGTCCTGTTTGTTTGTGCTCACTAAGTGCATAATTGCGTTTGATTTTGAAATGTGATACTATGTCTTTATATTTCAGTCCAATGTTAAAATAAAGTTCAATGAGCTGCTCCGTAGTCTATGTCAAACAGACACAAGTGAATGCAAACCATTTGCACAAGGAAGCAATTTTTATTTTATTGCAGGGAACACAATAAATAATCAAATATAATACACTAATCTTATATAAAATTACATTTATGCCTTTTGGGATATATTTGTAGTTTGACATACTTTTATTCACCAAATATTTTGTAAAGAATTTATGTCAAACATGACAATGTTATTCTCAGGGAACTACTCAAATATTTATTCATTTGAGATATAAACATGAATAGAATTTAAATACCATATTTTGATTTTAAACATTACTTGTTCTTACATTTTATTTATTTATTTATTTTTGCTTATAAGGATTAAAACACTTGATACCTCAGATATCCTGTTGGAAATTGACCATCCAGAGTGTTCTATAATAATTTAGATGAGTTATTTGTAATTATTAGATATTTATGATAAGTTCTTCAAAATACCTGACAGTGTTCCACTGATAATTCATCACATTCATCAAGTTACTCTGATCCTGAGTTATGAAGCTTAGAAATTATCATGTAACTGCCCTGCAAAGTGCAGATCTTGGGTTCCAAACATTTAACAAACTTCTCAGATCCATCAGAAAATATGGACACAAATTTTGCATATATATCTAATATTTTTATTTTAATATATGATAGATATATATTTTGAAATAACATCTGATCTTTTGAGATATATCTTTAATGAAGGTCAATAGTTCTTAATTCTTGTAACCCTTTCTAGTAACCCTGCCATTTAAGACAGTAATGGGGGACAGATTTTAAACTGTGCTTCAGCATAAATTTGGATTTATATAAATGTTATCTGAATTTCCAGTTATCCTCTTCAATGCATTTTAAATCTTCCTGACCTGTGCCGAGAAATAAACAGCTACACAACATGCATTCAAAATTGAACAGTTTTTACTGAACATAGGTTAATATTAGCTATTTAAGTTGTCACATGGTGAAAATTGTGACAACCGACCCCATGTTTTTAGCCTGTTAATGTGAAGTTCCACAGAAAAACAATTTTGATAATAGGCTTGGCTTTGTGATAGGCATTGTTTCTTTTGTCATCATAGTGTGATGTTCTGCACATACTGCAGTGGAGATGAGGCTGTCAGTGTAAATAAAGTGTAAATGTTTGTGCTTGACTGAATGAACCTGTCCTGATGTTTCAGCTCTTTTCAAAACCATGATTTAGATTGATAGGTCATGAATTCTGATGAGGGCCAGCCAGACAGACAGGGAAGGGTGGTGAGCTGTGCTATGATTGGGAGAGCCACATGAAAACAGATTTGTGGGGGTTTACTCCATTGTGGCAGCGTCACGTTGCGCTGAAAGAATAACAGAGGTACAAAGATTGAGTGATAACCGAGAAGACAAAGCAGGGCACAATGCAATGGCACATGTTATGGATGACACTCGTGCTTTAACTCATGGCTGCACCAGGCCTGGGCATTTTCCTCATAAAAAACACTGTGCAAACTCTCCACTAACTGCTAAAATAATATGAAACATTGAACTGCATTTTATATAATTCATTTTACTTAATTAGTTTTGATGTAGTGACGCAGATGTGCAAACACACACACAGCTTGGTTAGTCCCTGTAGATAAGTACTTCCAATAGAATAGGAATATTTTTTATAGGAATATTTTTTCTCTAAGATAAAATAAAAATGAACATATTGACACCATGCCTAATGCCAGGTGTGGGCTAGGGTGTATAAGCCCCCCCACAATTGAGCTGTGGAGTAGTGAGACAGTGTTCTTTTGAATTATGGTACTTTTGGGATGGATTGGGGAGTTGGGGATGAGGTGATCATTTAACATCCTTACCTGATTAATGCACTTCTCACTGACTCCAATAAAAACCTCACAGCAATTCCCAGGAGTCCAGAATCTAGTAGAAATCCCTCCCTGAGCAGTAGAGACAGGTCATCATTTATTCTATCCTTTATTTAGGAAAAAACAATGAACAGACATGTGTCCCAATACTTTTGTCCATATAGGGTATGGGGATGAAAATAGATTGCAAAGAGCGAAGACAGTTAATTACCCAGCACAATAAAAAAAGAGCCACAATCACAAACTGTAAAAGTTCATTCACAGAAGCACCATTCCATTGTAGCTATTTGGGTCAGTTATTTAGCTATGTTATTGTCCGGTGTCTGTACAATACAGGCCACAGCCAGACCCTCTCAAACCAGTGCATGCTTTGACTGCCATAAACACAAAAGGGGGCAGTGATACAAGCTGGAAAAGAAAGGCATGTTTTCTCTGAAAAAGCACTGCATTAATTGTAATCCAGGATTTAAAGTGTGACTTAGCAACCATTCACTTCAATTTAGTCACCATTCGAGTGCACAAGTTGTGTAACAATCCCATCATTCCATTTATGTAATGTTTTTGATTTTACCATTAGAGTGTTGTTTTTATTGTAAATGATGTTGTTGTAACTTATCAGTATTGTTGGTGTAACTGTTGTTGTCAGTCTTGTTGCTAACAACCATTGTTGTCAGTGTTGTTGCTCTTGTAACTGTTGTTGTCAGTGTTGCTCTTCTGTTGTCTGTTGTGGTTGTCTGTGTTGTTCTTGTACCTGTTGTTTTTGTTGCCAGTGTTTTGGAAGTTGTAACTTGTTACACTTTATGTTGTTGCTCTTGCAGCTGTTGTTATTGTTGTCATTGTTGTTGATGTAACTTGTTGATGTTGTAACTTATTACTCTCACAGTCGTTTCTCTTGTATTTTTTGTTACAGTTCTCAATTTTCTTGTAAATGTTGTTTTTGTTGTCAGTGGTGCTAATGTTGTATTTTTTTTTGTGTTAATGTTTTATCTGTTGTTATCAGTGTTATTAATGTTGCAACTGTTGTTGCCAGTACTGTTGCCACTGTAACTGTTGTTGTTGTCATTGTTAGTATTGCTGCTCTTGTAACTGTTACTGGTGTCAGTATTGTTGTGTTGTTCTTTTAACTGTTGTTGTCAGTGTTGTTGATGGTGTAACTGCTGTTGTTGTCATTGTTGTTGCCCTTGTAACTGTTGTTGTTGTGGTTGTCAGTTTTGTAGCTCATTGTCAGTGTTGTTGATGTAACTGTTGTAGTCAGTGTTGTTGATGTCAGTATTGTTGCTGTTGTAACTCAATGCTGTAACTTGTCCATGCTGTTGAAGGTGTAACTGTTGTTGTTATTTGTTTATTGAAATGTTTTGACAAAATTTAATAATCCATTACAGATTTAATCTCATGTTAATAAAAAGCTCAACATAGACACATACAATTAAACACTTACTCATACATTACTGTTAATATCTCATAATAATTAGTCATTCTTTATGTCTTGAAAGGAGGTGAGTGCAAAAATCATCCCTAATACCTAAGCTGCATTATTCCTTCAGAGTTTGGTTTTGTTGTTCTGCGATATTTTTCAGCATTCTCTAAAACCGAACTGCACAGCATCTGCAAATCAGACATGGATAAAAACAGTCAGTATACATACAGCCATACATTCTGTAAGTGTGTTGATATAGGTTACTTTCCCCCCACACAGAATAATTCTAAGCATGAAATATAATACCTGTATCTGCGAGGACAGCCATGGTGACCTACAATGTACTCCTGGGCAAAGCAGAACCGACGGCAGAGTCCTCTATATCCACATGTCCAGTACTGAACCTCAGTGTCTTCAGCTGACACACACAGAAACACAGGTTTGTTGAACTTAACTGAGTAACTGAGTACAGTTATGACTAGAAAGTATACAGTACAACAATTTCATATCAAATGAATGAACTGTATGTACCAAGCACACTATACAGACAAAATGTTGGAACAGACCTCTTAATTAACCTGTTAATATTCAGCAGTTTCATTCAGTCTCACTGCCACGGGGGTATACGATTAAGTACCAAGCCATGCGGTTTATTTACAGCTATTTTATAAAACAGAATGAATGTAACTTTCAAAGGTAGGAACTGCTTAACAGGGGTGTATCAGAAAAAAATGGAAAATGCAATGTAGACACAACACCAAAACAGCGCAGACACCAAAACAACACCAACACCACACTGATACCGCAGATACAACACATACACAGCACCAAAACAACACATTGACAACACAAATACAACACAGGCACAACATCAAAACAAAACAGTCACAACGCCAACACAACACAGATACAACACAGACACAATACCAACACAACACTAACAATGCAGACACAACACCAAAACAACAATCACAAAGCCAACACAACACAGGCACAACACCGACACAACACTATCACAACACCAACACAACAAAAATACAACACAGTCACAACACCAACACAACAAAGACTCAGCTCAGACACTGACACGCAATCAAGTCTTGTCTCACATATCAGTTAGTACTGAAACCTTCCTACCATTTCCAGCTGAGAGCACCATTAAGAGGGCAAATAGAATCAAAGCCAGCCTGTTCATGGTTTGGCCTCTCAAACTTCTCAGTCAGTGCTGTGGTCAGGGCTGATGCTGCATTTATGTAGTCTGTTGGTGAGGGGAGGAGTCCACAGGAGCTTGTCTACCCTAACTTCAGCTAACTTTAAATTGATTCACGTTATTTGAAATGACCAGCTCCCTCGTGTACACTGTTGGAATGTTTAATGACAAATGAATCAATAGAAGCACTCCAAAATGACTAGGAATTAAAACCTGTTACTTTATCATACATTTCATTTAAGAATGTTTTTGTCTTTTTCAATAGTGTTAAATAGTCTTAGATTGACTATTCTCACATTAACTGGCCATAAATTCTGGTCAGGGCCAGTAGCGCAGTGCCGGGAAGTGCAGGATGCAGCTTTAGAGGTAATCAATATCAGTGGATATATTCTGCTCTTTCTGCATGTTTTGATGTTTGGAGACGAGATGGATTACACGAGACAGGGTTGAATGAAAATATTGAATAATTAAAATTCTTTGATGTAAAGAAATGCTCCCTGTTTAAAGATGGGATATTATACATTCTTAGTAATTATACAATGAAGCAATGCCACATAAGAACCAAATTCAATGTAACCAAATAAAAAAAAACATTTTAATAATACATTAAAAATTCATTTTTAGATGACATGTAAAAGTATAGTTAAGTATAAGTCCAAAGAACCTAAACATAATGTAGTTCTTTACCAATTCTTTACCATACAGTTGTGTTCATAAATTTACATACCCTGACAGAATTTCTTTCTTTTTTTTCTTCTTCAGAAAATGTAAATGAAGCCATTTATTATAAAAGCAATTGTGTTAACTCTTTCATAATGACATCAGAAGCTATCAAAATTACTCGGATCATACCCTGAAAGTTTTGGCAAGATAACATACACATAAGCTGACACAGAAGAAAGCCTTTACTATGCTGATGCCTCAAACTTTCTGTTATTTTGAGTGATGAGACCAAAATGTAACTTTTTGGCCACAACCATAAACACTACATTTGGAGAGGAATCCACAAGGCCTATGATGAAAAGTACACCATCCCTACTGTGAAACATGGTGGTGGATCGCTGAATTGTTGGGGATTGGTCAAAATTGATGCAGGATGAATACAGCATTTTATTAGAAAATACTGAAGGAAAATTTGCATTTTCCAGCCTGGAAGCTGAGCATGTGATGCACTTAGATGTTCCAACATGACAATGATCCAAAGCACAGGGCTAAGATCTGTCATTGGCTACAGCAGAAAAACGTGAAGGTTCTGGAGTGACCACCCCAGTCTCCTGACCTCAAAATCATTGAACCCATCTGGGGAGATCTCAAATGTGGAGTTCATGCAAGACAGCCTAAGTATTTACAAGAACTTGAGACATTTTGCCAAGAAAAATGGGCAGATTTACCATTTGAGGAAATAAAGTCCCTCATCCGCAACTACCTCAAAAGACTTCAAGCTGGCATTGATGTTAAAGGAGGCAAAATATGGTACTGAAATCTGGGGTATGTAAACCTTGGATCGGGATCATTTGGGTACTTTCTGTTGTCATTTTGATTCAAAAAGGGCATTGATAATAAACAATACTTTGATAACAATCAAACTGAATAATCCTGACACACACCATGTATAACCTGATCACCCTCCTTCAACACCTTCTGTAGGAGTCTAAATTTACTGCCACCTTAAACATCCTGGTGCTCTTACTGTCTGGGGAACTTACTGAATGACTTTGCAGAGAACATTTGACTGCTCTGCATTATTGAAAGCAACGGAGGACACTTCATGACTCAGGAGAAGATGATTTACGTATTCTTTATTAAAGCCCATTGTGCCTTAATTGATTTGTTTAGCAATTTTTTATACTATGATTACATAATGATGTTTATTTATTGCCTTACACAGCATAATCTCTATAATCATTTAAGCAATACATAACATCGCAAGGTCAGTGATGATTTATTCCGAGCACATTATGCATGAATTGATTACCCATAATAATCATCCGAAAAGATATTAAAAGTGCTACGAAAGTCCTCTTGCTGAAGTACTTTCGAAGACTAAGTTAAATGAAGGGTAAAACTGAAGCACTCATCAAAGTCAGCTTTGATAATCTGAAGGAGAGTCCCTTTGCAAGATCTGACAGAATTGTTAATCATTCAGCCAAGCTGGGATGGAAAGATTACAGAAACTGGCTTTAGCAGCTAAAATGCACTGTTGTTAAATATTTACAGTACATATCTGAACTGCCTACTACAGTGTTATCATGGCAAGTTTGAAAAGTGTGCTGGGACGTTTATCTTTATTTATTACTTCCTTCAGCTTAAAGAATTCAGAATACAGATTCAGACCTTACAAAATGTGCCAGTGAATTCTGCCAGCCAGCAGGTGTCCCTGTTGCATTGCAAGACAAGCTGTGTCTTTCCAGCGACATGGAAAATGACAGCAATCCATGTGCCCATATCAAGGAAAGGTACATTTTCCCACATAAGGAAGAAAAGTAAATGTAAATTAGAAAATGAACCTTTTAAATGATGTACTCTGTATTCTGTAATCTAAATTCTGTACTCTAAATTCTAAGAGTTTAGAGCATACTATTCAATAATCACCCTAAGTGATAGAGATGAACTACTATAAAACTGCTGTTTAAGCTATGTTGTCATGAGATGTGCAATTTTTTTACTTCATTTTTAATGGTCCACAAAACAATACATTTTCTAGTATATCTCGAAAAAATATACTGTAAAATGTTGTGAATTATTTTTATTTTATTTTATCAGAATGACTTATGGAAACCAGAAATCCAGCATCAAAGGATAAGAGTACATCATTAGAGCAAACAGAAAAGGATGTGCAGTGCAGAAATGTCCAACATCTATGTTCATTGTAGCACTGCAAACATGTATTGAAGCCTGAGTTCAGCTTGTCTATATTGCTGGGTTGGGTGCTTCTCATCTTCTTGACAACATCCCTTAGATTCTTTGTGGGATTTCAGGTCAGGAGAGTTGGCTGTCCAATCAAGCACAGCAGTATCTGTGGGCAGGTGTTGAGTGCTACTGGAAAAGGAAAATGGCATATTCATAAAGCTTATCAGCGTGGAATTAAGTGCTCTAAAATCTTGAAATTTCACCCTGGCTTTCAGACAGCTTGGATTCTGTACATTTCCACTATTGCCTCTTGATTTCTAAATGAAAAGCAAAATTTACTTTCATCTGACAGAGGACTTTGGAGCACTGAGCAACAGTCCAGTTCTTCTCCTTCTGACACTGTCTCTGCTTCAGGAGGGACTTGATTTTAGGAATGCTGCAGTTGTAGCCCCTTTCCAGGAAACGTGTCTCTCTCTCTCTCTCTCTCTCTCTCTCTCTCTCTCTTTTAGGTGCTTCTTTTTTCCACTGATTATCCTTCAGATGTTTCCATAGCTTGATTGGACACCTGTGGTAAAATCAGTTGATTGGACATAGTAGACAGTGAATGTCAGAGCACAAACCAAGCCATGAACTCTAAGGCACTGTCTGTTGACCAACGAGACTGGATTGTATCGAGACACAGATCTCGAGAAGGGTACAAAAAAAAACTGCTGCATTGAAGGTCCCAATGAGCACAGTGGTTACCATCATCCATAAATGGAAGACGTTTGGAACCACCATAACTCTTCTTAGAGCTGGCCAAACTGAGTGATCATGGCATCACACTTATTTATTCATTTATGTATTTTAATACTGCCATAATGTCACCAGCTGTTTTATCTGAATTATCTTGACTGTGTGTATTTTATGTATTTATTATTATTTATTATTATTTCTATCACTTCACAGCACTTACTGGAATTTTCCGTTCCATGTTGAAAGGTAAGGACGCTAAGAGCAATGGAATGAAATCGCAGCAGTTTTTAGGTTTACTGTGTGATAAGGGCACAGCTAACTTTTCATGTTGTTCATGTTTTTATACGAATGATATAAGTTATAATTGTTAACCCGTACTCTCTCACACTGCCGTGATTAACTAGTTTATTTCAAAATGAACATGGTTAACCAAACGGTGTGTGTTTATGTGCCTAATCTTTTTTGTTTTTCCATGCTGCCACACTGACCTCCATTCTATCTTGTTTTAAAAAGCACAGCTTCAGCATTAGCAAGTGAGTGAATCAGTGAGCCACTTTACAGTTGCCATGGAGATCAAGGAGGGTGTGACTTTTGAAGTTCAACAGGGCGAATAATCCATTGAGCGTTATTGGCATGGTGATCCAAATTCCTTATTGGATCGTCTGTTCACTATGACGCCATCTTTACCACAGCACCAGGTAGTAAGCAACAAGCAGATAGGCCTCTTGTGTTGAAGAGTGGGATTCTTTGGAGTATCTATCTATCGAGTTTTCTAGTAGGTGGTCTCCTCATTTACTATATGCTTTTACCGCATGCCACACTGTTGTTCTGTAAAGTGTCCCAAAAGAGCTTTGCTCTTGTCCCATGTCCTATTTTTACTGTCCCTGGAATGATGGGTTGGCATTGACCTGTAGCTATATATATATATATATATATATATATATATATATATATATATATATATATATATTACACAAATATCCAGGCTCTTTCTCCTTTGAGGGTTTATGGTGGAGTCATGAAAAAAATGATGGTCTAGCTGGTTCACTCACACTGAATGTGTATAAAATATGGTTTGTTATTTTGTTCTTTCAAGTCTCATGAGCTACTGTTGGTTTCCTCTTTGTCTTTTCTGCATGATTTGAGTTTAGCTTGTTGAAGTTAGTGTAGCTGATTGCCCTTGAATAGCTTTTATCCTAGCAGCACCTAGATTGCTTGTCCAGGTTTGCCATTCTCAAATAACTTTTCTGATGTTCCCTGAGTTCCCTTTCTGATGTGTGGTTAGAGGTAGTCAGTGATAGTCCCGTTTGTTCTCCAGGGAGCAGACAGTGGAATGAATAGAAGGTTAAAGCTGGCTGGCGAAAAAATTCAAGGTCAGAGGCGTGAATCATGCAGCAACCTGTTTAGCAGAGACTGGTGGTGATGAGCATGCTTTCCTTAAATATTAAAAACACCATATTCACCTGAAGTGACCACTGTGTTTACTGCATCACAGCTTTAGTTGTGGATTGGGTGCATGTAAAGTCTGGGTACTCAGAAAGCATACACCCATCAGCCACAACAAATCTACCTCTTTGAAGCCACATGTATTGTCCATTTTATCATGTCCATTTACTATAAAGGTACACTTTGTAGTTCAACCATTATAGTCCAGTTTTTTCCATCTGTTACTTGACATTGAATTAGAAGCAATTTTGCTCTATTCCTCTTTGCAAAACTGCTTAAGCTCTCACAGGTTGCACTGGAATTGTCCATTGTTATTTTCAAGTCCAACAACATCCTAGTTCTGGTGCAGACTGAATCAGATTGTCCTCTAGGATTTCCCTATATTTTGCTGCATTCTTTTTACCCTCTACCTTCACAAGATTTCCAGAGCCTGCAGCTGAGAAGCATCACCACAGCATGATACTGCCCCCACCATGCTTCACAATGAGGATGATATTTGTGGTAATGTGCAGTGTTTGGTGTCCAAACAATATAGCATCAAAGTTGATGACCATAAGGCTGCATTGTCCCATCTGACCAACGAACCTTCTAGTTGATCTTGGAGTCCACAATATATACCCTTTATGTGACATTTATTTGAGCTTTAGTATGAGATTTCGTTAGTGGATTTGACTGGTGAAGAACCCAAGCAACATTTGTTGTATCCCTTCTCAGCTCCTTCAGAAGAGAAAGGTGTCTTGGGGCTCCTTCTTGCTTGTTCATTCAGTTTGTGAGAATGGCCTTCTCAAGGCAGATCTGCATGTGCCATTTATTTACTTTCCAGCACTAGCCTGGACCTCTGTTGTCACTTTAAAAGCGGTGAGTATGCATTCCCTTGTTTTACAGTATATATATTTTTAAGTAATTGACATTTCAGTACTTCATATATTTCATACTTTGTAAATTCTTGCCAAAAAGCCAAATTATACTGATTCCATTTAGTAAAGCAATAAAACGGAAGTGAATACTTTTTATAAACACCGTAAGCATATCTCATCGTATGGTGAGTCCGTGTTAAAAACTCTTTCAGCTAAAAGAAAAAGAGGCTTATAGGGGTTTGACACACAAAGACTGAGGATGAGGAGAAAAAGAAAACTGGGTCAGCGATATCCTAATATGCGTCATCTAATGCATCACCATGGACATTCCAGCAGGAGCAAATATGAGACTTTTACCCTGGAGATGAAGAAGAACATTGAGAAGATCTCTAATTAATCTTACTCTACGTAATGTATTAGTGCTTGGTCCTGAACCCTCACAATCACAAATCTAATGCTCAGCTTAAAGATTCTCACAGTGATTTTTTTTTATATTGTTAATATGTGAGCCAGAACTGGAAAGCTTTGCTTTATTTAAGTGGAATGTGACGTAGATGATGTAGGATAGGGTTATGAGGAGTGCAGCTGTTGTTTCAGCAAGCAGACAAGCATGCTTTGTTTTCAGAGAGGAAAACACTCCAAACCACCAGTCAGAGGACTCCAAACCACCCACATTTTATGCTAATATTACTCTTAAAACCCAGACGCTCTGTTAATCTTATGCAACCGATGGGCTTACATTGACTAAAATTCAAGGGTTGATATATTACAGATTTTACAAATGCTTTTTTCTATTTTCTGAAATCTTTCCTTTTTATTTAACAATATACAAATGAATATACAATCCCACTCAAACTTTTGGACACACTTGACTAATTCTATTAGAGACGGCATTACAGTACTTTTTAAATAATAATATTAAAATCTTGAGTAATTGCTATTTACACTATAGGAACAAAAGTATTGGGACACCTGCTCAGTTGTTATTTCTTCTGAAATCCTGCTTTTGTAGAAGTCTTTATTATCTCTAATGTCCAGGGATAGCTTTCTACTATAGGACTGCATACAGGCCTGCCTATGTAAGTATGTATGTACCAACCTACTTACTGACTGACCGACCTATCTATCTTAAAGATCTGCAGATCTGGCATTTTTCTTTTGTATCAAGCAACTAAAAGGTTTTGAAATTTGAAAAATTACATTGCACTAAATATTGCTTGACTATTGCATATGTATTAACAATTAACAACAGTATCTTCTGTTTCAAGGGGCAATGTTCAGTACCAAGGCTTTTTTTGGTCTTTACCTCTGGTTATTTCTAACACTGAAGTACCTGAAACTGGTTAAAACCTCAAGCTGACCTTGCAAAGACTAATTTTTATTTAAAGATAAGAGGAATACATTACATAAAATAATGACCATTCATTTTGTATTGTACAAGCTTTATCAAACCAACACAGTTCTTCAAAGGCATTTCAGTGAATGCTTTCTCAGAAGATCTCATGCTGAGGAGAGGAAATGTGTTTTTGAAAGACATCAAAGCTAGATTTACAAGGATTGTCTTTGCACTGTTCTTTCACAGGACACCATGCAAAGAATGTGAGGAAAGATGGGAACACTGTTCAGAGAATGAAAGACCACACACACAAAGCAATTCTTGAACAAAAAGCAAGTCTGTCAGTCATTTGAAGTAATGCTCAAAGACAAATTCGTTTGTGGGGCTGTTCTTTCTTGGTTTGACACTGGAAAACACATCTACTTGTAAAGACAACAAAGGCTTCTATTTAAATGTGTAATAAATATGCAGGTTCCAAAACCAGGTTCCAGGTACCAAACCATATTTGGTTCCATAACGAACGTATTGGAGGATGCTTCTTTAAAAGGCATTTCTGTGTAAGATGTGTGAAGTTGATTCAGACCAAAGCAAATGAACTGCAGCTTTGGAAACACCCTAAATACCTTAGAGGAACCTCCATGAAAGTTTCAAGAACCTCCACATAATATAAACCTTCAATTTCCCTCATACTACATGCTGGTAAAATAACGCTGAAGATCATCATTGCAGATGCACGCTTGATCTTTGAGAAAGCCAAAAGGAGTTCAAAAAGGAGGTCAATGTTTCATAGACTACAGCAAAGCCTTCAGCATTGTGGAACACATAAAATTATGGAATGTACCCGGAAAATTGGAATACCAGAGCATCTCATTATTCTAATCCAGCATATCTACTACACTCATCAAGAGGCTATGGTCAGAACAGAAAATGGACAAACAGAATGATTTCGACATTGGCACTTGAGTTAGACAAGGCTGCATACTATCACCATACCTGTTCAACCTGTATTCAGAACATGTAATGAGAGAAGCAGGACTGGAGGAAAATGACTGTGGATTCAGGATTGGTGAAAGAAACATCAGTAACTTCCGATAAGCTATGCTGACACAACACTCAGTGGGAAGTCTGGAAGACCTGAAGGCCCTTATGAAAAAGGTTAAAGGACAGGGTGAAAAGATGGGACTTCAGCTCAATTTGAAGAAGAATGAAGTCAAGATGACAGGATGACAGCTTTGCCATTGATGGAGAAGATGTGAAGACGGTGCTCAGGATCAGCACTCAAGAAATCTGACACAGATTGTCACTTGACAGAACAAGGATGAAAATTAGAAATCCAATATCTCAGATGTTCTGGCAGGTGCTGATTCCTACTAGAAAAGGAAATCACCATCCCCAAAAGGGAAGTCAGTAAATGGAAGTATAAAGCACCATTATAGAAATAGAAATAGAAATATCTATTTTATTTAAATAGAAATGTACTCAAACTCTAATAATTTGCTAACAATATATTTCTATTTCTATCACTGTAGACAAAAACCCCGAATATATTAAAAATGTGCAGATTCTTTGAAAAAACATGAATAAATCATGTTTTTCATAGATAAAGTTTTAAATAGCCATTTCTGTACATGAGATTTGTTCCAAGAACTTAATATAAAACCCAAGCTAAAATGAACATTTCAGCCAATAAACAGATAAGCTTCATTTTTAATAGTGTAGTGTACTACCTCACACAACTGCTTTATGAACTTTAGCAGCAGTGTTGTATAACTTCTTTATCTATCTCTCTCTCTCTCTCTCTCTCTCTCTCACACACACACACACACACACACACACACACACACACACACACAGACACAGACACACACACACACACACACACACACACACACACACACACACACACACACACACATACACACAGCCTCTTTTCTGTCTTTTGGTTTCTCTCAAGCTCCCCTAAATTGACTATTGATCTGCAAAGCTAAAGGATTCACCCCGTTTATGTAGAAGACACTGTTAGAAGCACCTTGTAAGTCCACACACCTGATTGACTCCATTTCTCTGAACTTATTTGATTGACTTTCTCTTCTTCTCTGAGGTCATTTGCCACATACAGTAACTTCACTGCCTTCTGTACTAAAGTGCCTTTCAAACCTCATTTGGACAGTAGGCTGTCCGCTTTTCCTGTGTACTCTTTGCTCATATGTTTAATAATTTGGTGCCTGACTGAAATGAGCATTTTGTTACCAAAAGAGATGCAAAATACCTGATTACTGATCATTCTTAGTATGAAATAGCAGCAGAAATGTGTATTTTTGAAATAACAAATATTTTTGCATTGGGGTGCAATTTGAACTAAATTATAACATGATATACCGTAGATTACTACAGTCTATCACTCATAAATTGACTTGGAAGTACAGCATTTATTACAGCAGAATACAGCTGTAATAAAAAATAAACAGTTAATATGGAGAAATACATTTTTATAAAGGTAATGCAAATATTTGGGGTCCATTTAAACTTAAATATAGTCTGTAGTGGAGGGTGGTTGACTACCCTGAGGTTTACACTAACCCTAACCAATGGTATCAAACTTTTAAATAAAATGTTTTGAATTTATTTGTTTCTATTTTCTACATTGGTTCTACATTAGCTGCTTTAGTCTGGCAGTGTTTATTTATAATATAATTTATATTATATATTATAATTTATATTATATATTAAATAATTTAACCTGTCGCAAACCTTGATTTAACCATAACTTCATGGTTATGGTTAAATCAACACTGAATCAACTTTCAGGTTTTTTTGAATGTTAAATTTAAACGTCAATGTTATGATCTCATATTGTTGGTTTCAACACATTGTAAATGTTGTTTCAACATTATTATTTTGAACATTAAACATTATTTTAACATTGAATCAACAGCTGACATTATTTCATCCACACTTCAACATTGAAGGTTGATCATGTCCCAGGTCAAGGCTGCTTTTCAGTGCCTCCGCACAGATATTATAAAGCAGAATGTAGTGTTTTTTAGTGCACCAAGAGCAAATAGCATTTATATATTCAGTCAAATGAACAGGGGGGTCTTATTGTTTTCTTATTACTGATACACTTCAGACTGCTTCAGCCAAATTCAGAGATTAACACACATGCAGGTATTATATGTTGCTTTTATAAAGCAAATTTAAAAGTGAATGGAGCTAAAAGGTCAAACTAATTAGAGAGTGCAGTGTTGGTGTGTGATGGATTGACAGAAACCATCACTGAGAGCGTTCTTCAGAGACAATTGAAATGTCAGACATCAAACATCCTCTGGTGTCTTGCATGCTAAATTCTAAAACGGCCAATTTTGCAAAGAAAAGGGAAAAATCTTTTCAACTGAAAAAGACACAGCAAAGGAGAGGTTTATGTAACAGTGTTAGTTAATAGCTTGTAGGGCTTTCTGTGTTCTTCAGATGCCTCTTTTTCTCTGCCTGCACCCCTTTCAGTAATTCTCTGTATTTTATTTAATGTGTCTTTCCACAGCTCATAAGCACTCAGAGTTCTTCTAGAGGGCATATTGGAAAGGGTTGCGATCATTGTCTCCATCAGACTAATGGACTAGCCTCCAGAACTTGGATTATTGAAAAAGCAAAGGATTTGTACAACTGTAAGCATGGACTTGTCTGTTAAGACTTTTTCATCCATACATCCATTCTTATCCACTTCATCCTCATCAGGGCTGTGGTGAGTCCATAGCCTACTGCAAAAATATACTGTATACAGTAAATATGTACTGTACAGTATACACTGTATAAACAGCAGTATTAGGACACCTTGTCATTCATTATTTCTTCTGAAATCCAGGGAATTAAAAGGACTTTATCCTGTATTTGTTGGAGTACCTGTCTCTAGGGACAGTATTGCATTTAAGTCCGAGAGCATTAGTGAGGTCAGGATGTTGGGTCATTACCACCCCACCTCAGTATGCTAGAAATCATCATATAAAGCAATAAGAATTTCTTGTTTCGAAGAGATTTGTAGATATTAGGTGACAAAAGTCAGGGTTTGGTACACACAATGATTGAGACCTGACAAGTCTGTATTAATTCAGTACTGCAGGAGAAAAAAGTAAAAACATATGGATGCCCAGCAGGGTCACTTATAGGACCAGGAGGGATTAAACATACATGTACACTGTTGGGCATGGTCGGTATGGGCTCATATAGAACTAAGGTGGGATTGTGACGATGGGGGCTACTTGGGAAGCCAAATTAGGTCCCAGTAACGATGCATGTATAGACCCAATTAGAGCCCATGCTAACCTCAAAGCCCACTTTCTACCCATGTGAGCCCCATATGAGCATGAGGGCTGGGGTTGCACCCAAATTTAATATCTTGTAGTTTGATCAAGTACAAGATTAAAGTAGTTTGATCAGGGCCCTGAGTTGCTCAGTGCTCTAATGCACTACCAATATGATCCAAGGATCACAGGTTCTAAGTCCCAGTAACAACACATACAGACCCAATTATATGAGGAAACATGTACTTGTCTTCACATTGTATGGGGCTGGGTAATTGGTGCTTCCAGATCGGGAATGATCCAGAAAACTTCCACATAGCTTGTTCTGTCTGAATTTAATATGCCAAAAGCTACCCATATGATTTATCTGATTTAAAAACTACCTTCAGCTTTGTACTTCAGAAGCTCATGAAACCAAAAATTAATGAACCAATGAATCAAAGGTGCATTGAAAGAGTGTATGAATGTCTTGAGCATTCTGTAACATCTTTGAAAAGCAGACTGTTTTTCTAAATACATGTGAAATAAAGAAATAGATGGTCATTCCAGGAACTGTTCAGATAAAACTGGATTGGCTGTGTTGTGAATCAGTTACTGAAGAGGATGATCTCCGGAGGGGAAATTGATAGTGTCCCTTTTTGATCTCTCTCTCTCTCTCTCTCTCTCTCTCTCTCTCTCTCTCTCTCTCTCTCTCTCTATTAAGAATGCGGCTATATTAACAAAGTGAAACTTCCATTCCCTCATCCACTGAGATTAGGCTGCAGACTAATTCCCTCACTAACCCTGCTACTTTGAAGTCTCCTGCCACAGAGCCAAGAGCTTTACTGCCTGATTTACATAATCTGACTACTGCATTCCATCACGCTGATGTCTATTAGCAGCACATGTTAGATATTCCAATTTCCTACCAAGATAGCATCATCATCACCACTGATAGCATTTCTGTTGCACTTGTCAAACTTCTGCATAAGCCCGAGGATGGTAAAGTACATTATCTAAAGCCCTGCCACAACATGAATTTTTTTTTCTCAGCAGCTGCTAAAACATTTGTTTGTGGTCAGCATTATCTATCTATCTATTCATTTATGTATATTTGTTTTGTCTGCCTGTCTATTTATCTAACCATTAACTCATGACTGGTAAAAGTTTTTTTGTACATTTTGTTTGTTTTTGGGTTTTTTTTTCATTTTTAAAAATAAAAATTTGGAAGTGCCAACCACGTTAGGACTCTACAACAGTCATACATATAGCATCAATGATTGGCAGCCAATGCACTCGCAGGAAAGTCCCAGGTCCCCAGCTCCAAGACAATGGCTAACAGATGCCTGTGCCAGCATTGCAGTGTGATGTGGGGTGAGAGCCATCTACCTACCCAAATAGAGCATTGCCAATTTTGCTCTCCTAGAATATGGCTGCTGATGACAAGCAACATGACTTTGGAAGAAGACTGACAGCATGACTGGAAGATTGCTGGTTCAATTCCCTGAACTGTCAGGACATGATTGAAGTGCCCTTGATCAAATCACCCGTGTGTGTGTGTGTGTGTGTGTGTGTGTGTGTGTGTGTGTGTGTGTGTCTATGATCCCCTGACGTGTCTTTTGTGATATGATTCCTTGGCAAGCACTACCTGGGCCATGTTTAATAATGTGTATTCTATGTGTGTGGCGTGTCAATGGTAATTGACACAGGGTGGGAGTACAACATCCTTCACCTGTAATCTACAGCTCTGTGTCAGCCATTTCTGGGGAATCTAAGGAATGTTCAACATACTTCAATTTGTGGTTAATTTAAAATGAGCGTTCAGCCCATTTAAGGCTTTAAGCAAGTTAAGTGTGAAGAAATTAGTTTCTGATTCTCAGAGGGCAAGGGAGTGCTTTGATGTCTCACACTGGTTCTGTCTCTCCTTCTTCACTCACAAATTGAGGAGGGAATTTGCTCTGCACAATATGGAGTTCAGGGTGTCGAGGGCATTAGTTAGAGGAACACTGGCACTCAGGGAGAGAGAAGGAGAGTTAAATAGAGAGAGATACAGAGGGAGAAAGAGAGGGAGAGAGAAAGGTCTCTTTAGTGTGAGACAGAGGGTATCTGTTTCCTCTAGAGTACTAATGCTCAGAACAGTGTACATTTGTGTACAGTAATCTGATTATTAACCATAATCAGCCCATAAATGTGTTCTTTTGTAGCAAAGAGTGTGTTCCTTGGAGAATCTGTTAAAAAGGTTCTTTTAAAGTTCTATCACAGAAGGGTCCAGTAATTGTATAAGATATATTTCCATTCAAAGGATTTTCTACATCAAATGTTTTAGCACTTCAGAAACCCTGTCTATGTAGATTATGGAAACATAAATTTTTGCTAATATTTAATGAATTTAAGTCATCAGTTTTTCCAATGACATTTACTAAGAACATTATGAATTTTAGTGTCATGTGACTGTGTCCATTTTCGTCACAATCTTCTTATAACAAATAGCAAATCTGCATCTCAAACCATACACTCTTGCACTAAATAGTGTAAAAATACTTTTGAGGAAGAGACGAGAGTGTATTGTGGTCAATATTGTGGCCAATATTGTGGGAGCTGGGTGATATGACTTCAAATCAGTATTACATTAATTAACTGCCTTGATTATGATTAATGAACAAATATTTTGTTGTGGGTTTTGTTTTTGTTAATGTAAAAAAGTTCCATGAAAAGTAGAAAATAAATATTGAGGCAATGATGTAACTCAAGCAGCTAAAACCAACGAAAAATGCTGTTTCTTTCATTTGTCTTTAGTGAACACACCAAACAAAAAGTAGTGAAACATTAACATTCAGCTCACCCTGAATCACTACTGTAGTCAGAATTATCAGATCACTTAACACTTGTTAATTGTTCTTCAGAAGAACTGGCTTGCGAAAATCGAAAACGTGGTTCCTGAAAGTATGTATGTAACATGTATGTATGTAACAGTATTATCTCAGGACTTTTATTTTAAAATTTGTACACTGTGTGAACAGCCACCCATCCCTTCACATTTTCCTCTTTTGGGTTAGTGATGTCATCAGCACACCCCCCTCACTGATCAGTCAGAGTCTGCATACAGGTTGAGCATGTACATATGGCCAGAGCAGTAAACATGCACTGGAAGGCTCTTTTGACATTCTGAGCTGGATTTAATTCTGAGCTGGATTACTTGCTGATATTTCACTCAATTATGAAAAATCCATTATTAAATAAGTCTTGTAGTTTGTTATGTGTATGCTATCTGTTGGATACACTGATGCTGAGATATGAAGCCTAGAAAACAGCATGTAACTGCCCACAAAGTGTGGATCTCAGGCTATAAGAGTTAAAAGCAATGATGCCAATTTTCAGCTCTTACACAGAGAGATGTGCAGAAATGACAGCAGTCTTTCTAAGAGAAAGAGCTCAATCAGGTCTACACAGCAGAGAAGTAAGTAACAAAATTTACTTATATATTTTCATAGATTTGTTCAATTCATTGTTTTTAAATTGTTCAGAATTGTTCACAACTCTGTTCTTATAATGAAGGATCTTTGTTCTCACAAATGAAACAAGTCCTAGATAAGACAACACTGGTGAATCTTCATGAAATTGTTTAAATCTTCATAGAAAAAGAGAAAAATCTTCTTAACAACAGTTAGTGAACAAAAATAGTAAATTCATTGATCCCAAGAGTGTAACATTTCAAACATACTTGTACATTAAGTTATGGATAGAAACATGTTCAACACAATTTTTGGAGAAATTAGGTCACCATGATATTGGAAAAACGAGTCAAGAAGAGATGTTTTGTTGTTCTGGGATATATATATATATTGTGATTTTAAAGATACAGGAATTTTCACCAGTTTTCTCAAGAGGAATGAATGAACATGTCCTGGTGTTCTTTCAATCACATTGGGCAGGCGTAATCTGCATCTAGTAGATATGTTGCGGAAAATGAGAACAATGCAAATTTTCCTTTTGTATCAATCAAATGATGTGTATGATTTAATTTGCCTTATGTGACATTGCATGTCCTGCAACATGACTATTTGATATTGACACATTGCAATAACAATATATATTCTGCAGTCCTAGTAGCCATATTTCTCAGCTCATTTCTAGCACTCTATACTTTTTTTACAAAATAAATCATTAAATGAAATGGAAACATTTCCAAGAATATTTGTGATTTAAAGGGGGTCTAACACACATAGGAAATCATTAGTATTCATACTGCATTACCATGTACTTCATCTTAATGTACCATTGAATTTAAAGCAATGATCTGTGACATTTGCTGCCAAGCCAGTCTAATGACATATTGCAACTTACGTTTTGAACAGTGAGATCTTTACAGATTAAATTTCCATGGTCAGAGACTAAGAACTGGATGTGCTGTTTAGCACATTACAGAAAGCAATGAAACCAAAATATCTATATTTTTATTTTTCTATAGTCACTGATCTAATCCAATTCTTGAATGAATTTTTGTTGAAATAATTACATAAAGTTATTACATAATGTGTTTGATTGATTTCAGTTTGGTGGAAACGAGCAAACATTTTACATATTTTCATTGTATGCATATAAAACAATTTTTAGTATATATAAATACTTTTTTTATGCAGAAGAGTACAAAATAAACCTTTACATTAGTGCTATTCTGTGGCAAATATTAATAAAATTTGAATTTCATTTCTGTTGATTTCTGTTTCAGATGGCTGTATTAACATCAAACACACAGAATAAAGTGGCCTTTCATCTTGTTCATGGAAATTGCAGTGTGGACAATTGCAGGTTAAATAAGCTTTACATTACAACGTCAGATTCCATTTAAATTAATGATGCTAGGTCACACTTTAGGGTCATGAGTAGTGAGTTTGCATGTTAAAGTAGTACACTGCTAGACTCAGGACTTTTGTTGTTGCAGGTAAATAAAGGTTAGCTTGATTACACACTCTCAAAAACAGCTGACAGCAAACCAGTGACTCGTATGCTAAACAAATTTCATTTGAAATTAAAATCACATTCTAATGAAGATCATTGGAATGTGCTTAAGGACACCAGCAGGGTCATTAAATGCACAGGCAAGAATATATCTGATCCCTCTCACCCTGGACATTGTTTTCTCCAGCCACTCAGGACTCAGGGCTGTCAAAAATATTACAATCAGACACACTACCAGCGTTTTCCCAAGAGCTGTAAAGCTCATCAGCCATAGTGTACTTTAAACATGAAGTCTGTTGTACTTTCAACATTGTTACAACTACCTTTACCCAGAACAATGCACAGCATTTCATATAATTCTGTAATATACTGTAAATAATAGTAGATTATATTTTTCATCAATTCGTCATGTACGTTCTATTTTATCTGCTTTTTAAGGTGTTTTTTTACAGTACTTTATTTTTTATCTTCCCAGTGTCCCCTAGATTGAATATTGATCAGCATTCAAGGTTTATGTTAAATCTGTTTACTATAATACATGTCATGTATGTGTGCACCAAGGCACATTTCTTGTATGTGTCACTCATATTACTTAGCAAATAAATTCATTTTAATTCTGATTCTAATGAGATTTTCACACCTGAAAGCCCAGTGTTAGAATCAAGGTTCATGTTTTTGTTTCATTGAGACATTTGGTCTGAAGCTTAGAGAAGTTGCCTTGCAACAGAAGTTTGTAGGTTTGATCCCCTGAACTGACAGGTGCTGACTGGAGGGGCCTTGATCAACGCACACAACCCTGACTGTTCCCCAGGTGATTCAGTGTGCTCACTGCTCACTGATGTGTGTATGTGTTAGTTCACAGCACAGATGGGTTAGTGGCATAGTTGCACTGTAATGGTTACACCAGGAAAGATTACAGAAAGCTACAAATAGCACTTTAAAACACTGCAGGCTAACGTCAACATAGTTTCTATTGAACGCATTCTGTCCACATTTTGTTGCTTTTATTCATGGCATGGTCAGCTCGACAAAATTCCACAAAATCAGTTGCAGATCAGTTTACATAAGGTTTAATGCACTCATAAAAAATATATATCAAAATCTCAGACTTCAAAAATCACAGTCCTCTTAGAAGGCTGAAAAATATGTAAAGTCACTGCCATGTCTCCCTTAACACAAATAACCCATGTTCTGCACCTACAGGGCAGTATTTGGCAGACTAGCTAATTTTGGATGATGCTATACAGTATTTAACATGAGAAACAGTATTACTAATCGCCATGAATTCTACTATTGTTTTCCATGAAACCAATAACCATTTAATGTTTAGTGCAGCACTGGTGGCAATTAACTGGTCTTTATACAGTGATCATTAGCTTTAGTTTCACATTGCAGTTTTTAGAGAGCGTAATGGGTAACATAATGGGTGATGAAAGCCTGCCTCAAATTGATCAAATGGCAAAAAACGTAACCATGGTTTAGTTTGAGACCACCTCTTTTTCTCAGACCAAATTTTGGTCTGTCCAAGGCACATTTCACACCCGGTACCAAAATAAAAGTCTGACGTTCTGGACTAAAGTAGGTAAGTGAAAATAAAAATGAAACAAAAGTTTGAAATGTTTGAAAGCAACCTAAACTTGGCCCAAACTCTCAACATTTAAATTACATTTACAGTTACAGCATTTAGCAGACGCCCTTATCAACACACTCTACACTGACTAAAACACATTTGTTGGAGGAGCATGGATCAGTCATTTTAGTTAAATCTCTGTAAGTACTTGGATTAATTATAGAGTGAATGCTTCAGTTCACATAATGCAGGATATAGGGAGGAATTCTGGACTGGGTCTATAATTTCCTTTGATTTGCCATTGTTCTAAGTGGCATGCATGCATTCTATTTTTCAACCAGAAAGAATAGTAGACCAGCTCATTAACTAATGTATGCTTGCATTATGCAAAATTGAGTCACATAATTGAGGCATATAAAGACAGCATGTGGAAATAAGGCATCATTGCACCATATTTTCTGATTAATAACAATTCCCACTTTGTTTGCTCTGTTGAGCTTTTTGATGCCAAATAACAGAGATTTTCTTTTTTTCCCCTCCAGCCCTTCATCAAGTGCTTGGTTTGCAAAATATAATGTGTGTTGTAGAACTTCCAATATGGAGGGAGCAGCTTTTCCTTGGCTTTTCCACTGACTGCCTGGTGTTTGATAAAGCCCGGATTTGTAGCAAGACATGGTTTGCATTTGTAATCAGGACTGTAGAACTATGTCCTGATTGCTAATTGTATCCTTTGGGCCCTGCATGCCTTCTGCATGGTTATTACTATGTTCATTCTGCCTCCCTCTTCTGCTTCCGACCCCCATTCCTTTCTGCTTTTCTCTCTCCCGTCATATGCTTTCATGCACATAATTCTCCCCTATTTATCGAACCACTGCATGAGCTCCCTATCACACTGGGCATTCTCCATTCATATTAAAGCGGTTCAGCTGCACCCGGCTTTGTGCTGATCAGTGGGATCAGAGCTTTTTGTGTCAGATAAACCAGGACCTTTTTTGACGTCACTACAAAAAAGAATCAGTGTGTTTTAAGACTGTTGATCCATGACTGAGCAGAACATGGCAAGGGTCAGCCACTAAGAATAGCAGACACCAATAGAGACTGTATATACAGCACATAGATAGAGAATTCTGAATGGAATTTACACTTTTGGCACTGACGTTGAGATGGAACGTGCAATACCACTATCAAGTGTATCTTCTGTAACAAATACCCACTTAATGTATTTATTCCAGGCAGGCGTAAAGCATACATACCAAATAACTGTCTTCTCTGACCAAAGAAGCTTAAATGTTGTTATGGTTTTCGAAAAGATACTGGTTGATATGGATGACATAGGAATTTATATGATGTAGATGTCTCCTTCAACTTGAAGGGATTTTCTCACATCACAAATCACATTTATAAAAAGGATCTTTTTGACTAGTCCACTAGATGTTTTTTAAGGAACAAAAAGTGGTACTTCCATTGCCCTAAGAAGCTTTTTTCTGATTTATAAGCATGTGCTGCTTTGATGTTGGGTTTTGGACATTTCGTGTGTCTTATTTTAGAAGTCTTCCCAATTTTGACAGTCTTTTCAAAGACATACACTTTGGTTGCTCTGCATCTGCCACTTTGGCAAAACCAGCCAATGCTTGTTCATTTTATCTTTTAAGCTTTATGTAAAAGGTGGTTAAAGTCAAATTTTTTTGTAGTTTTTAGGCAGAAGTTGAAATGAAAGAAAAAAATTATTTAACAATATATGTTATTAAGTTTATTTATTACTTAAAGTAAAATAAAACGTAATATACAGTAAAATGTTAGAGATATTTATCATGGCCTCACACATAAAAAGACAGACATATGAAGCCCCCACTCCCAACATCCTAACCACAGTGGATTTTGTGTCCCTTTTTTTTGAAAATAAAAAAAAATCACTCTAAAACTAATACAGCTCGATGTAGCAGGAGGACTCTTGTCTCTAGACGGCAATGTAAGGCCACAGCTCCAGCTGTAGAAAGACGGTGCTGATGAGTATGTGGGCTGATGGGATGTCTTCTTTATTTACACCTGCTCTTTAATCAAGACCACACTGAACAAAGCTGGGACAGGTTGGTGGAGGAGGCTTAGGGCCTCATTGGGTTTGTGTCAGCGTCTTGCAAAGGGTAAACTCTGCTATTCTGCTCCTGCAAAAATGCTCCTGCTGAGAGCACGCAGCTCAGCCTCCCTCTTCAAAGCTGCATGAGCTGGTCCTGACAGACGCTGATGCCATTTGATTGCCCATCAAATCCAAAGGGCCCTTTGTACTTCGTTTGCATGTCAATGGTCCAGCTATTTTCAATACCCTTATGAATGATAAAGCACTCTTTAAATGTAAAAATGAGAGATGAAGTTGGTATTGTGCTGGAGTCACCCACAGGCTATGAGGAACTTTTTGTAATGTGTTTATGACACTGTCAGGATGTCAGAAATCAATGCTGTGAAGTTTGACACACTTTGCAGGATAAAAATAAGACTGTCATTAGGTTGAGGGTAGATTTAAATTGACCATATTGGTGATGCTGGTCATGCTGGTCATGCTGGTCAACGAGCTTGATCATGCTGCTCAACTAACTTGGTCTTGCTAGTCATGCTAATTGACAAGCTTGGTCAAGCTGGTCATGGTGGTCAGGCTACTACACTAGATATTACACTACTTGTTATCTGTAGCTTGAAACTGTTGAGAAAATATTCCATGTTCATATTTATGGGTGTTTTCTTCCTGTGGGGTAGTCAATTGTTTGCGTATTTTGATCATCTTAGCCAAATACTTTGAGTTTCAATTTAAGTGCTTCAAATTTAAACAACTCATGAGTGGATCCTGAGTGGCACAACTGTCTAAGTGTTACTCCTGTCATCAGGAGATGACTTGAATTGCCGCAGCATCTGTCACCAGGACTCCATGAGAACATAAATAGCTTGGGATGGCCCTCCCTCTCTCCATCTCTTTCAATCTCAGAAAGCTAGACAGCACAGGCATCCATTAGATTATGTAACAGTATTGGCAGTTAGTGCTCTCCTCCAAACATGTTTAGCTGCCTGATGTTACTTACTGGTTTAAAGGTGGTTACCTGCTGACTTTAGTGTCTAAAGCACATTGGGAGATATGGGAACACAATACAATTGCTATTGGTATTGGCCAATAGACAGCTTTCAATATTGGTGTAAAAGTGGTATAATCAATACAATTGGAATATCCCAGGGCATCACACACAAGCATTCACTCACACACATCTATGATACATTTTAGCATGGCCAGTTCACCTACCATGTGCCCATGCAGACATGGGAGAAAACACACTGTACATACATATTTTACATTTATAGCACTTTACACTTAGAGTGCTTTATACACTAATAAACCCTGCTTTTTATACTACCATCTCTCATTAGATTGAATAATATTTTTTACCAGCATTCTGTTAAGCCTCTACAAGCTCTCAACAGTAATGAATGCATTTGTGGATAGAGCACGAAGAGGTCAAAGACAAGCAGTATCAAGAAGGACAGCAAAGAGCTAATAGCGCTAAAACGCCTATTGGAGTGTCCCAGTGTGTTTTTATTAGCACATGCAATACTGAATTTACAACGACAATATAACAAGCACATAGTGTTTCTGAGAGTGCATTGGGATATTCTTTATGAGGTCTGGAGAACTACAGGATGAACATGATCATCTGTCATGTGCATCTCCAGTTTTGTCACTTTCCTGGCATAGATTTCCATTCGTTTTGAGCAAGCCAGCGTTTGTCTGCAGGCTCTTTGCTGATTCACAAACACACAAAAATATGAGGCTGCTGTGCATACTGATTCTTCATCCCCTCTCCCCCTCTGGTTCTGTTTCTTTTTTTATATACTGGCCCATGGGGGATCATTATGAGCAGAGAGCAAGAGAAAAAGTGCAACGAGAGAGGGGATGCAGCATTTAATGTGTCAGAAAGATAGAAATACAGATGTTATTTTTCCTGAGCAGGCACACTAGGTTTTAGGTTTGTGCTAGCATAAATGAGAGAGAGAAAGTAAGTGAGAGAGAGAAAGTGAGAGAGAGAGGACAATAGACTCTGGTGCAAGTGATAAAAGTGTTCAGCAACTCTATGTTGGTGTGTTCAATAATGCTGCTCGCTGAAGAACAGAGTTCCTTGTTTCCCTGTCATTGTTAAGATGATTAAATAAGCTCCTGAATAATGGATCCTATCGCACATAAATTGGCAGTCCCAACTTCATCATGATAAATATTAAGTGAATTCAGGAATATGCTTAGAAAGTGACAAAAAAGAGCAGATAAAGGAGAAAGCCTACAGCAAATTAGAAGTAGCCATGTTTAATTTAAAACGTGTGCCACTGTGAAATCAGTTTAGTTGCAGTAGCAAACGAGGTTTGAAACCAGGACAAATCGAGTCAGAGTTGGTATGCTATGCCAGGCTTACTTACCTCAGAGTTCCAGGCTATGCATCTGAACCTGATGGATGCAATATATTATGATACTGTACCAAAGATATTATACCTTTTCCCCAATACCCATTTCCATTCTCAAACTTCAAGCTCCACTACAGTTTATAATAAGTGCAGCTGAAGAAACTAAACAGCTTTCTTGTTTTTGGAAAACAACACACCATTGCTTGAAGGAACATGATCAAACTTTTCATTTTATCATACAAACATTTTAATATGAGGACCCCAGATGTTCAGAATCGCACCGATGCTGACACTGTCCACTATGCAGCATATCAACCAGTCATTACATTCGCTCCAGTAGTAGTCAAAAGCATTGATTATCTTCATCTACCATAGTATTTCTGAAACGGTAGGATATATTAAGTCATCAGTCAGTTTTTAAGGGCAGTGTGTTGTAAGCAGGAAAAATGGTCAAGCATGAGGAACTGATGGCTTGACAACTGGATCAGAACATCTCCAAAACACCAGGCAGGTCTTGTGGGATTTGCAGTGGTCTGTGATCAGTACCTACCAAAAGTGGCTCAAGAAAGGACAAGACCAGTGACAGGGTCATGATGTGATCCTCCCCACCCCCTCCCACTTACAGGATCTAAAGGATTTGTTGCTAACATCTTGGCCCTAGATACCACAGGGGACCTTCAGAAGAGACCTTGTAGAGACTGTCCCTTGAAATTTCTTTAAAAGTCAATCTTTACACACCTTAATCCACCCATCTTCTTATTCACTTTTTGTAGTCAATGTGCTGTGGGTCTGGAGCCAACCCTGTACAATTGGACGCAAGGCAGGAATGCCCCTTGGACAAGGGCCAGCCCATCTCAGGGTATCACACACACACATTCACTGGAAGGTGGTAATAAACCAGAGCAACCCCACACAGACAAAACTACATAATATGGAAGAGTTCATACTGGAGAGCAGCACATGATCATCAGACTCTGCTCATTATGGGAATTTGGGTTGCTCACCATGTGTCTTATGTCCATCATTTGCTCCTTCAAAAACAAACTGGACAAAGCCAAACCCAGTGAAGCAAGTCAGTGTAAGGCTGAAAACTAAACTTGCTACAATATCTTCAGCTTGCTAATAGTACACTGTGCTGAGAGGACACAATGAGAGGTTTGTTTTGTTTTTTTCATTACAGTTTTAAAACAATGACATATTATATAGGGTTTGCAAGCTTTCATTGGTGCTGTAAACCATCCCATAAAAAGCATAGCAAACAGGCATTTTTTCCCATTTCATTTTGCTGCAGAACTGAAGTAAGCACAATATAAATAATTAGAATTCTGTGTCACCAGTAAAGACTTTTGGATGACCTTGGCTGTTACCGAAATGGATTCCTACTGCCTCAATATTATTGCTGAGAATATATCTAGAAGAGAGTTTTGATACATGGGTGTTTTGAAGAATGACTTAGACAGCTTTGACAACTATGTCAATGAAACTACAGGCGGAATGCAAATTCACACCTACAGTGTAAAAGTGCTTTCCAGTGCAAGTTTCCAGTGAGGTTGTACAGTGCAGGGCTGGTTTTCATTTACATTCATATTTATTAAAAAGTGTGCTGAATGGATGATGATGAACAAACCTCTCAAGGTTAATAACAAAAACCCAGAGAAAATGTGCCTGTAAATCGTCAAATTATATATTTAAAGAAATAATACATTACATTCCTAATTAATTAGCATGCTTCCCTGTAACAATAGAGTAATCCTTCCACCCACTCTGAGCTAATTGAAGAATCTGACTTGGCAGTGCTGCACCCAGCTGTCACACACACAATCAATTTTCTCCACTCTGCTACAGTCAACTGTGCCTATCAAATGCCAAGGAGCAGAAATTCACCTACTATACAATACATTGATGATACATTAAATGAATACACTGATCCATTAAGATACTGACTGATAATAATAGTGATAATAATAATAATAATAACAACAACAAAACAACAACAATAATAATAATAATTATAATTATAATTATTATTATTATTATTATTATTATTATTAGTAGTAGTAGTAGTAGTAGTAGTAGTTTGTGTTAAAGTTACATGTTTTGGCTAAACGGTTTATCCACTAAATATTTCAGAAAATTCAATTTCTTTCTTTATTCATGAACCTTTTTATTTTCATGGGGCTTGATCAGCACTCCAATGAATCCTTGGTCAGAGAGATGAGATTGGGTTTTCAGATGAAATATGAATTAGTCTGATTAAATAATTCATGGTCAATCAATGGCAGGATGTGGATCTGTTTATCCTGCCACTAACTGGTAAATTCCTGTTTTTGCCGTTTTGTTTTCCAAGAGGAACTACATTAGGGTTTCTCTGTTGTATTCTTAAATACATACTGATAAGTTTCTTAATACTTGACCCAAGGTCTTCTCTTTATTTGCTTTAGAGTGAAAACTGTAACTCTAGTTTGTGACATTATTTAAATACCAGAATGATGGTGGCACTTTAGTCAAGTTAACATATTCTGCCTCATTTAAATCCTCCACATCAGCTCTCTGGATTATTTTCCTTTTCCTTGGGGAAGAATAATGGCATCTCAGATATAGAGTAATTCTACAAATTGTAGGACAAAAATTGGTCTAGGCACTCTCCTGATGGAAGACCGGATGTAAAAAAGAAGATGAAATCATTTTAGTTGAATGTTGGTCATGTTGGAACTCATTAATCAAGTGACTAGATGGTCAGGGGACCATCTATAATATCAGGAGGACCAAGAAGATTAAGAGTGGAAGATGGAAGATGGAGGAGGAGAAAGAAAAGCAACAGTAAAATGGGGGGAAAAGAAAACGTGAAGAACAGCATTATAGGAAAAGGAGAAAGATGAAGACGTTTGAAGAAGAAAAGATATGAGAGGATATGATGATAAAGAAGAATAACAAGAGAGGAAGATTAAACTTGATTATTTAATGGATTTGCATGATCTGATTTACACAACAATTTTGAACATTTTATTTTTTATTGTGAAGGAAACAAATGACAGAAACCTTCAGTGTGCAAAGTCAGTACTTTGTAGGGCTCCTTTTTGTGGCAATTACAACTGCAAGACGCTTTGGATAAGTCTCTATAAGCTTGACACATCGTGACACTGATCTTTTTGCCCATTCCTCAAGGCAAAACTAGTCCAGGTCCTTCACATTAGATGGTTTCTGCTGGTGAATATTCTGACCATTCTGAGTTGGATTAAGGTCTGGCCTTTGACTAGGCCATTCCAACACAGTGTTGCTTCAGCAGTATGCTTTGGGTCATTGTCCTGTTGAAAGGTCAACCTCCATCCCAGGCTCAAACCACTAACAGACCAAAATAGGTTTTGGTCAAGAATATTCCTGTATATAGCACCATCCATCATCCCTTCGACTCTGACCAGCTTCCCAGTCCCTGCTGCTGAACATCCTGGGGATTCTTGGGGTGATGAGATGTGTTGGTTTTGGGCCAGACATAGTGTTTTCCTTGGTGGCCTTCCTTGATGAAGTGTGAAGCTACAATAAGAAAGCAACCCTTTATTAGAGTCAGCACTGAGGAAACCTTAAAACTGTTTTACACTATAAAGCCTATGAAGGTAAGAGTTCAAAATAATGTGTAGATCATCTCATTGGGGGTGTATGCAAGGCCATCCTTTGTCCTCAGGCTGGGCTCGTGTTGGTTTCTCCAGGCTAGAATTACTCCTGCTGGCTAATGGGGCTGGCAATGTTGTCTTCTCAGAAGTTTACACCCCCTTGAGGCAGAGTAAACCTTTCCAACAGTTTTGCTGTCTCTAGAGACACAGAGGCACAGCTGCTGCATCTCCACCATATGAGTAGAGCAGTAAAAGCAGCTCAGCTTGGAAATTCATCTCGGAGTCTTTGTTTACCCAAGGTTGAATCTCTGCTCCATGGAGCTAGCATTTCTCACTCTAACCGTGCTTTCAGTGGGACAGTGTTGCCTCTCCCCATGGTGACTTCATTCAGGACAGTGGGTGAAGATGGGTTACCTGATCTTTCTGTTCCCCCTTGCGAGCACTGCCGGTGTTTAATTGGTCCATCTGCTCTGCATGTTTGAGGGATTGGTTTACCTGGCAGGAGGTGTGGAGTTAGTTTTGCTTGTGCTCAGCTGGGCTTTTATGACTGACAGTAATAGGAACTGCTCAAGACAGTGCTTTCTGTAATGACGCTCTGCTTTGAGGCATGTTTACTGTTTATACACAAGTAACTTTAAAATACTTTTAAGATGTGTAATGTTCCGTTTGAATCTACAACTCATTTCACATACATCGGGACAATTGGGACAATGGGACAATTCAGGCTCCGCCTGAAGTGTTCTCAAAACAACTACATTTAGTGCATTTTTCATTTCCAAATGGTATTTATTATGCTTTCAGGTCAAACATTTAGGATCTATTAGTGTAGTGAATGAGTGAGTCATGAAGAAGCAGTCATGAATGAATGCAAGAATTTTGTTTTTCCCTGAGAGCATTTTAAATCAGAAGGTGGAACCACTCCACTTTGGCAGCATATCACTGTAGCTTTCAAAGCACTCCTGCATTCCGACAACAACTGCTGAGGGGATCAGTTGCGGCACTTGTATCCTAGGGCTTTACAATGGGATGGTCTTATCAATGTTTTGAACATTTTACCAGTTCTGTGTATGTTACCATAACATGCTGTTGGCAGTAGTGACTAGAGGAAGGCATGCACCAGTGACATGAAGGATCTAGGAGACCTACACACACAACAGACATGGTGAACTGACAGGTTGTATGATTGTGGATATTCAGCCAGCAGTGATGCCCTCCATGCGTCATCCTGTTTGTTCCAGCACAATCCAAACATGATGCACAATACATAATTACACGCAAACAGACATTTACAACAACTGCCCTTAACACCACATCAGTGTCACCAAAGACTGCAGTGGTGTCATGCAAGTCTTTCATGGAATCAAAACAATAAAGATGAGCAAGATGGAAGAAGAAGCTATATATACCTGGTTATTTCCCAGTAAGACCACAAATAGAAATAGTAACTGCCCTGGCAAATAGTTCAATGTTACTGAAAATTCCACTAGATGAGAAATGATGGAGAGTTCTTTGATGCTTCATGTCAACAGTTAAATAGACCTTCTGAAGCCTGTCTTAAATTCTGAGTGTTCACTTTCATATTAGTAGAGTTGCACCAGCCTGTTCTTTGGACAGCAGCAATCTAACTAGACTTACAGCAATAACTGGCACTTTTCTTTGAGTCTAACTTCACTCATCAGGGTTCTTGGTATTTCTCAGAATCTAGAAAATACAGTCTGAGTCATTCAGGGCCACTTATCCTTGGCGCACAATTATTGCTGACTGTCAGAGGAAATTGTCAATGATGTAGGCACTGTGCAGCTGAACAAGCCAAAAAGTCTCAATGTTCTAAAAGTTGGTCTGCGGGGATAAAGCCAACAGCTTGTTATACAGTCTGAATAAGCTTCTGAACAGAGTTCTGCTCCGGTGAAACATGGAGGTTTTGAAAAAATACATAAGTCTATGTGATTGGACTACAACATGGTTTCAGTACAAAAGTAAAGACCACATTCTAGAAGGCTGGAAACAGTATTTGGAACACTGACTCAATATCAAAACTGCTACTCAGTGAAATTGGGCAGTGGCGCACTGGGTTTAGAGGAGGATGACACTTCTTGGGTGCTCTTGGATTTTGCCTGTGAGATTTGCCATCTGCCATCTACTCTTCCTGTCAGTGGACACAGGTCACCATAGGACCACAGCTGACCAGAAATTATATAAATGGTGGACCATTTTCAGTAAAGCAGTGGCACTGGCTTGGTACTGGAATGTTGGTGGGTGTTGCAAAGGTATAAGTATTTTAGGCAAAACAATATTACTGTGTATATTTACTAGCAACTTATTCCCGTCGTCACATGTTGTTTTGCACAATGAACACTATTTAATTGAAAATGTTGGGATGGTGGGCTGTTCTCAACTAAACATTGAGAGGGATATGATTAAAAACTCCAGCAACCTAGGTGTTTTCCTTGTAATTGGGAGACTGGTAGTTAAGCAACATTGCAGTCATTCATGTAGTGTGCTCAAGTGAGCATGGTAGTCAGGGTTCTCCTTGAAGTGCATATATTATATTATGTTGTGTGTGTGTGTGTGTGTGTGTGTGTGTGTGTGTATATATATATATATATATATATATATATATATATATATATATATATATATATATGTTAATATATTGGTGGTTGTTTGAAAAGATGCTGTGACCTTACATCTATCCCGTCCAACCCAACCCATTCATGCATAATGGGGAGACAGCTGAAATGGGATGCAATTAATTCATCTGCACACTGTGTCTGATATACTTGTAACACATCTTAAGATTCAACTACGACAGTGGTATGAAAGAGTATTTGCTTCCTATTTTCTATTTCCTCCAGATGTTATGGGACATCTGTCTTCCAAAAACTTCTACTTTCATCATTCCACAGAATGGTATTCCAAATAGTTTAGGGGATTATGAAGGGGTTTTTGGCAAATGTGAGACGAGCCTTGATGTTCCCGTTAATTAACAGTGTTTTTCACTTTCCAACTCTTCCATGTTTAATTGATTGAGTAACTAATTGGGTAATTTAAATGAAGTTGTCACTAGTTTAATTTAGTCTACATTAGTTTCCACTACTAGTTGGGGGTTGAAACTTCAAATGAAAGTCCATGTAAACAACTGACTCTCTGAAGAAAATTAAAACAGAAAAGGATGTACAATACAGAAATGTCCTTCTGATATGTAAGTTCATTTACACACTTTTGCAGGCATATAGGAATACCATGCATTACTGTACTAGTGTGGTGTGGCATTGAAACAATCAGCTTGTGGCACTGCTGAGATGTTATTGAAGCCCAGGTTTGATAGTGGCCTTTAGCAGACCATTTTGTAGACCATTAGCAGTACTGTCTCCACTCATTCATACTATCGCAACACACACTAACATGCTACCATTGTGTGTAGAATGGAGCAGTAGAATTTGAATCAAATCACTGATTTTACACTGAAAGTTAGAACATTTTAGTTAGAGTTAGAATTAAGTAGAGATCTGTAGGTTTTTGTCTGACAGCGACAATATACAGTGTCCTTTATCTCTACTTTTTAAAAACTGTTAATGTCACAAGCCTACTTTGCAAATGAACTTTACTTAACACGCCCACGTGCACACCACATCTGCTGCAGCGTACATCACTTTGCCCTTAGCACAGCTGAGCAATGTGATGACTCTGGTGGTTTTGCTCTCTTCTCCTCTCACTGTTGTCTTTGCTCTGGCATTCAGTGAAGCCTCCATCTGTTCTGGGTTTCATGTCTGTTGTGGAGAAGCGTGTCTGGGAAGCTCTTCTCCCATCAGCCAGACCACTCCTTGCTGTGAGTCAGTGAAAAAGACTCAGTCCACAAAGGCCCTGCCACCTCCGCACACTGCTGCTGCTGCGACTGCCACCTTCTCTGTAGCATCTGCTAGCTTTTTTTGTCAGCTCCTGCTGAACAAGATCAGTAATCATAAAGGTAAACTGCATCACTTTGAATTTGATTTCAAATCTCATGAGTGCTTCAATAACAATCAGTAATTTATCAGCAACATTTCAGTGAAGTTTCTTCAAAATCTTTTAACAGATTGTAGATGGACAGTCATTACTTGGAATCTTGCCAGGAATTACCAGGAATCTGTGGTGTAACATACATATATGGCCTAATGATTGACAATTGATGATTGGTTGGAGCCTATGGCTTGGGATTGAAAGGTCTTACAATCAGGATTTGAATTATTACGAACACCTTCAATAAAATGTCAGCACAACTTTCAACACTGACACATTCTGTCAGTGTTCATCCTGTAGCTGTGCTCGAGTGAACACTGGCACTAAGTGAGCACAGAGACACGCTCCTGCAGTAATCCAGAAAGCAGTATCTTGCTCTTACAACCTACAACTCTGAGCACCCAAGATAAATTAGCTTGGGAATCACAACAACACTGACAGTGAGTTTAAGTGACAGGACAACATGCCTGATTTGCAAATAGATGTGGCCAGGAGCCAAAGGTGTGCATTTTACTCAAAGATCTATTGCATAAACAAGCCATTGCTGGATGAGGAATTGTTACTATGGACCTAAACATTTATTTATATATATATATATCTCATTGTAACTTATGAAAGCACAAAAAGTAGTGTATATGATAATATTTGTTTCTGTACAAAAGAGAAAGATAATAAGCATAATAAGTAAACAGCTGGCTTATTAATTTACATATCTTGTCCATAATTTTACAGCATTTTGTATGCATTTAAAAAAAAATTTAATTTGAAATGTTATTGTTATTTCCATAAAATAGGATTATTTCATAGTCTTGACCTTTACCATAAGATCCAAGTAGAATGTTGTCAACAGAATGCATTCAACCTGTTATTGTGTATCTTGAGATTACATGGGCTGCATCACTTGGAATCAAATGGAAACTGTGAATTTGATGATCAGTAGACTTGATTATTTGAGTCTCCTGATAGAACTTTCACTAAAGCTTTGCTGGAATTGAACAGCTATACCCTGTGCCCAAGGTTTGGTGTGACACCCCCCTGTGACTAGACAAGCTGTGTGTGTGCATTTGCACATCTGTGTCAGTAATGGGTGCCACTTAATGTAGCTGACTGTATTTATTAGAAGTGGTGTCCACAAACATTTGAACATGTAGTGTACATACATTCACATGCATGCAAGAACGTTTTCCCTTCTGTTGTGTTGAATAAATGTCATTCTTTTCTCTAATTCTCAGCAACCAATCATGCATAATGAGCTACAAAATTGGAAATTGCCAGTCTGAAGACTAGAATCATGCTGTGGCCTTTTATTTGTCATTGAACTTTGACTGATTATCCACATCCACTGCTGTCTGATTGCTTTTTGTGTCTTCAAATGGTTTGCAATCTTGGATTCTGAGTCAGTAAAACTTACAGCAGCTCTGTGGCTATGCACACTGATGGGACTTTTCCACCAATGTGGAACAATTATTATTTTATACCGTTCCACCAACAAAAATAGGTTCCAGAACCAAAGATTAGTAGGTTTTTCAGCTCGAACTGCTGTGACCGTGTTTAGCGAGGACATACCTTTTGTGTTGCATGTTTTAGTCTTCCACATCTTCTTTATTGTCAAAAGTTGATCCATTATCTTATGTTTCTAAGCAATAACTGTCAAAGATAATTCCATGAAAACTGACTAATTTAAAAATCAGTTCATATGTATATAGAGCTTTAAACACAGCTCAGCCACTTTCCAGCCAGCCACTTTCCAGCACTACTCCCTATATAGGGCAAATCTAATGAGGGAGTAGGGATCAATTTCTGTCACATCCAAAGTTCACCTTGTGAATATGACTGAATTAAACCAGTTGCAAATATCTCACATTATAGCACTCACTCATGTATTATTACTGAATTATAAAACAGGCAAAAAAACCTTCAGTTAAAGGGCTATATAATGAAAAGTCTAATGCTCGGAAATAAGAGTTCAAGTTATGTAAATAGTGTTAATATTTCAAAATGTGTAATTTATTCCAAGTCTATTTGGTCCACTTACAGTCTGCAACTTAAATACTTACATAATGTAGAGTTGCTTCAGCAAGAACCAGCAGTTTTTGATCTTTTTTTTTTTGTGATGTCACAAAAACAATGCATTTGTTAGTACATACAACTGCGTCAGGCAACAGCAGTTTAGGTCTTCTCATTCATGCTGAAAAGTGTTTTTAATCCCTATAAAGAACAGCCAATAGGAACAATCCTATTTTTATAATTTTTTTACATAATTTTTTATTATTATTTTTCATTATTGAATACATGTAAACACACTCTATACAGTGCATAGAATTGTGGGGAAAAATAACAATATCAATATTTGACAAACAATATTGAGATATGAAGCTAATATAACTAAACAAATAAAACTGAAATGTGATTAATATCGTCTGTGTAATTAATAAAAATGCCTATATTTATTCATACATAAATTAGACATTAGTTTTGGTTTGCTCTTGATGAAAGTCCACGATTGTTCAGAGTTTCATTTATCAGTCTTAAAGGCACAGAAATAGCCTTTTTCATATTTCAGGGATAAAGATGTAAACATGAATTTTGCTAATATTTTAGCATCAGGTGAAATACGTCATTGCTCTTAGTGAAGAATGATCATTTAGTGAAGAATGATCACTCAAGCATTGCCATCATGTCTATACTTTTTATTTTGAACAGTGTATATTGTTATGTACTTAAATATATAATGCTGTTGGAATCTCTAAAATTCTGAAATAAACACATGTAAAAATGGTAAGTGATTCAGGAACTGTGACACTTCTGTCTGTTTGTCATATATCTAAAACCAACCACAGGCTTAGTGAGAGGCTGACAAAAACAATATGCTCCATGACTAGAAATGACAACAGCTGAATGAATCCAGATAATGGGCAATCACATGTCGACCAGAGGACATGTGACTGGCTTATCCTTAAAGAGGCTGAAGCTAGGTATCGTCCCCTGAAACAGATTTATAATTAACTCACAGTCTCTCTGTGTAGCACAAAGATGAAAGCCCTTTAGAGAGGCACTCGAATGATGTGCTACTGCAAGAGAAAGCAAAAGCTAATTCTACCCTAATTAGGTGAATATCTATTATTAGATACAATGTGGATGTAATACAATTATTGCTTAAACAAAAAGTATCTCATTATCAGTATCTAATTTAAAATGATATACTCTTAACTGTAGATGGCAAACTCTTGAGTGAGGCTGGTATTAGTGGGTACTGGTATTGAGCGATCAGAGGAGAATAAACAATGAATCTGTTCTAATCCTGTAACAAATTTTGCCAGAAATAGAACAAACTTGCACTGTGCGATATCATGCTGTTAGCTATGTATTTCCTCCTGTTGGGTGGAAAAGTGTTTTAGCTCTTTGAGCACAACAGCCTACTTTCAGATGATCACATTAAGCTTAGTAGCTTAAAAACCCAATAAACTGCACAGTCTGCATATTTATAAACAAACTAAAAGACGCAGCAGTTTCATGCTAAATATTGTAAATGTATAAAACACAATGTTCAGTTCTCAGTCTATAGAGTATGTTTACATGCACTCAATAATCTGTTCTTAATTAGATTTCTACAGTTATCTGATTATTCGAGTAGTCATGTAAACAGCATACACCAGTTTCTTAGATTGGAGGAAGGTCTTGAAATCCAATTAAGAAAGCCAATAAAGAGAGGTGGATCTTAACTCAGTAATCCAATTTCTTAGCACATGTATGCTCTTTACTGGAGTTCTCTCAGATTTCTCCCATCTGCAGACAAACTGCACCAGTCTCTTATCACTGGATGAGCACCAGCACTATGCCTTCCTCCCACCACATTAACATCTAATCTTCTGTAAGATTACTTGCTGGTTGCAAAGTAGAAAATTGGATTATTATCTGACTCATGTAAACCTGGAGTTTCCCCATTATCTGATTACCTGTATGAATGTAGATGCATTCCATTCCATTTCCAGTACTGAAAAAATTAGAGTTTTGGCAGTTATTGGACTATTTGTTTATTATTTTATATGATGACATTTTATGTTATTCTTTTTATATTATTGAACAATGTGCATGTAAACACATCTGATCTTCATACAAACAATATTCAGATATGGAGATAATATAACTAAACAAATAGAGCTGATGAAATGCCCTTTAAAATTGTCAAATGTAATAAAAAAGGGCTCATTTTACAACCTAAAATGCCTGAAATTATAAGGGGTGTTTCATTCTGGACTGCTTTTAAATCTAAAGTACTAGGGGAGATGCAAATCAGAACAGAGGTCATTACATATATAAATCTTAAAGGTACAGTCAGAGAAAGCCTGGTTAATTGTATGCCATAAAAAGAAATTGGAAAACAATAATGTAAATTATGAATGATGTAAGGCTGTTTTTGGGAAAAAGCCAGGGATTAAAATAAAATGCAAGAAAATATGGACTAAATGGCCCTTTTAATGGTACAAATATATATTTAAAGTATTTAAATATATTTAGTGTATTTAAATGTATTTAGAGTATTTAAAGTTGTTTATTCATGTACGAAAAATACGTATGCAACTTCGATTGGGGTGAAAATGCTTATATACCATTTTAAAAGGCTGTTTACAACCCTGTTAGCTGCATTGCATGCCAAGTTTCAATTCTCTTTCTGTGGTCATTGGAACAGGACAAGCTCTGGTCACAAGGCCTGGTTCAATTAGCAGCCTGTATTGCCATAATGTAGAAGAACAGTATTCCATACACCACTACGATATTTTCTGGACATTACTGAAATACCCAAAGTCATACAGGGTTTAATCATTGGTTGAGCTGTGGAACAACTAACCAGCAACCAAAACAATATTTGATTGATCAATTTTAGACCAATAGTTTTAAACCAAACCAGAAAAAAACTGTCTAATCAGATTTGAGCATCAATATTTGATACAATCCATAGTGTCTCAATAGTGCTACCTACTGGGATTTGAAGGCAAATACTACCTGGGTGGTCACACAAACAGTTTTTATGGAAAGATGACAATGACACCAGATTATATTTAACGTGTGACCTGGAAGTATTTCATTGTTTAAATCATGGGAAATGGTCAAATGTATGGAAATGTATGGAAATACCATGCCCCTACATTAGTAATATGTTGCTCTATGGTGTTTTACTGCTTTGCCAGGGCACAACAGTGTTTGCGGTTCATGGCATCTGCCTCTTGAAGATATATTGGATTGGTGTCAGTATGACCAAATATTCAGTTTAAAGTTTAAATATCTGAATTGGTATCAGTAAAAGATTAAAGTTTGGGTTGTGTATACTCTTGACTAATTTGTAGCTTACAAGCAGCAAGATTAGGAAGTTAGAATACTTTAACTCAAGGTGGGGGGATATCTGATCCTGCGTTCATGTCCTTTTTCCTACTCAAGCACACCTGATTAAAACTCACCATTTAATTGCCAGGTTTAATTGGCAGGTTAGAGTAGGGAAATCAGCAATCATTCTCAACCCTGCTTTAAAATCTCAAAACATTTTTTTGTTTTACCAGCATTAAAACAACTAGGCAAAATATAGGCTTTTTAAAAGATCAGTCGAACAGTAGAACAATCATATAATCATATAATTAAACAACAAAATGTTCCATCCTGCTTGCAAACACTAATCAGGACCAAATGAACAGACGTTGTGTTTCAATGACTTGAACAGAAAAAAAAACAGCATAGATCTTTCAATGAAAATGCTGTTTTGACGAACAGTTCCACTAATTATGGTCAATAAGGTCTTTCAGGACAACACTGAAAAGAGTTCTGTTCATGTAATGAGCTTTCCCTCTCATCACAGTTTTCAGACTACTTCCATAAATCAGATCTACAAGCCTTAGTAACAATAACTGCAGCAATCCATTCGCACAAAAACAAGGAAATAAATCTCCCTCCCTAACAGGTTGTCCTAACATCAGTGTCCTGTGCAATAGTGTACAGCATGTCTGTATCTTGAATTTTTATGCAGCAGTCATTGATTTGAGTCGGTACTAATTGTAGAGTCTTCATTTGACAGTTCTTGTAAAAGAGTGCTTTTTATGGAGAAAACCAGCTCAACGAAACAAAGATGATGTTGAGTGCTGTGTCAGACAGTCTTTAAGAGCACATGAATGCATGAATTCTAAATAAATGTTCTACCCATTACAGGTGATCAGGATGTAACACTTTATTTTCTGCGGAAGGCTTCAGCTTGAATAGCCAAGCTTGCCTTGAGTCTGCATCTCTTGAGACATAGCTTATGGGACACATTCCACACTCTCTTCATTCTCAGCTTTTTACTGCTCTTTTTTCCTGACAAATTATGTCTTGCTGTAAGAGGGATGGGTCTGAAGTCTTTAGCACTTAGGAAGAACTATCTTCGAGCTGTGTTGTAAAAAGCTATTTAAGCGACAATGAAATATTTAAGAGTGCACATTTAGCCTTTCCCCAATAATAATTTGCTGCTCTTAATTTAGAGCAAATTTGGTTCTCAGGCTCCTTAACTACACAGTCTTAATTAATGCCAGTGAGATTAAAAAGGACTTGGTAAAAGGCTCCAGTTGTTATAGTAACTCATCATCTGTGATAAGCTTTAGAACAGTTTGCTTTCATGAAATGGCAAATTTAAGCTGTCTGCTGTGGCACAATATACTGACTCAATGTGTTGTAAATGCATTAAACAAATATGGATAAAGTGTGAGACGAGATCTGAGTTTCCATTAATCACAGATATGAATAAATTCCATGTTATCCAACCAGTACATTTGCATACTGAGAAAATCTTCTTATTGTATCTGTAGCTGCACTGCAATTATTTTATAAGGCAGTGTTTAGGTTTATTGGGTGTATTTGAGTTAATACAGCCCCTGGCACAAGTTATGGAATCACCACTCTTGGAAGAGGTTCTTTCAATTGCTTAATTTTGTAGGAAAGAGTAAATTACAATCTTTTTCAAAATTCCAACCTTCTGGCATCAAGAAAGAATAAAAAACAAAGACTTATAATCGTTGTAGTCAGTCGCAGTTGTGCTTTTAGATCAAGTAGAGGAAAAAAATATGGGATCACAAACATTTGAGGAAAATATTATTGGAATAGCTCTGTTTGCTATGTTTAGATTTGCAAAACAAACACCTGCATCAGATTAAATCTGCTAATTAGTCTTCAATTAAAAATCACACCTTGGAGAGCTATTGCACAAAGTGAATTGACATGAATCATTGCTCCAATACAAGAGATGTCAGTTGAAACAATGGAGAGAATTATAGAAGTAGTGATGACTTCATTTTTCAAGATGATAATGTATCTTGCCATCGGGCAAAGGATGTGAAAGCCTATAAGAAAGACCTATAATGTCACCAGCATGGCCTGCTAATAGTCCAGATTTCAATCCAGTTGAAAATCTAGTAAAGTAAATGGTCAATGATGTGGCTCCAACCTGCAAAGCTGATCTGGCACCAGCAATAAGAGACAGTTGGAGTTGGATTGATGAAGAACATTTGTCACTAGTAAGTCCATGCCTCAGAGAATTCAAGCTGTTATTAAAGCCAGAGGTGGTGCAACAAAGTACTTATGGTGCAGTTTTTTTTTCTCATAATTCCAACATATTTTCCTCAGAATTTAGGGATTCCATATTATTTTCATCTACTTGATCTAAAACACAATCGTGATTGACTACAACATTATATTTCTTTCTTTTTTATTGTTTTTAAATGCCAAAAGAATGCCAGGGGTTGTACATGCTGCAGCTTAAATGCATTAAAGCAACATTATGTAGCATTTTCACCTTGCTGTCTTGCTTGCCTCTGTCAGTAACTTTGGGGGAAACGGCACAAAACCTCTTCCAACAACTGCATAATGAGTTGTATTTGAGTACAATACTTTAATATTACCATGCCAGTCCACATGCTTCTTTCAATTCAGAAGTCAGATACCTTTCAGCTTATCTATATACATGTAAATAGTGTGCACACTGTAGGGTATAATGTAGAGAATAATGTGTATGTGTATTGTAGACTTCTTACCAGGTTTCATCATGGATGGCACCTCATCACCTAAACTCAACCCCAGCAAGTCTGAACTGCAGTACATCCCTGGAACCACAGGTCCTCTTGCCATTTCCTTTGATAACTCACTGTTCACTCCATTGGCAGAAGCACAGAACATTGGTGTAGTTGTAATGTTCAGCCACGTACAGTGCATTTCACAGCGCTTCACTTTTTATGTTGTTACGTTAAAGCCTTATTTCAAAATGGATTAAATAATTTTCCATAAAAATTCTACATTTACAATAAAGTGAGGTAGTTTGAAATCTTTGAAAATGTATTAAAAACAAAACACAAAAATATATCATACGTAAGTATTCACAGCCTTTGCTATGACACTCAAAATTGAGCTCAGGAAACCAGGCTCTGCTCATTACCTCATTAATCTGACATTTGTTGTTGGCACCACCTAAGCTTGAAGTATGTCTGGACTGTAGCCTCTACTATCTAGCTATGGATATTTTCTGAGTGAACAGCAAAGCACTTTTATAAGCAAGTCTGCCAAATGCCATAAATAAAAATGTAAATGTAAATTTATTGGACTTACATTGGCCTTCCAGTGACAGACGACTATGGCCATAACATTGATAACTGCAACGTTCAACTTAAAAAGTAAAAAAATCCCTTTCAACTTAAAGCAGCATTATGCAAGTATTGCTACACTTGGATTTTTGCTTTTGTGTGCCCCCTAGAGTTGGGGAGTGTACTTCACTTTTACACATTATGCAATACTTGCATAATGCGGCTTTAAGTTTAAAGGATTTTTTTTAAGTTGTCAATGTTATGGCCATCTGGGCATCTGTCACTGCAAGTCCAATGGAGCATAATTAGTATTGGTTAAGGTTAGCTATTGTTGTGTTTGAAAAGATGCTGTGGTGCTTAGACTTGGAATGGTTAATGGTAAATCTGTAGGTTTACAGGCTAAAAGGAAACTTTATCAACCCATATTTTAAACCGACAAACCATTACATTCTCCATGGCCTTCTGAGTTAGCTTACCTCCACCTCTGCAGTCACTATAAAGAGGTGGACAGTGGTAATGAAGGTTTAATGTTTCTGTGTTCATATGGAAAACTAAACTAAACTAAATACGATCAAGCCTCACAGTTCATGCCACCTGTGGTAACCTTCAACGACAGTTACATTAAAATGGTGTTACTAACCATCCTAAATTTTGCCGTGGTGTACTGTGAAACCAGTAACCATTCCATGTCTCCATATCCATCTGCAACTTTCCTTCTGAATGCCTCTAAGAGCTCTTTAGATTTCCCCATAGAAATACCTCTCTTTTCAACAATCAGACCAAACTAATGTCTGAGGTTCAAATAAGAGGTTCTTCTATTGTCCACTCTAACAATTGTCTAATCATTTACAGCTGATGTGGTGCACCTGATTCTAATTGTATACATTTTAAGTGGTAATAATTGTGTGTGTGTGTGTGTGTGTGTGTGTGTGTGTGTGTGTGTGTGTGTGTGTGTGTGTGTGTGTGTGGGTGTGTGTGATTCAATTTCAGTATCAGGTGAGGTGGAGATTGAGGTACAGATGAAACAGGTGTGAATTTTCTTCTTTGGAGAGTAAAGCCATAGCTGGAAAAGCAAAAGATGGCTATTGTTGGCAAATCACGTATCTTGACAGTTTTCAATTTCGTAAGCATGTGAAAGGTCAGACTATGTATCTGTTGTATAATCAAGCTGCATATAATGTTTGCAATAGGCCTATGATGAAAGGGGGCCTAGTAAGAAACAGCACACCATTGTTTCTCAACACAGGCATCTATGTTTGTGCATTTATCTCAGCTCTCGGTTCACCTGCTGCACATATGACCTGCACCTATGAATGTCTGTAATTTATAAAAGTGTATGTGAACATCAGTGTGCGCTGCTGTGTGAGCTTCAGTGTTAAACTATGAGAGTAAAGTAAGCTGTTGAGTCATGTTCTAGTGGTGAAGTACTGGTACTGCTAATTTGGGAAGTATTGCTGACATTAAATAGGTTTGCTTTTACCCACGTACAGTATATTTCCAAGAGTAAAAGACTGCGTTTGTGTTTATTATTTTGACAAATGTGAGACTTTTCAGTTTTTCTCATGTCACACAAACCACTATATAAAGACATAATTTCTTAAAACATTTACATTTTACTTAGGGATATGTCTAAATGTCAGTACTTCTTAGATTTGTGTAAAATATATTGTAAAGTATATTGTAAAATGTTGATGTACACTAAAATAATAAAGATACAATGGGTTACTTTGAGTAATGCTCAACTCATGGGTTACTATCAGTGATATGAACATACTAACATACTAACATACTGCTAGTTAGCAGTAGAGTCCAGTATAGTTTGATAGAATAGAATTAGAGGTGTATTTTTACTTTGTCTGTTCTAACGGTGTAATCTTTCACACAAATTGGGTGAAAACCTAAATATTTATATATTCATTCTTTTTTTCTGTTCAAAAGCATTAGGTCATAGAAATGTACATACAGCTGTTTCCTCTGTGGAGGTGAACGAAGTAAACCTTTAAAAGTCATTGTCACTCAAAATATTTGGGCCTTAAATATAAGGGTACATATACATTGTTTGTGCCTGTACAGTGCCCTTTTTCGGACAGTTTGCACAGCTCTGGACAGCATATAGTATGGGGGTGGGTTGTGGACATTGTATTGAAATAAGGTCCACAGCCCATGAAATCAGCAGACATATGTAGCAACCTGTGGTCTTAGCTGACCTTTCTAGTTGATTTGACACCTTTCCAAATGCAGAAGTGACGTGAGATGCAGCACCATCATTCCTGCTGAGATATCCTGCACATGGTGGCTGGTGTTCAGGTGAGGAGATGTTGTAGGAACGTGAAGAAATGAGATCAATAGCTACTCTATTGGCCACAGTAAATACATACCCTCTGAATGCGGTGACAGCAGCAACAGTGAGTCCTGTTGATGGTCTAATTGATCTGTTTGATGTGAGCTCTACACAGTTCACTAATGGACAAAGAGAGAGAGAAAGAGCAACAGAACTAAATAAAAGGCACAGAGTCCATCATCATTACATTAATTGCTTGTACTAAGACTCGATCAGTATGATAAAGAGCTACCTCAAAAACACCAGATTGACTTGCCTTTTTCCTATCAGCTGCGAGCTCCATTAGGTTTATTCATTAGACGATTCTCATTAGATGTGCTTAATTTCTTTGATAAAAATTCCATTAATATATTTCCGACCTAGAAAGCCTCCAGGGTTAGCTTATTTGCATGCATCATCCATATATATGTAGTGTACCTGTGTTCCAGAGATTACCACTGCTATTCCACTGTACCTCTGAACTGATGTGAGGTAGAAGAGACCCCAGGCTAGAATTATGTTATAGCAAGTGCAGCAATAAAGTGCAATGAAACAGCATGTGTGAGCAATACCTGACAAGAAGAGACATTTTTAAACCCATTGTCCTTTACATAGTGCTTCTATTTCTACAATGCACTCGATAAAAATTAGGTATCATTTTCATTATATGTATTGCCAGAGTAAGGAACTGCTGGTTGGGGAACCAGCCTCGCTGGTAGATTGCCCATTCGATTCCTTGAACTGGCAGTAAATGATTGAAGTGCCCTTCAGCAAGGCACTAACTCCCCAGCTGCTCCCTGGGTGCCATGGATAGGGCTGCTCACCTTTCCAGGCATGTGTGCTCACTGTCCACTAGTGTGTGAATTCAATAGTGTGTATAGTATGTGTCTTTCACTGCATGGATAGATTAAATGCAGAGGAAAAATTTCCCTGTATTCACCACAATGGATCTATATGCACATGTATGTTTTTATGTTTTACATTTAATAATATAGTTTTGGTGGTTTTTGTTTAGGTTTGCTGGGAGGTGGCCTAGAATGGAAGACTAGGGTTGCCCACTGGCTTGCTCAATTGAGGCTTGGACCCGGATTTCTGTAGAGCTTTGGGACAAATTGGTTGTAAAAAATGCTATACAAATAAACTTTGATTGATTAATTTGGCTTGGCATAGTTCATTAATAAAAATTCAATACATCAAACTTAAAAGAAGCTGATTCCAAAACCATAAAACTGTTTCACAAAAGACATTATTTATGCCCCCTAAATTAACAGCCCAAAAATCCACGATGGCAGACTGGAATATGAGAATATGCTCCTTTTTTTTACTTATGTATTCAGTTTTCTGAGACATTCTTTTCCAGAATGTGCTTCAGAACACTGGTGGTGAGCAGTGTCACCATCAGATATTGGAAAATATGACCTCAGGTTGCTACAAAACCATGCCTTGTAAGCAGAGCTTTGCCTAAATACACTTTATCTGCTGTGTGTGGAGCCTCAGAGGAGTATACCGAAAGGCTGTTAAAAATAATGGTCTTGCATTGTCCTTTTTTAGGATGTAATCATGTTTTTCTTTGTACACCCACATTATGCCTGTTTCTGTGATGATAATAAAATAAAAATGTTACTGCTTTAATAACTAATGCAACAGTATGCTGGGCCAAGGCCATGATACCAAGAGTGCAATGCAAATGAACGCGTGGGAATTTTCATGGTATGCCTTTTAATTTCATTACTGTTAATATGGAGAGCGACGAAGATGGAAGAAAAGTAAAGTGAAAAATAAATTCAAGGTGACTTATAAGGCCAGTCACTGCACCAGCATTGCTTGGCATTCTTGCCTCAGCGAGAGAAGGGAAACAGTTTGCTTTCTTCCTGAAATTGCTTGCAATTATTCATTCTGCAGGGAGAGACGCTGACGGACTTGGAGGAAAGCATCTATGTGTTGCTGCATGCGTGCATTTCTCGGCAGTGCAGATGGTGGGAATATTAATGGTGTGGTGGTGGGGTGCTGGGGAAGAGCGAAGTGCAGCACGGGTACAGCCTCCGAGCACACTCTTTATTGACCCATTTGGATCTGTAGTTGCCACTGTCTGGCTCGACAGAAGGAGGAGAGAAGCAGAGAGGGGGGGATTAAAAGAGAAAGGATAAGAGAAAGAGATGGGGAGAAAAAAAAGAAGAGAGGGTAAGGACAGAAAGAAAGAGAAGAGGGAGAGGTAAGGAAGGAGAGAAGATGTGAGCCAAGAATTGAGAGATAGAGGGAGAGAAAGGAGGGGAGAGGGGAGATATAGGGAGACAGACAGAGAAAGGAAGAAGGGGAATGGAAAGGGGAAAGAGAAACGGTGGGAGAAAAAAAATAGAGGAGGAAAGAAAGAATAAGAGAGAAGGGGAAAAGAGAGCGAGCAAAGGAATGGGTATTAGAAGGTGGAGAATTAGGAGAGAGTGGGAATATGTAGGGAGGAGAGAAGGTGAGAGAGGGAAGGTGGAGGAAAAGGAGAAAAGAAAGAGAAAAACACAGAGAGGGAATGAAGAGAAGGGAAGGAGAGATTAGCTCCTCTTACCGAACAGGAACACTTTGTAGTTTCATAATTGCAAACTGTTTCTGTGCATACTTTGCTACCCTGTTCTCACCCTGATCCTCAGTGGGCAGAACCTCATAGGACCACCACAGAACAGGTATTACGTGGGTGGTGGCTCATTCTCAGCACTGCAGTGCAGTGGTGTGTTAGTGTGTGTTGTGCTGGTACTAGTGGGTCACTCCAGTGTTTAAACACTTTCCACTGACTGTCAACTTCACCAGACAATCCTACAGAGTTGGTCCATCTTGTAGATATGAAGTCAGAGACGGACGCTCATCTGTCGGCATAGTTTGTGTTGTTTATCCTCTAGTTCTTCGTCAGTGCTGTTTCTGGTTGTTGGACTATTCTCAGTCGGTGACAGTGAAGTGATTAAAAACACCAGCAACACTGCTGTGTCTTATCCACTAGTAACAGCACAACACACACGAACACCACACCTGCTGAGGATGACTTTTATCCATTGAATGTCTTTTGACGATTGAATGACAGGGCAAAAGGAGAATTATGCTTCTGAGAATTGTAATTATAGAGCTTAATTGTCTTTATATATATATATATATATATATATATATATATATATATATATATATATATATATATATGCTGGATATATGCTATGCTATATTGACATATGTACCATTAAATGGTGGTGAATAATAATAGCAATTATATTTATTTATATATATATATATATATATACAATACAATACAATACAATAGAACTTTATTTATTCCTTGGGAGGGTTCCTTCAGGGAAATTAAGGACTATAGAAATATAGAAATATAATTGCTTTTATTATTAACCATTTGAGCACACTTTCATGATTGGACACACCTGTGATATATATCATAAATTAGTCAAATATAGTACATTAGATTAAATTAGGCTGAAGCATCTTTATTTTTGAGCCAGTACTGGTGGCAGCCATGCAGGCTCAGACCAGGCTCCCACCACTATGTTTTTTACAGATAAGGTGGTAAACTGGGGCAAATATTTTTGGGTCGTCAAATATATAAATTAAGTTTCATTGTTCCCCATTGGTCCATCCAGAAGAAAGGTTGATGAGGCTCCATGTTAAATAAGAGTAAAATCCAAAACTCAACCTAGAAATTACACTCCAGCACTACATGTGGTGCTACATTAGTGTGACCGCTGTGCTGATAATGGTCTTCCATCCAAATAATATCTAGTTAACTGTGGTTCTGTGGTCAGAAACTGACCAGTGATAAATGGAGTGGAGAGTGCATAACAACAGACAACGTACATCAGGTTAAAACAGCAGGGCCAAAGTCAAGCAGAGCAGACGGCCCGACTGAAGTCATTATATGCCCCCCACTGAAAAGTAATGATTAATTATTGTCCTCGTTGAGGTTCCTGACCTCCAGCACAAGGCGCCACGCTCCTATGAGACGTCTTTGGATCTGTTTTGCTCTTAAATGGATTACAGATCCTGCGATGTCTCCCAGCGAGACTTCTACTAGTTGCCCAGCACATCTCGCTATTGCTTTTATCTGTGTCATCGTCTCTTGATCCATGCAGGCCGCACTTTGAGAAACTTTCCCCCAAAAGCCTTTGAATTGAATTTATTAGCTTAATCGCGGTGAGCCATCGGCTCCTGTATATTATTTTCCAAAATGGGCCTCTGCAAATTAGTCTTGCCTCTCTGTAGAAATGACAAGAATGCTTACACGACATTCATCTTTTCTTTTTTTTGGGAGGATGGGGGAGGTGGAGCACACTATAAAGAACCCTTCAGATTGCAAAGGAGAGAAAAAGTGCAGCCTGTCAAATTATGGCTGACTGCATGCCAAGCGGTTTGAGCTGGCAATTTCTTGAAGATTTAAATGCTTGATAAAGGTGTGTGTGTGTGTGTGTGTGTGTGTGTGTGTGTGTGTGTGTGTGTGTGTGTGTGTGTGGCCTGAATGCAGTTAATTAGTCGGTTATTACTTTTAGGAAACCAAAGGCCACCTGGGCGATTGTAGAATGCTATGCTGTTGTTTAATGGAATATATCGTAGGGCATTACTTAATTAAAAGATTGAATTCTTACCAATTCGTGGATCCGAATCCTCTGTGGGGCAGTTACATGCCACATCTACCCTTTATCTTTGTATGATGAATTATACGGGAGTGATCCAGCTCTGGGAAAATACTGAATTAAATCCCAGGTCAAATGCCATTCCAGTGCATATTTACATCTCTGTCCACGTGTACATGGTCAACCTGCCTGCAGACTCTGATTGATCAGCGAGCAAGGGCAGGGCTAATGATGTCACTGACGCAGAGATTGAGTTACAGAGGAAAATGGGAAGGAAGGGGCTGTTTGCTCTTTCTTGTTCACATTGTTAAAATTTCAGAATAAAAGTCCTAAGCATGGGTAATTCTGATGCAAACATAACAACCAAAAATAATAAAAGGCATTTAGGTTGTTTTTTTTCTGCTCACAACACTGGATGTTCAACTTCCAACAGGATTTCTGAAATATCTTGAGTCTTTTATATAAGCAATTAAATAATTAATTATAAATTATTAATTACAACATGTATAATTCAATGGTAAAATTCTGCTATTATTTAAAATAACAAAAACATCCCACAAAATTGGCCAAGGGTTCTAAAGGTTAAGCACCTAAAAGGTCCCTTAGCTGATATCACGTGATTACTGTGTAAATACAAGGACACTGCTTAAGTACCCTTGAGACCTGGCTTGAGAATCTGTCTTATAAAACATACCATAAAACAAACTGTAAATATAAGCCAATAACTGTGTAGGAATCTTTTATTTTTTGAAGTCATGCAGGGAAACACTTAACACAGTCCTTAGAGTGTTGTCAAATATAACTAGCTGTTTTGCTGCAGGTCTTGTAGTCCAAAGTGATGTTCTGATTGATCCACATTTCCCCAAAGCTGTGTTCTCCTTTATCCCAGGCTTAGTCTCTATCTTGAAAGGTGTTGTACTAGACCAGCAAAAAGCAAGACACTCTTTATTAGTATAAACAGTTCAAATGCCTCTCAACCCACTCTGTGTTTGCTGGTTTTATGAATACAGAACGATCAACCGTTAAGTTATTAATGAAGATTATTTAGGGTTTTAAAAAGGTGTTTTTTAAAGGTTCAGTATCATTTTCAAACATCACATATGCTTAGAAAGGTGTTTTAGGGGGAAAAGATAAAGTAGGTGTTGAATGGAATGCATGGTAAAGTAGTCAGTTATGAATGAAATAAGCTCTAATCTCAACATGCAGGCATCTGATTTGCAGGAGTTCAGGTGAAAAAAGAAACACGAGCTGCATTTAATTCTCCTGTGAGGTGCGGGATGTGAATGAACTCAGCCCCCTCCCCCCTCTACTCACACTCTTCTTCCACCCCCACCAGCTGACACACAGAGACAGCTCTGTCCAATAAGCCTGCCCTGCTCCACAGCCTACAGAAGGAGATAAAGGAAAGCCATTGGACAGTGTGGAAGTGAAGCGTCAGTGCATGTGTGTATCTCATGTTTATTCGTCTCCTCACTGTTTCTCCTCTGCGTCCTGCAGGCCTGAGAGATCAGGGCATATCAGGAACAGCTGGAGGAACCAGATTTCACACTCATAACGTAACGCGCTACATCCCACACATTCTGATAATGGCAGTGTTTGAAGGTCATCGTGAAACAATGCAGTTGTACCATGGATGCAAGTCTTTTTGACCTTCCATAGTGGGGGTGAGAAAAGAGAGCAATGAGACACAGAGAGGGAGGGAGAGAGAGATGAGAAGGAAATAGAAATACAGTGTAAGAGATAGATGGAGATAAATTATGTATAGATATTCACAGTAATTATGGTAGAGATACTAGGGTTCCGGTAGTATATACTCAGGCACACAGCAAAGTCCTCTTTTCAGATGAAAGTAAATTTTGCATTTCATTTGAGAATCAAGAGTCCTAGAATTTCAACTCTCAAAGTCTGGAGAAAGAGTGGAGAAAAAGGAACTTGAGGTGTCCAGCATCTTGAGGTGTCCAGTGCGAGGTTTCATTTAGTTCAGCAGTTAGGGTTAGGCTTAGGGCCAAGCCATTTTGCTGTAGTGTTGGTCCACTGTGTTTTATCAGATCCAGAGTCAGCACAGTGTCTACCAGGAGATTTTAGAGCTCTTCATGCTTCTGTCTGCAAAACAAACTTTTTACTAAGATGCTGATTACTTTTTCCAGCAGGTCTTGGTACTGGTCAAGAGTGCCAGAACTACTACCAATAATATTACCGTGCTTGATTGGCCAGCCTTTCTCCAGAAATACGGATGAGCTGAAGGCTACAATCACATCTCAGTGGCACCACAAACTGATTGCCTCCATGCCACGCATGCAGTAATGAGTAGCCCAACCCAGTATAGAGTGGATAAATAGATTGTTAGATCCTTTTCTGTTTTATCTTATGATATATTCTAATCATTTGAGACACCGGTTTCCTGATTTTCATCAGCTATTTCATTATGTCAAAGTGGAAATACAAGGGAGTGAGAGAGAGAGAGAGAGAGAGAGAGAGAGAGAGAGAGAGAGAGAGAGAGAGAGCAAACAGAGAGATAGATATATCAAGTTATAAGAAGCTGATAAGAGAGTATGGAAAAGAGACATAGAGAGACAGAAAAGAAGACGAAATAGATAAAATGAGAGACTGAAAGAAATGGAGAGCAAGGTCAAAGGAGTAAAGAAAGACAGCAAGAAAATGGTAGATAGAGCAAATAGGAGGTAGAGAGTGAGAGAGAAAGGGAAAAGGTGGAAAGAGGGATAAAAAAAGAACAAGAGACAGGTGAGTGATAAAGACAATAACAGGAGGAGAGAGTGAAGAGAAAGATAAGAGAAAAAAAGTGCAAGAGGTAAAGAGAGAGATGAGTGAGAGAGAGAGATAGAGAGAGAGAGAGAGAGAGAGAGAGAGAGAGAGAGAGCAAACAGAGAGACAGATAGATGGTTATAAGAAGCTGATAAAAGAGCATGGAAAAGAGAGCATAGAGAGACAGAAAAAAAGATGAAATAGATAAAATGAGAGACTGAAAGAAACGGAGAGCAAGGTCAAGGGAGTAAAGAAAGACAGCAAGAAAATGGTAGATAGAGGTAGAGAGGGGTGGAGAGAGAAAGGGAAAGGAAAGATAAAAAGAAAGAACAAGAGACAGGTGAGTGATAAAGACAATAACAGGAGGAGAGAGCGAAGAGAGAGATAAGAGAAAAGTCCAAGAGGTAAAGAGGAGAGATGAGTGAGAGAGAGAGAGAGAACAAGGTAAAAGATAAGAGATAAGAACAGTGCACACGATAGAGATAGAGAGAAAAACACAATGATGAGAAAGAGAAAGCAAGACTGATGTTGAGAGAAAAGAGAGTGATAGAAAAGGAAATCAAGACTTAGATAAAAGAGATTAAAGAGAGTAGTAAGAGCTAGAAGGTAGAGATAAAAGAGAGACCACAGATAGATGGCTGAAGAAGAGAGCAAGGTAAAAAAGCAAGGGAGACGAGT